>JARHVA010005089.1:0-70000 GCA_037957365.1 Torreya grandis
ACTTGAAAAATACACATGATAGCTTTCAATATCAAACTACCTTTTGAACCTTGTCTAACCTCACATATAATGGACCACCTAGTTAATTAGACTCGAACCTATCAAACCCCTAAATTAACACATTTAGCTAAACCATTTAATTCACCCCCTTTTGACTTGCTTTAACCCATTTTCTTCTAGCCCCTTGACCACCAATGGTCACCCTAACCATCGATGGTGAGCCTAACCATTAATGGTTTACCTAACCATCGATGGTTTGCCTAACCATCGATGGTTTGCCTAACCATCGATGGTCAGGTCTCCAAGCCTAATTTAATGTTTTAAAGCATTTATAGATTTGTATGAGATAAGTATCTCCCTAAATGGCAACTTTATTTTAAAAATAGCTTTAAAATGTCATGAATTGGTAACTTTATCCCTCTATGAAACTAGTAACTTCATCCTATAAAAAGAGAATAGGAGGAAGTGAAATGGATCCATAATCTACAATATTGCATCCAATATCTCTTATATATATGTCTATAATATCCTTTCAACAAGCAAGAAAAATCACTGAAGAACTAAATCTTTATCAAAATCACTTTCAAAAATTTGAAGTACTAACTCTAGCCAAATTACTTTAGCCTTCCACCATCAAGTTTTAGATATCTTTTGCTTTTTTTTCATTATTTATAACCTCCCTACCCTATTAGACCCATCAATAACTTATTTTACACTCCTCAACTCTGTAACAAACCTCTATTTGCCTAAATACCCAATATGTATCTTCTTTTTTGATCATTTCTAGAATTACCCAGTTAACCATCGATGATTAACCAACCATCGATGGTCACTTCAACCATCAATGGTTACCCAATCATCGATGGTTAGCCTAAACCTACAATGGTTTACTTGACCACTAAAGGTCACTATGGCATAAAATACATTAAGCTATTTTCAGCCCCTAACCTAGTCAAACCCAACTTTCTCTATTTTTGCCTGATTACAATACCTTTTTTGATTTTTTTGGACCAGACCTTGACCATTTTAGCATAAGTATTGATCAAATTTGTTATTTTTGGTAATTTTTATATTAATTATCATTATAATTTATTTTTATTTCATTTTATTTATCTTATGAAAGGATATATTTACTTTATCATTTCTAACTTAATTTTTATAAATAGTAAATTGACATCCTCCTAGCAAGCATACGCTTCTTGGATCTAGCTCATGTTAGGAAGTCCACACAACCATCCATCTAAAAACCCTTTTTCTAGTGTCTTTCTTATTTTCATGTTATTCCTTCCTATCCAAAGAGGAGTTTCCATCATCATCTATATTCACACACACACAATTTACTATGTATTCTTCTACACACCCTAGTACTAGTTTCATTACTTGCTTTCAAAAATAATAAATGAGTGAAAATTAATTGAAGCATTTTGGCACACCCAGTGGGACACCAGTTCCATTTTATTTCCTTTATTATTTTCTCATAAAATGAAATCTAAAAAATTCTTTTTGGGATTAAAATAAACCTCTTGCATACATTGATTGCCTAATTATCTTAGTTCATCTAGTAGATTAGGAGGTAAAGTAATTTATCATAGGTTTCACACTTGTTATCACACACTTAAGCCAAACCAAAAAATAATTAACACATTAAAACATACCTAAGGCAAATCCCAATTAGGATCTCATTACCTAACAATTAACCTTACCCCTTCCCAACTATTCTACTTAGATTTCATCACCAAGGGGAGAACCAACTCAGCTCTCTAATTGAGTATAAAATATGAACTTCGTATATTTTGGCTAAGCACCCAACACCCCTATTGTTGTGGTGTGTGAAGTGAGGGGGTAAGCCCCAATACCAAGCCATGTAATAAAGTTCAATATAGATTTATCTCTTGAGTACTTGAACTCAACCCAAAACCAACCTTAGATTTCCTCTTTAGTACTTAATCTATAAGCCAAATTCCCTCATCACACTTTCTAAGGCATAAGACAAAAGTGATCTAAAAAGAATCTAAGATTTAATGCATTTTTAGTATATAAATTGCTTTCCTTAAATTTTTTCTTTTTATTTCTCTTTGTTTGAGGTGTGAGTTTCATCATATTATTCCCTATTTTATCACATGGTCTTTACTAGACACCAACTAAGAAACCAAACCAATCAACCACCACATTATTATTATTATTCCATGGAATATAATGTTAATGATGAGGTTTAACCTCATTTTTCTCCCCCTCCTACCAAAATTTTGATTATTACTAAGGGTGATGCATACTTTACTACCTTCCTTGACAATAATCCAATGGCCCTTCAACATTATCTTAACAACTTACCTCACTGTACCTCTATTTATTTGGTTCCTCATATGGATCCTTCTTATGGTATGCCTCCCCATATTATGGTAGGTGTTACCTCAACCCAATCCTTGCTGACCTAAGCCTCTTCTTCTTCCAACATCCCATCTACTACCACTACCCAAACCCAATCCAATGTTCCAACCTCTAGCCAAACACCTCCTACCACACCCCACACTTTCTATATAGGTTAAAATTTACCTTTAATTACCTATAATCCACCTACTATGGGGTTATATTCTAGCCCTCTTTCTACCCTTCTCCTTATCTCAACCAATCAACCAAATTCTATACCATTTTAGAATTTGGTGCTTTATATACCTCAAACACTTTCACCCATTAACACTAGAGTTACCATTCAACCTCAACCTACTCAACCTCAACCCTCTACCTCAACCATACCTTTAAGTCAACCTACATCTATCCATTAACAAGTACCTATGAAAACTTATCAATATGTCCCTAACTTACAAGGATATATAACACCTTCCACCCAACCATTTATGCTAATCAACCCTTATGTGGCACCATCTCAACCTCTTATGACCAGGTACCAATATTTAGCTTCTTCTACACCTTCTATCACTTATCCAAACATTAACAACACCCAAACTTAATAAAACTTACCCCTTAATTATGTAGCTTCCCAACCTCAACCAGATTTTATTAAGATGTTAATGGACAAAATGACTAACTTGAAGTCATCTATCTCTGGGTCTCATAACCTTTTATCCTATGATCAAATTTGTAATGTGCCCATTTATCAATATATTCCCATCCATTCTTATCCTCAATGGGAATTACCTAAGTTTTTCAAATTCCAAGATAAAGAGGACCCCCAAAAACATTTGAGAGCATTTCATCATTCTTATTATTTGATTGCATATGATGACACTCTCCTTCTTCGAACCTTCCCCATGTCCTTATCAAGACTAGACCTTGATTGGTATAGTGATCTTCCCATGCACTCCATCTTTTCTTTCTCCCAAATAGCCCAAATATTCTTAAAAAATTTCTTGGTAAATATATCTAAAAAGGTTTTTATTACTAACATCTATTCCATTAAGAAATTTTATGATGAGTCAATTGTTGATTTCATGGCTAGATGGAGAGGTCTCATCAACTAACTTTGTTTCTCCCTACCTCAACTTGAGTTAATTGAAATATTATCCTATATATGTGCCAAACATATTGTCCTCACCCCTTCAAGTTCAAACTTTTAGAACATTTGATGAGGCATTCACCATGGCATGTAAACTAGAAAACTAGACCATTGATGAAGGGAAATTAAAATTACAAAATAAAAATTCCATCTTTAAATCCAATGAACCTTCTTCCACCAAAACCACTAACCAATCCAATACAAAAACAAAATCATCCACAAACTTAGTCATTATAAAAACCTATCCACATTTAACCATCAACCAACCACCTTGAACTAACTCTTCCAACCCTCCCTATAATAAAACCAAAACCAAAACTGAGTTTCTCCAAAACAATATACTCCCATTAGAGAATATTATGCATTAGTTTTGGATAAATTTATCAAATCTAATCTCATCTAACTTGCACTAATTAAACCACCTTAATAATTTGATGCTTCTTGCCCCATGATGGGTTAGTATAATGAGAAAGACTATTGCACCTTTCACTGAGTTGTTGGGCATGACATTAATAAATGTAATACCTTCAAAAGTCTTGTCCAAAACTTGATTAATAAAGTAGACCTTTCATTTTATAATCCCAATGCACCTCCTAATCAATCCCTTGACATTTTCCTCAAACCTTTTCCCAATCATGCTCCTTTTACCCATTACCATGACAACAAATTTTGAATCATCTCATTCTCATGAGGCACACATGATCAATGTTATTAATAGTGAGCTCATTATTGAGGAGACCATTGGCTCAACCACCTCTTCCTCTATTTCACTTATGGAAGTTGTGGGCTCATCTTCTATTCCTTCAAATACCCTAACAAAGGACTCAACCACCCTTCCTTCTTAATTTGATGAGACCTTAGCTTTATCTACCTCTCCTTTGGTGGAAACACTGAAGGAGACAACCATTTCTTTAACCACTCCTTCCACTCCACCTATTCAAGTGGTAGAACCACCCTCTATTCCTTTGGACACTCAAACAAAGGAATAGACCTTGTCTGCTCTTTCACTTGGGGAAAACACACCTACCTCCCCCATCATAAAACCATCCATGCACTCTTTGAAAACTATCCCCAACCAAGATAAAGTTACCTCATCTACCCAAGAACCAATTTTGGAACCATACATAAAAAATAAAGATAGAGAAACCATTCCCTCTTCTCCACCTAAGGTATTAAGCTTTGAAACCAATGACCAAGGAACTAACCCATATATAAGCCCTTTTCTAGGCTAGTCGAAATTTTAAAATTCACTTCCTAACCCAAATTTGATAGATACACCCTTTGGCATCATCTTGGACTCCCTTACCAAAATAAATCTAAATCCTCAACTTCACTTTAATCCACCCTTAAAACAAGTATTACCTCTTCACCAAATACCTCTTTTAAAACCATAAGTGAACCATCCCAACCACCTCCACCTAAAATTTCCAAATCACCTTATGCTTCTCTCACCAAAATTATAAAGAACCTAGGAATTCTTCCCACACCTAGTAATAATCACCCCCCTTTGAAGTTAGAATTAACACCATCTAGTCTACCAAAGAAAAATCCAACTAAACCAACTAAGAAGGTAGAGTTACCCAAACCTCCACCTCAAACTAGACCCATAACACCTCCTTCCCACTTAAATTCCATCTTATGACCCCATCCTTATATCATCCTAATTACCTATTCCTCCTCTAAGAAACAATCCCCCTTTTCTCCAACTACACCCATCAAACTCTCTAGTTTTCCATCATTTTTAACTAACCTATCTATCTCTACGTTTCCACCTATAGATAAACCTTGATCATCCAAGTATTTTATATCAAAATATTCAACCTCTAGTCCAATTGTAACCAAGAAAACCCCACCAAAACCACCTACTAAAACCATTCCTCTAACTACAAATTCCATGGTAAAGCCTACTCCCAAGTAGGAAAACCTACCACCTCCAACACCTTTGCTTGAATCCTATTTAGCCATTTTGAAAATGTTTTTGCAAACCTATTCTATTAACTTACCACATATCAAACCATTTTACCCTTCCAATACCAAACCCTCTTGATTCAATGATAACTTGGTTTGTGCATATCATAGGGCACTAGGACATGACATGGAGAACTACAAAGCTCTCCAAGCACTTATTCATAGCGTATATGATGAGAATGATCTATTATTTGACAAACCTATTTTACCTCCATTACCAATCCTACCATTAATTCAACCTATCCAAAAATCACCTACTACCCCACTCCCACCCAAGAGTGAGGAAGCAACACCAAAGTAAGCATCAAACCAAACAAACCCCCTTATCCACACTATTCATGTGGTTACTTGATCCCAAGCCTAATAGAAAGATAAGGGAAAAGCCAAAACATCCATTCCATGTACTTACCCTTCAACCCCTCAGCATTCTAACCAAAACCAAATACCTCTACCTTCACCTTCACAACCACCAAAACCTAAATTTTCCATCTTATGACCCTCAGCTTCCAACCCTTCTAACTCCATCCAGTGTAGTGTGTTAAAACAACTTTACTAGACACCAATGAAAATGAGCCTTTATAAACTAGTAAACACCTCACCCCACCATCATCAGACACTGATAGAGTCTCTATAGTCCATAGAGGTTAAACCAAATTATCTTAACCTCTTACACCCTTTGTTGGAGCCCTCTAACTTACTGCCGTCATCACCTTATAGGATTCTAAAATACTGCCTATTCATACTAAAGATCTTGATCTTCTCCTCTTCATCATAGCATACATTAATAAAACTTACATCAAGAAGGTTATTATTGATGGAAGAGCTAGCATCAACATTATCTCCTCACATGCATGTGACCAACTTTAGCTTCCCAAAAATATCATGTTAGAGAGAATAATGATCCTTCACTCCTTTATTGATACCATGGCCATTACCTTAGGGATTATTTTCATCCATATCTACTTAGGGACTCATACCATTCCTAAACTATTTTATATTATAGAGGGTAAGTTCTAATATAATGTGTTACTCAGATGCCCTTGGATCTGTGCTATGAGTTGCATCCCTTCCACCTACACCAATGTGTTAAATTTGAGAAAGAGAGAGAATTTATTACCATCAAAGTTGACCCTAGTCCCTTTGCCTCTTGTAATATGATATATCGGACTAATAACATCCTCCTACCTCCTTCATCTACCTCAAAACCAACTTCTAACAAAAACACCCACCAATAAAAACCATCAACACTCCTGCCCATAATAATTATGAACTTTTAACTAGCTCATATATCCTTTCATCCCAAATTCTGATTAAGGAACCCTTACAATCCACATTACAACATCTCTCTCTTGGGGAATATAATCTTTTAGCTCTTGATGCTTTCCCCACTTTATAAGAATATGGGAACCTCAAATATGACCCTGCCTACAATCACATCAGAACCATCATCATTTTTGGGCTTCCCAATAATAAAACAAATTTCATCTATGGGGGACTTGATAAACGACTTCTCACTCCCACCATTACCTCATTCATCCAACCATTGACCATCAATTTTTATTACATGGACAAACCAACCTTTATGAAATATTACCTTTATTAGTGCACTTAGAATGGGTTTAGTCTTAGCCTCTATGAATAGAGACCTCATGAGTTACCCGTAATCAAAACTCAGAAACCTCATGAGTTCTTTGGCTTTGGGTTTTTACCACAAAAAGAACCTACCTCACCAAAACCCATTACCACCATCGATGAATAATTTACATCTTCACCAACCTTAGCTCTCTCTAAATTTGAGGACTCCAATATCATCTCATCTAAATTTTTTTTAATCAGTACTATTAGTTTAGGCCCCCTGACCTATCACAAGGATGACCAAACTAAAAACCTCCCTCTCATCCATCCTAAAATGATTGAATGTGAATTTCCTACCATTAACACCATCCAATATCAAGATGATGATTCCATTCTCAAGTACCTCAGTGTGGGAGATTATTCTATTCATAAATCCCTTCCTCCTAATAATCAAACTATGTTGAATGAATCTACTCTTGATGTCAACTTGGGTACTCAGGATAACCCCCATTTCAACAAAATTAGACAATCTTTAAATTCCATGTAGCAAAAAGATTACCCTTCTTTCCTTTGAAACCATAGCATAACATTTACTTAGTCTTATCAAATATTCTTAGAATTAACCCTTCTATTTCCCTCCATAATAGTTTTACATATCTTAAGGCTAAACTAGTTCAACACAAGCTTCATATAATGCATCCTCGCATATCCCTCCTTGTCAAAGAAGAACTTCAACATATCTTATCTATCAACTTCATTCAACCCATCGACTATCCACAATGGGTTTCCAACATTGTTCCCATAACCAAACCCACAGGGGGCCTATGCCTCTACATTAACTTTCTTGACCTCAACCTTGCTTTCCCAAAGGATGACTTTCCTTTGCCAAATAATGACCAACTTGTTAATTTTATAGCTGACCATGAAATGTTAACTCTCATGGATGGTTTCTTAGGATATAATTAGATCTTGATTGCCCCTAAAGATTAGCATAAAATTTCCTTTATTACCCCATGGGGAGCCTTATGATATAAAGTCATGACCTTTGGACTAAATAATGTTAGAACAACCTATTAGTGGGTCATGACCTATATCTTTCATGATCTCATCCATAAAATCATAGAATACTATATGGAAGATCTCCTTGGGAAATCCAAACACTACAAAGATCACCTAGATATTCTAATCTATAAACTACATCGAATCAACTCAAATTGAAGTTTTAATTATGAATACTGAATTTCTCAAACTTAACAAATTCTCAGAAAACTCAAAAGAACTTTCATCTCAATGTTTTGGCATAAAACATTCTCAGTTATTGAACCAGTTTTTGTTTTTTTACATCAAATGTCATAAATTTAAAAATTTAATCTTTACATGATTTCATAATTAAAAAAATCATAAAAAAATGAATTAAAACATGTAAGCAAATGACAAATTACCATCTGACATTGATAACAAAGTTTGGCTCAATAAATGATGCCTACATCTCTGAGTTCTCCAAAGGAGTGGACCATTTCCATTAAGGGCATTTCAAAAACCTGGAAACAATAAACAATTTTCCTACAAGTTGATCTCTCAATGTGAAAATTCACCTTCACCATGACTGATAATCAAGCCCAACACCTTCTAATTTCATGAGTCTTCACACCTGCAAAGTTGCTTCAAAAGTCCTAAAAATCTCCTCTATGGGCTTAATAATATTCTTCCAATATGCAAATTGGATAAAAAGAGTATTAAGACTGAGTATTATGGCTGGAAAATGGATAAAAATCCATTATATAAGCTTTCCCAAAGCTTTTACAAAGTCTCAGCCTCTTAAAATAAAAAAACACAGTCCAGAACCTTTTTAAAACAACTAGAAATTCATGCCTTTATAATCAGTTTGAAGCCTGTGGCATAGTGGCTAAGTCTCCTACCATTTTGCCACAAGGTGAGGGGTTCAAATCTGGTGGCCCACCTTTCTAGGTGCTTTGACTTGGCCTCTCCTTGTTGGGCATGCTCAAGCTCTCCTCCTTAGGCACCAAGCATGCAATTTGAATTAGTCTTCCCTCCATTTTAGGAACTTAGACTTAAGTTTTGTCCCACATGCATGGATTTTTGAATGAGTCTAGGCTTAAAATAGGTAAGCACCTCCTTGGAATGTATCAACACCCCCTTTGGTGGGCTTAAGGTGCCTAGTCAGCATGCCTTTGATAAATGCACTAAACATGGCATGGGCACAAGACTTCTTCAAAATCACCACCTTACTCAGGCTTCAGCTTATGGATGCCTTTAAACTTGCCACATGGCTCAATCAATGAGCTTATCTCTAAGCTTAATCATGCCATGTGTCAACCTCTGATTGGTCCACTTGTTGCATGTAAATAATGCCACATCACTTTACGACACCAAATTTTTACCTATCGAACCAAAACTTTAGCGGCTTATAACTTTTGCATACGGTGTCCATTTTGCAAACCACAAAAAGCATCACAAAGCTCTCAATTAGATCTATAGTGTGGTACCATTGAAACTATGACTTGAAACCACTTTTTAGAACCTAATTTCTGATCACACCTCCCTAATGGAAGGCTTTTAATCTCTAAAAGTCCAATATCCCCTAAAATCTTATAACTAGTCTACTGCATCCATGAAAATCAAACCCAATCATATAAAGAGATATAAACAATTGCATTAAAATGGTTCATAATCAAACTACAAAAATGCCTAATCCAAAGGCATGGGTAAGTGAATTTGCAACTGTTAAATGTGATTACAACATATCAAAACTATCTGCCCATGTCACATCCTGTAAAGCGATGAATTTCCAAAAACTGAAACAACTCCCAATGTAACTACAAAACAAGTTTATAATGCCAACAACATTTAATAAATGTTGTGGACATGTTACAATACAATGCCCTAGTATGGGACTTATATACTAAGCAAATGCAAATAACCAAAAGTGTATGCTGCCTAACATATAAACATGCCCAAAGGATCTTAAACATGCATCTATACATCCATGTGCCAAAGATACATTCAAAATAGCAGTCAAATAAGTGTTTCAAGGAATCAACTCAACCTACAACATGCTTTCAGCTATTATCTCCAACTGATCAAATGAGTTCAAGTCCTCTAGACAACTCACATAGCATAAATAGGAGATTCAAAAACTTAGAGTTATCAAAAAGTGAGAATTGAAAAACTTCATATGGTAAACCTATCTTGAAGTGTTCCCACCAAATCTAATCTACATCTTATCAAAGCTTGTTCATTCCCTTAGGTGAATTCTTAACCATGCTTTGCAAAAAGAATGTAGTGATAATCCACTTAATCATTTCTTTCTTCCTAGTGAAATTGATTGTCTTAGTGGATTCCTTATCAATTGCATATTGTTGACTTAACCTCTTAAATAGATTTTCACTTATAGGTTTTACCTTATCCTGGGTTGTATTGTCAACTACATTATGGATTGAATTAGCTTCATTATCCTTAGTGAGAGGTTTGTAAATCATCTTAGTTATAACATTACTTGAATGTGAAGATGCATGCTTAAAACATCTATCAATCCTATGTCCACTCACTTTACAATGAGTACAAACATCCTTCTTAGGTGAGGGTCCCCTTTTTCAAATTCCCAATTTAACATGAAAATGGTCTTTCAAACATGCAATCTGCTTCAATAAAGCATTTCATTTCCAACAAGTCTTAGCACTATGGTTATTCATCCCACAAAAAGTGCATGGAAATGATTGCATTATCTTCTGTACATTATATCCAAACTTCTTAAAAGTATCAATTAGTTCAAAAGATTTAGTGTAAGAATTAAGAGGTGGAATCTCAATACCTCTTTTACCTTTACACCTTTGAACTAGTGGTCTAGAACCTTTGCTATTGGAAGCTCATCTTCCTTTAGCCATGGAAGAAACTTCTCCATCATCCACCTGCACACTAGTATAACCCAAACTTGCATGAAGAGGTCTATGCTCAACCTAAATTGGGTTAGTTATACCTTGGCTATCTCTACCAAGTCCTCCTCCATTATAACCCATTTTAATCAATAATTTAGATCCTATGCCCTTAGTGTATCTTTCAAAATCACCACAAAAAATATTACTAGAATCTAAATCTAAAATGGTAGAAGAAGATGAAGATTCTTGTGGTGAAAAACTTACACTGCACTCAGTTATAGTTTCTGCATCTGAAGTTGAAGGCTTTACCTTTTCACACTCACCACATTGCAATCTAATCAAGATCTCATCCTTGGATTCAAGCTCTGATTTTAACTTTGCCACTTGCAATTCAAGTGCAAATTTCTGGCATCTCAAGATTGCATTTTCTTCTTTGATGACCTCAATCTATGACAACTTTCCCATGGTTTCCTAAAAATAATTGATTCCACACTACACACTACAATATAATCAATCTACAAACCAATAATCCAACTATTGTGGAAGCAATTGTCAATACACAACTAGAAGCAATCCTTGCATTTAAACTGCTCTGATACCAACTTGATCCGTAAACTACACTGAATCAACTCAAAGTGAAGTTTTAATTATGAATACTAAATTTCTCAAAACTTAACAAATTCTTGAAAAACTCAAAAGAACTTGCATCTCAATGTTTTGGCATAAAACGTTCTTGGTTATTAAACCGGTTTTTGTTTTTTACATCAAATGTCATAAATTGTTGAAATTTAATCTTTGCATGATTTCATAATTAAAAAAATTAGAAAAAATTGAATTAAAACATGCAAGCAAATGACAAATTACCATCTGACATTGATAATGGATTTTAGCTCAACAAATGATGCCTACATCTTTGGGTTCTCCAAAGGAGTGGACCATTTCCATTAAGAGCATTTCAAAAACTTGGAAACAATAAACAACTTTCCTGTAAGTTGATCTCTCAATGTGAAAATTCACCTTCATCATGACTAATAATCAAGCTCGGCACCTTTGAATTTCGTGAGTCTTCACACCTACAAAGTTGCTTCAAAAGTCCTAAAAATCTCCTCTATGGGCTTAATAATACTCTTCCAATATGCAAATTAGATAAAAAGAGTATTAAGATTGAGTATTATGGCTGGAAAATGGATAAAAATCCATTATATAAGCCTTCCCAAAGCTTTTACAAAGTCTCAGCCTCTTAAAATTAAAAAATACAATCTAGAACCTTTTTAAAACAACTAGAAATTCATGCTTTTATAATCAGTTTGAAGCCTGTGGCATAGTGGCTAAGTTTCCTACCTTTTTGCCATAAGGTGATGGGTTAAAATCTGCCCACCCACCTTTCTAGGTGCTTTGACTTGGCCTCTCCTTGTTATGTGCACTCAAGCTCTCCTCCCTAGGCGCCAAACATGCAGTTTGAATTTGTCTTCCCTCCATTTTAGGTGCTTAGATTTAAGTTTAGTTCCACACGCATGGATTTTTGAATGAGTCTAAGCTTAAAATAGGTAAGTTCCTCCTTGGAATGTGTCAATGCCCCCTTTAGTGGGCTTAAGGTGCCTAGTCAGCATGCCTTTGATAAATACACCAAACATGGCATGGGTACAAGACTTCTTCAAACTTGCCACCTTGCTCGGGCTTCAGCTTATGGACACCTTTGAACTTGCCACATAGCTCAGTCAATGAGCTTATCTCTGAGCTTAATCATGCCACGTGTCAACCTCTGATTGGTCCACTTTTTGCATGTAAATAATGCCACGTCACTTTATGACACCAAATTTTTACCTATCGAACCAAAACATCAGCAACCTATAATTTTGCATACAGTGTCCGGTTTACAAACCGTAAAAAGTGTCGAAAATATCTCAACAAGATATATAGTGTGGGACCATTGAAACTCTAACTTGAAACCATTTTTCAAAACATAATTTCTGATCATATTCTTTCCATAATCTTCAACTAACTAATCCATTATCATGTCAAGCTCAACCCTAACAAATGTATTTTTGGAGTGTTATTGAGAGAAGGATTTTTGGTTTCATCATCTCTCTCTATGGAATCAAAGTAGACCCTACCAAATTTAGAGCAATCTTAGAGATACCTCCTCATACCAATCTTACATAACTCTAAAACCTACAAGTCAAACTTTAATCCATCCATCATTTCATCTCCTAGTTATCAGATAGATGTCAAACCTTTCACCATCTTGTCAAGAAAGATACCTATTTTAATTGGACCAAGAAATGTCAACAAGCCTTCAATTCAATCAAGGAGTATCTTCTCTCTCCACCTATCCTCATCCCTCCTAAGGAAGACCAACCCTTTTACCTAAATATATCTACCATAAACCATTCCCTAGGGATAATGCTCACTCATCATGATGAATAGAATAAGGATCAAGCCATCTATTACATTAGTTGCACCCTTATCAAATATGAAACTCAATATACCTATCCTAAAAAACTCTAACTCACCCTAGTCTTCATGGCCTCTAAAATCCATCACTACCTTCTTAATCATAAAACATATGTCATCACCAACACTGACCCCTTTAAGTATATGCACTATAAGCCATACCAAAACCAATGTATGGCTAAGTGGCTGATGCTCCTAGCTAAGTTTGATCTTGAGTTCCTTCTAAAAAAGTCCATTAAAGGACAAGCCATCACTAATAAATTGGCTAAATCTACTCTAACATAAAATCAACCACTTCCTCTTAATTTTTTGGATGAATCCATCACAACTCTTTCCCAGGAGGAACCCACTTACCAAATGACCATGTTTTTGATGGCTCTATATGTCAACATGGTGGGGGTGCTAGAGTTATTCTCATTTCCATAAATGATGAACCTCTTCCCATTTATTTTAAAATCAACTTTGACTGAACCAAAAACATATTTAAATACAAAGCCCTAGTCATAGGTCTCCAAACTATCCTAGCCTTGGAAGTCAAAATAATTAGTGTCTTTGGCAACTCTGAACCAGTCATCAACTAGGTCAAAAAATCTTATCAATGTAAAAATGATGTCTTAAAATTCAAAAAACTTGTGGAGTTACTCTTATCATCATTTTATCACCACCTTATTCAATCAATCCCTCCATCTACTAACAAATTCCTAGATATGATGGCCTCCCTTGCTTCCCAAATTCCATCTCAACCTATTGAATCTAAACTATTTGTCAGCATCCATCATTTTATCATACCCTCATATATTAGTTTTAATCTTCCTACCATTTTTAGTGTAGAAACATTTCCTTTTGACATTTGGCATGACAAAACTATTGACTACCTTAACCTTGGAATTATTCCTCCTAACCTTTCAAAGAATGACTGAAGATCTTTTGTTTAGGGTACCTCTTGTTACACCATACTAGAGGGAATGATTTACAAATGTGGCTTAGATGACATCCTTCTCCATTATCTACGTATCCATGATGTTTCCCATACTATCAAGGAAACACATGATAGAATATGTGGGGGACACTTTAGTGGCGTAGCTATCATTAAACATATCCTTCACCTTGGCTACTATTGGCCCAACCTTAATCAAGATTACTATGATTATGTAAATAAGTGTGTTAAATGTCAACAACATTCTAATTTACATCATGCACCTCCCCATGGCCTTCAAGTATCTATAGATTATTAACCCTTCTCATAATGGGGTCTTGACCTTATTGGGAAAATAAATCCATATTCTTCATAATGGTATCAACATATCATTACTACTACTAAATATTTCACCAAATAGGTGGAGGCCATCCCTCTTATTTCAACCAAAGCTAAAAATATTATCAACTTCATCAATCATCATATCATCTACTACTTCGGTGTTCCCTGTAAGATCATCATTGATAATGGAAAATATTTTAAAAACTAGAAATTTCAAGGTCTTTGTGATTCTTTTAGCATCAAGTTAAGTTTTTCCTCACCATACCATCTACAATCTAATGGATAGGCATAAGCATCTAACAAAACTCTCATCAAAATTCTCACCATTCTATCCCTTTCTCTCTCATCTTTGGCATAGTGGTAGTCTTGCCTATTAAAGTCCAAATTCCATCTATTCACATATATTTACATGTAATCCTTTCTAAAAATTATTATAATCAAGAATGCCTTGCATGTCTTGAACTACTAGATGAACATCACCTCACAACCCTTAATCATCTTCATGTGTATCAAAAATGAGTCAAGTGCATATACAATAGACCCTTGAAAGAGTGAGAGTTTAATATAAAATACCTCATCTTTAAGGAAAACCAACATGTAACTAATATGGAAAAAATTAAAAAGGGCAAGTTTTCTTTCAATTGGCTTGGATCCTACATCATAACCCACAAGTATGGATTAGGAGCTTATCATTTGTCCTCTCTTAAAGGTAAACTAGAACTTGAGCCTCTTAATGCTTTGCATTTGTGTCCTTTCTATTGTTGAAGCAAGGAACAAACTCACCTTTGTGACTAACTTAAGATCATCCCTTAGTTTATGATATTTTTAATTCATTTCACCTACCTATCCCTAATCCCCTTAGGGACAAATGATTACAACATAGAACCATGTGCTTATCCATCATAATTATAGCCTAATCCTAAGCATGGGTACTATGGCTCTACCCATGGCATGGTTCCCATGGATACTTTTCATCTCTAATCAAATGGAATCCCATGATTAGTTATTTTTCAAACCACCCCCTCATCTATCATTAACCTTTTGTGTTAAGGTTTTGCCTCCATAAAGGTAAAAATTTGAATTTAAATAGACTTGTCCTTGTCTAACCTAGCATTCAAAATTGAAAAATTGGGATACCAAAATATCACTTGGGTCCATATCTCTAGTATTGTAGACTGCTCCCTTGGATGATAACTACCCAACACCTAGAAGTTGATTAAAAATAGATTTCTCCCTTGAAGGACAACTTTAAAAATCCAATTTTAGACCATTTTATTGAAGGATGGATAAGAAATAATCATTTGAAGCTTCTCGCATTGATCAAATTCAACAACTTATTAAAATACCAAAAGAAACAAATAACCCTATGTCAAAATCAAATTAAGTTGTAATTGGCTCTTATAAGTGCCATTTGTAGACTTCCCATATCGACCAATCTACACATTATCCTATTATGCCACAATCATCTCTTATATATGACATTGGTAGACTTCCCACATTGATCAGTCTACATATCATATTAAGGCATGGACTTGTCTATTATAGTTCTTTGGTCACCTATAAAAGGGGAAAGATAACCCACATTAGGTTACCATTTCACCTATTTCCCATTCAACCATCTACTTATCACCTACTTTCCCTTCACACCTTTTTTTCAAATCAAGGGATTATGAGCTTACTTGATGCAAAGTGATCAAGACACCCTTTTTCTCAATCAAAGCATGCTTTTGTGAAGCATTCAATAGGATTATGTTTACTAAGTCAATCCAACTATGTTTTCTTTTTGTTAGGTCCTTTCCAACCCAAAACATCATGCCTTTTATTTTCTCTTTATTATTTCATTTGGACATATGTCTCATAAATCTTATCTCTTTTTTACATTTAGTTTGTTACCTACACTTACTTTATGTGCTTTTAGTATATTCCTATAGTAAATCAATGCATTCAAACATCATTCTCATCAACACAATAATCCTCATACATCATAACATTATAAACCATGAACCATATCCTAATAATAAATAAAACATCAAGAATCATAAACCATAAACAATAACATCATCATATTATGACCTCCTAAGATCATATTACCATCGTCAAATGTCATCAACATCATCCTTAAAAAAATTCACAACATCATCACATTTTCACAATATATTATCTACAAGAAATATTTATCAATGAATATGCTTACATCTTAATCCTATATATAAACCATATTTTCATAATTATCTCATAAACACATCTATCATATATTCATGATCATGAAAAAAAACATCCTCATCTCTATATGACCCAATCATCATCTAAACTAAAAATTTCAAGCATCTAATCAGAATCATGTTTCCACTTATATCAAAATATAAACACATAGTCACAATCATCCATGATATTTATCAATGTATTAGCTAAACATAACCTTAACATCATCATATACCTAAACTAAAGAGTCAACATAAAAGTTAAGCATACAGTATCATATATGTCATCCATAATCCATAAACACAACCCCATCATGATCATAATATATATCTATCTCATCATCATCATCATAACACATCAATACATAATCAACTAAACATCATAAACATATGAACATAATCATCATGTCATCAATATAATCAAATGTAAACATGTCATCAATATAATCAAATATCATCAATATAATCAACATGATCATCATATACATCAATAGGTAAATACATGAAATAATGTATCCATGTCTCTCTCACTCATATACATATCACATCATCAACATGTAAGATTGTATCAAAATCAAATACATAATCTCATCTATCAGGCCCCTGGTACACCACTACCACTAGCCCCATCTGCACCTGCACCTACACTTGCACTACCATCTAGTCGTGGCCCCTTGATATCCTACCTATCCCACTATTGAGGCCAAATATCCTAAAGTATCTATCAAATGACACCCTACCAAATTTTCCATTTACTCTCCATACTACATCTCTAGTGGAAATTGTGCTAGCACTATTGCCTCATAATATCTCAACTCCTTGATAGTGCCTAGGTACCTCATCCTTAGAATTGTGTTAGGTGATCTTCTTACTACTGCTATGGCCACCCCTATCCTCTATCTCAATTAATATCTCTCTTGAGTCACTAACCCAAGAAAGATCCTTGCTTGATCATGCTCACTAGTCAAATTAACAATCTGTGCCTTCAAAGTGACCACTTGTCCTTGTAATCCTATGATATGGGCCAATACTACTACCAATGTTATCTATGCCTATACATTAGGTCCACTACCATGTACTGCTTCCCCATCCACATCTATAGTATTTTGACTACCATTACCCCATCTAAAATTAACCATTGCATACCTAGCCTAGTACTAAGTTGCATACCCATCTACAATACCAACATCATCAATGGTGGCTTTGGTTGACATCTCCTTATAGTTTAATACAACATCTTGTGGTTGTGGCTCTAAGAACTCAAAATTGACATTATCCCTCCTATATCTAGGGACATCTGGTAGGATCCCTTGGCTAATTCCAAACTATCTCCAAACTCACTCAAATGGGATCAACTCTATCTCCCTATCCCATCTCTTGTAAATCTAGTGCCAACTCTATAAGGATAATGTGTGGTAGTTGTACCCTAGCCACCTAGGCCAACCTAAATATGATATCCATATGTCTCCACTCCTCCACCATCATTGCATCTCATACCTTAGAAAATATATATGAGACCCTATCCCTCATTTGAATCCTCTCATAGGCCTATACAACCACAACATTAGCATTCCTAATTACTTTTATTTAACTTCCTACTAAGTACCAATATCTACCTACCTTTTTCAACCTTTTACAACCCAACCCAATTATGTCTATCCTAATTTACCTTCCACTCTAACTCCTCACATGTTTATCACCTACTTCTACCCACCTAACCTTTTTTACCATCACTCGACACTTCCATTCCAAATATTACAATTTTACCACCTATTCAACATATTTATTCTCACCACTTTTGAACTACATTACCCCATTTTCATATTTAACATTTACAATCTTACAACCTTCACACACTTTACAATTTTAATCCAAATAGTCATTTTTTAACCAACCCTAACTCACCAACATTAACCACTGGTAGTTCCTTAAACCATTGATGGTCCCTTGGGCTCATTTTACCCCTAAGGTTGATCATTGATGGTTGGGTTAAACTATCAATGGTCACTATGTGTGACTACTAGTGGCACAACCCTCAAACCCCTGACTTACAAATCCTTCCCAAACCCTTTTCTATAACACCTCCCAACATATAACTACTCTAAAAGACCATTCCAAACCCCAATATACCTTTCCCCTAGACATTCCCTTATTAATTTGACCTAATTTAACAAAACCTAGACCTAAGGCATTCTTCACCTCAACCCATTCCAATCCTTATTTTTCTCCTCCATACCTAGTCAATATCACTTTAAAAACATCATTCAACCACCTATTGAATTTGAAAAAAAATCCACCTACCTCATTTCATGATCATTAGCATGGTTAGAGTCCTTGTACCACTATCTAATCATGTCCTCACCCACCCTTCATTAAATCCCCACTTAATAATGAATATAACACATGATTAACTAATCATTACACTCTACCTCATCAATCTCACATGAAAAATGACAAAACGCATAGAGGGCACACTACCAAAAGTCAAAAAGGTGAAAATGATTTTGCGTTTTTCTTTTTATCTCAAAATTTTAGGGTTTTCCCTGACCATCAATAGTCAGGGTTATCATCGATGGTCGACCCTAGGAAAAACCCTAACCATTGATAGATGGGGTCCCCCCTTTTTAAATTGTTTAGGGCACCCCGCTTAGGTTTGGACCTTTATGGAGAACTACATTTGGCCTAATGTTCTTTTTAGATATTATGTATATAGAACTATGTAGGTAGCATCCACTTACCTAGTGCATATGGAGTTAGCTCTATCATCCCCTACCAAACCCATACCTAAACCAACTAACCATTACACTACCTTTACCTTAATGTTGGTTATTTTTGACCTGAAACATTCACATGTTTTACAACACCTTTACATGGTCTTTGATTTCACCAACCAACCTTGCCATGTTAAAATTTTGAACTTTACACCACCTTGTGCACAATCCACCCAATTATGTTATTTTACGGGAGTATTTCCTACCCTAGATACTTAAAACCAACACCAACCCTATCTAGATGGATTGATAGGTTTGACTCAATTAACTATGTCCAATGTTGTGGATCGGTTATCCCTATCACATGTCCCTCTAGAATCAAACTTATTTTTACCAACATTAGTAACTTTAGTCTTTACATGATCTTGACTATCACCTTTAGTCACATTTTGTGTGTGTTTTTACATCTCAAATGCCCAACCTTTTATGTCACCCAACTTGTGACTAACCATTTACTATTTATTAAACCTTGACCTGATTTCACTTTCACCTCATCAACTCTTAGTTTGAGGGGGAAAAACTCCTCCCACACTCAGGGGAAATAGACCTTGACCAATGATCCATTTTTTTTATTTTGTAGCTTATTAGATCAAATCCACATATCAAAAAGTGGTAAAATGTAGACACTTAAAAAATGTACATGACATCTTTTGATGTCAAAATACCTTTTGACCCTCATCTAACCTCACATCTAATAGACCACCTATTCAATTAGACTTGACCCTATCAAACCCCTAACTTAACACATTTAGATAAACCATTTAATTCACCCCTTTTAACTTGCTTTAACCCATCTTATTTTGGCCCCTTGACCATAGATGGTTAGCCTAACCATTGATAGTTGGCTTGACCATAGATGGTTAGGTATTTAAGCCTAATTTAAAGTTTTAAATCATTAATATCTTTGTATGATATAAGTATCTCCCTAAATGGTAACTTACTTTTAAAACATCATGAATTGGCAACTTTATCCCCCTAGCAAATTAGTAACTTCTTCCATCCCAATTAGGAAATTTATCCTATAAAAGGAGAAGAGGAGGAAGTGAAATAGATCCATAATCTATAATATTTCATCCAATCTCTCTTACATATAGGTATTCAACATCCTTTCATCAAGAAAGTAACATCACTGAAGACTTGAAGCTCTGTCAAAATCACTTTTGAAAGCCGAAGTACTATCACTCTAGAACAATTAATTTAGCCTTCCACCATCAAGTTTTAGGTATATTTCACTTATTCTCATTATTTATAACCTCTTTACCCTATCAGATGCATCAGTATCTTATTTTCCACCCCTCAGCCCCATAATAGACCTCTTTTTTCCCAAATATCCAATCTACACCTTTTTTTATCATTTCTAGAATTACCTAGTTAACCACCAATGGTCACTTCAACCATTGACAATCACCCAATAATAGATGATTAGCATAAACCACTAATGGTTCACCTAACTACTGATGGTCATTATGGCATAAAATACATCAATCTATTTTAATCCCCCTAACCCCAGTCAAACCCAACTTTTTCTATTTCTACCTAATTATAGTACATTTTATAATTTTTTGGACTAGACCCTAACCATTTTAGCATAAGTATTAACTAGATTTTCTACTTTTGGTCATTTTTATATTAACTATAATTATACTTTCTTTATATTTCATTTCATTTATCTTATGCAATGAGATCTTTACTTTATCATTTCTAACTTAATTATTATAAACAGTGGATTGATAGCCTCCTAGTAAGCATATGCTTCTTGGATCTAGCTCATGCTGGGTAGTCCACACAACCATCCATCTAACAACCCCCCATTTTCTAGTGTCTTTATTATCTATAGGTTATTCCTTCTTAGCCAAAGAGGATTTCCCATCATAATCTATATTCACGTATGCACTTTACCAGGTATTCTTTTGCATACCCTAGTACTAGTTTCATTACTTGTTTTCAAAATTAAGAAATGAGTGAAAATTAATTGAAACACCTCCGCCCCCAAAAAAAAAATAAATAAAAAATAATGAATTCAATAATGACCTAGAATTTTTAAATAAAAAGAGATCCAAATTTTTCTTCCCCAAAACTAATTTAATGAATGGAGGTACCTTATTTAAAAGTGTCATAAGAGGTCCTTGCCTCTCCTACACACTTAAGGATTTATTACAACAAACATTCCCTACATAATAATAAATTTACTTATAATCCTCATGGGCTTGTTACACATAATTAATTGTTGTACATAATTTTCAAAACATTCAATCTAGTGGGTCAAGCCTATCACTACAATATGAACCTAAGGGTTGTATGCTTTCTATAAATCCTACTAGATAGGGATCATAACCTTTATATAAGGCCTAAAAATATTTAAATTCAATTAAAAATATTATAAATTTTATGAATATGGAAATATATGTTTAATATGTGCAATTTTAATTTAATTAATCATTCTTAAATTATTATCAAGCATTAATCTATTAGAAACATGGAGTGAAAACTCAAATTCAAATTTATTCACACCATAGTTGTCCAACTTGGTGAATGTATGAATTCAACATGGGAAATTTGGTTCCTCATGATGGTATTGCATCCCCACTTATAAAATCATCATCCTTAATGTGCTAAATCAACACAAAGGGTAGAAAAATCACACACTTCCAAAGGGCATACCAAGTTACAATTAATGTAATTCAAGCCTATATAAATACAAAAAAATTATGAATTATATTTTTAAACCACATAGTATTAATTATATATCTTTAATTCCATTTTAATAATTAAATGATTTTGAACATTTTATCTTATTGAAGTTTTAAAATTATGAAATATCAACATATTTTATTATTTTGTAATTGAATTGTCCTTAAAATTTTATTATAGTTGATATTAATTTTCTTTAGATAGTTCTCATAATATCATCCAAAACTCTCCCAAACCAACTTAAAACCAAATAATTTCTACTACCATATAATTTTGATAAGTAGCGTGTGAAACAGTAATACTATTATGTTGTGATAACATACTAAATAAGCTAAGTCCATCCTATGGTGAGAGTGCATATGCAAAAATAAAGTGAAATTTGAATAGAGTAATATAAAAAATAAAATAAAAGTGTAATAAATTTGATCTAAAAATAACCTCCTTAAACCTCCAAATAAAATCCTCCTTAGAACTCCCAATAAATCCTCCTTAGACTTCCCAAGAATAGGAAATCAAGTGATTTAGCGAAATCCTATATAAAACCCCCATGTCTAGTGGGTGTAAAGGATTGGATCATGAACCCACCCATATGAACTCCTACCTTGACCCAATAGATATATTTCAAACTATTTCTTCTCCCCCATACCTGCATAAGGTGTTAGATATGCACATACTAACATATATAAAAATAACACATAAAATCATAAAAATAAAAAACTTAAAATCAATCAATTGAATATATATATATATATATATATATATATATATATATATATATATATATATATATATATATATATATATATATATATATATATATATATATATATATATAAAATAAAATAAAGACCAAATAGTCTCAAAAGAAAAGAAAAATTAAAACTAGAATTTGTAACTTTAAATTTCAACAAAATAATTCAATGATGAATTGAATGGTTTATCAATTTGAAAAAAAATAAAAATTGGTGTTGGTTTGAAAATAATTTAAATTATCAATCATTCAAAATACATTTCAAAAAAAAAAAATGATGAATATATATTATATTGAGATAATTATGTGGCTTATTAATCCACCTAAGGGGATAAGGAAATAAGTCTTGGTTACCTCCCATAGGTAAGAAAAAATATAGCTTAATTACCTCATAGAGGTAAGATAAAAACAACTCAATTACCTCATAGAAGTTAGAGAAATAATAACTTGATTACCCCTAATATGTAAGAGAAAAATTTGAAATTTCATCCTCTTTAATAATGCTACCTGAACAACAATCACTACTATAGTCAAAATAATAAGAATAAGTGGTAACCCTACATACATGGAATCCTAGTGCTTCAAAAGTATCCCCTAAAAATATTCATGTTTTTCATGTCTGACCATTCAAAATTTAAACTACTACCATTATAACATTCCTCATTGATAATATCACTTTATAAGCATAAGTATTTGAATATATATTATCAATAGGTAGTCTACCATGGAATATCTCTTTGTGCATGGTGCATCATAAGGTAAATCAAAATTATTTTTTAAAATTCTTCAAAAATAACCAAAGGGAAAGGAATAGGAACATATCAAAACATAACAAAAATTAACTTATACATTATATGTTTTCATATTTTTACTTCACACCAAAATTACATATGAGGTGTAATACCCCTCTCGATGAACTAGTGATCTCCCTTGTCAACCTTGACATATGTGTTAGTTGTAATGCATTGATAAATTTACTTATGCACATATTTTATGTGTGATTCCTAGTTGGCATTGGTAAAAAATTATTATGTTTTTTTTACAAGGTGGAATTTAACTAGCATGCATTTTTTACTCTATAAATCATGCAATCGAGACAATTATTCAAGATAGTGTGAAGTTATTTATCTATTATCCATCATGATCGGTGGAAATGGTATTTTAATTAAAACATGTTTATACTTTTTTTTTTTATCAATTTTGATTTCACATATATATTTTTTTTCATATTATCATGTTCATTCTCTAATTGGTTATAACTATGTTCATTATCAGTCATTTTCTTAATAGTATATACTATTTTAAGATGCATAAATTATGTTCTATATGATTTAAATATTATTTTATTATGAATTAAAGTATTTATCACCATTTAAGATGAAATTTATATAATCATTGATATAAATACAAATTTTATTTTTTAATGTAAATGGTGTAAATCTATGGCACATTATGAACCTAATAAATAATAAGTATTTTTTTAAGTTTAGCTTCTTTTTATCATCGACACATGGGTAGAGGGATGGGTGGTAGATAATGTAAGATAGTGTAAAGAAATTAATGGAGTGGTGGCTGAGTTGATTAATTTATAGATATTTATTTATTGGAAGATGGAAAAGGATGAATAATATTATTTTAGGAATCCAAGAAAAATGATGTGTGGTTGAAAGGAGAAATAGAAAGAAAAAATGGAGGAAAGTGTGCTAAGTGGAACTTGATATGATATTAAATTTTCAATTAATAGAATTAAATATTGTATAAATTATGAGATAGGAATAGTAGTGTGGGGAATGATGTAAAATCATGTGATAAATATAATGTGATTGATAGGGTAAAAAGGACATGGAGAAAGAATTTAATACTCTAACAAGCACATGCTTCTAATGCATTTTATTTTGAGAATAAATTATTAGTTTGATGGATATTTTGGAAGATGATAGGTGAATAATGAAACAAAAAATAATAATAAATGTAAATTTTCAAATGTTTTATTATTTTTAGTTCCACATTAATAAATAAGTTGAAGAAGGGATAAAGGAGGGCACTCTACTAAGTCATGTTGATAATTTTACCACCATTGGTCAAAGTTACTTATGTGTAGGTTTTAAGTAATAATAAATTAATGTATTAAATGTTAAAAAAGGTATTAAAAAAATAATAAAATATTAATTTGGAAAAAATAATTCTCAATAATAGCTCACAAGTCTAAATTTTAACAGAGGTTTCTTTTATTCTTTTAACTAGCTAGTTGCAAGCTAGTGAAGGCAATTTTCGAATGCTCGATACATGAAGATGAATAATATTTGGTTTGAAAAGTATTATAAGTATTTTTGGTCCCATATTAAATAAATATTCCATTCATTTTTTTAAGTTTACAGTATCTTAACTTTATGAACAATCATTAAGAAGAATATGTGCTCTAAAACCCTTCTTAAACCCCTATTTGCTTGGTTTTAAGAAATATGTTTACATTTTTAGTTATTTTTTACAAAATAAATGTGGTATGATATATTATGAGCAGTATAATAACTTTATAAACCTTAATAAATAAAAATTCCATGTAAAACTATGTAGAAAGGCAAAGGATCAAGCATCAGGGTTTTAAGCAAGCAAGAGAAACATACATAAAAGTCAAATTTTGAGAGGTTTAAGTGATTTTTTGAGCACATAAAATTATTAAAATGATAATAATGGTTATTAAATTCATAATTTAAAAATAATTAGGTATTTATCCTTATAAAACTCAATAGAATGGAAAAACACAGACATATAGGTGTTTAGAAATGAAATTGGGCAAGCTAGTCAAAACCAAAAAGTGCATATTTTGAGTTTTTTTAAATGATTTTTTTTTTAAAAATTTACATTGGGGTATTTTTAATTTAATTTAATGTTTAAAACTATTTTAAATTATTTATTTTACTTTATGAGAGATAAAATTACAATATATAGGTCTGATCATAAAGGGAATGAAGGTTTCTTCACCTTTTTGCTTACAAATATAGTTATAAATGGGTGTTTAAGGTCCATCCAATGGAAAAAAATTATTTTAGAGTGTTAATAATTAATTTAAAGTTATAAATAAATAATAATTAAATTTAAAAAAATTCAAAATAGGTTCATCTCATTGAAAAACATTGCCAAGTCATCCCTAGGGCAGCAAGTAAACACTTTTTGTGATTTTTTCTTAGGGAGTTTGGTGAAGATTTTTGGATATTTAAAAAAAATTATATGTATAAAATATTTATACCTATATAAAAATCATATTAGGAGTGTTTTATCAGGCTTAAAACTCATTTTAAACTCCCTAATCCAAATCAAGGTTTCTTGAGAACAAGAGAGCATATGAGAGCATAAAATGGTGTTTTTTGGGGTTGTACATGAATTTTAGAGCTGAAATTTTGTTTTAAGGTATATTAAACCATGGTTATTATTTTAAAATCATATTTTTTCTCCTTATATATTTTAATTATGAATATCCATCAAGTTTTTGCCTCTCATAGTGTATTCAAGAAGCTTGTCAAAGTTACACAAGATAGGCATATGGAAGAAGAACCAATTTGGAAAGATAATTTGGTCAGAATAAAGTGTATAATTATAAATAATATTAAATTTATAATTAAACATCCAAATTCTTACCTCTCTCTACCGTGGGTGCCCCATTTTGGGCTAATTTTAGCAACTACAAGCCAACTTCAAGGAGCCTTCGATTAACCCTACAAAAGTGGAGTTAAAAAACATGAAAGGGTGGATAAGTGGAGATAAGGTATTTATAAAATTTATAGAAATATTTTTAGGAAAGATATCCATATCAAAAATTCACATGCATCCCACTTATACTCTGTGCCTTGTGGGCTATTTTTAGAAGAGACATGAGGCCAAACATGCATGCAAGATAACCAAGTTGAACTCCAGATGTGAAGTAAAGATAAGTTAATTAAATTAAATATTCATTAAATACCAAGATGATATAACTAAAATATAAAAAAGAGTTAACTAAATAAGATCAAAATTTGCATGCAATATCACAGGGAGTTAACTCATGATTCAATATGTATGAATATCCCTTTGAATTTTAAACTCTCCCTCTATTGTTCAATTTTGAGTTGAAGTTGGAGTTATAGTGGAGTTAACTAGCATTTGGAACTCTTTCCTATTTTCAAAGATGATTGTATTATATCTCTTCTTATCTTATGTATGTATTATATTTTGGATAAGGATGAGGATATAATGATTTTTTATTACTGAAATTTTGTCAAAATTTGTACTAACATCACCTATGAAGCAATACAGAGCTGATTTTTTCCTCCATCTTCAAGTTGTTCATGAAGTGTATTCTTAATTCATTGATATAACTTAGTAAATTATTGTTTTTTATATGTTTATGTATGAATATATCACCTTTAATTATAAAATTAATATTATTTTAGGTCACATAAATTTTTGAAGTCTTATTTTTACCTAATCTACAAGTGAATTCAACCATTTTTCATTCCTTTCAAGATAGTGTAGTTGTCTATAAAAACCTCTGTGTGAAATAATTTTTAAAGAGTCATTATATGAAGATTAAGTGAATGTGTGAAATGTTTTTATCTTATAAAGTTTGTCAATTATAGGCATAATTGACTTTAGCATTGGTGCATCACCTCAATTTTTAGTTTTCATTTCTATTTTCAGCTTTAGCATTGCTTCTTCTACCCTTTTTCTAGTCAATAAAAGAATATAATTAGATAGTTTAGATAGAATTAGGTGATTGTAACAAATGGAAATAGACAAAATAGAAAGAATCCTAGAATGCTCCATAGGTTCTTTTCCCTCCTCTTACCTTGGTCTCCCTTTAGGGTCGAAAGCTCCTGAAGCCTTTTGGGAAGGACTTATTAACAAATTTAGTAAGAAATTGGTGGGATGGAAAGGCAGTCTTCTAAGCCAAGGTGGAAAGCTCACACTCCTCAAAGCAAGTCTTCAAAGCATACCTACGTATGCTTTGAGTCTTTTAAAAATCCATACTAAATTTGCTGAAGCTATTGAAAAAATCCAGAGAAACTTTCTTTGGTTAGGTACTGAGGAGAAAAGGAGAATGCCTCTTATAGCATGGGATAACATTTGTAAACCTGTTAGGGATGGTGGACTTGGTATAAGGAAAATTAGAAGTATGAATACAGCCCTCTTAGCTAAACAGGGGTGGAGGGTTTATCAGGAAAATAAAGAATGGAGTAAAATATGGAAGCACAAGTACTTATTCAAGGCAAAGTCACTCCCTGAATTCTTTACTACTCTGGACATTTCTCATCCTTCTGCCATATGGGGGGCAGTCCAGGGGACAAAACATGTTTTAGAAGAAGGAAGCTCATGGAAAGTTGGCAATGGTAAAAAGGTGAAGTTCTGGAAAGATATTTGGTTAAGAGGAAAACCGTTACAGGAAGAAATCCAAGATAAAGATGTTATAGATAGATGCAAGCAAAGAGTGGGAATAACGGTTAACCAATACTGGCAGAACAACTCTTGGGTTAACCTCATTGACTATGATCAAGATCTTAAGGATATTCAATTATCCCTAAATGTTATATCTCTGTATCCTAACCATGAAGATAAAATTGTTTGGCACAATGAGCCAAGTGGATAGTTTAAAGTTTCTTCCATTTTCACCTCTAAGGGAAATGGTAGCAAACCATTATGGATGAGAGCCTGGATTAAGGGGCTCATCCCTAAAATCAAATTCTTTTTCTGGACCCTTCTCCAAAACAAAATATTGAATTTGGATAATTTACAGAAATGCGGAATTAATATTGTAAACAGGTGTATTCTTTGTAAAAAAGACCTTGAAGATAGAGATCATCTGTTCGTGAATTATTCCTTCACTCAGCTAGTTTGGAAGGAGATTCTCAATTTGTGGGGCATTACATGGATTCACCACAAAAATGTGGAATTATCTCTCAAAAGCTGGTACTACCCCTCAAAGAATCCTAAAGTTCTTTTTTTATGGAAACTTACTCTTCCCCATATTTGGTGGGGAATATGGAAGGAAAGAAATAATCGAATCTTTAGAAATAAAGAACTTCCTAGATGGGTGGTAGGACAGAACATCATTATAGATTTAAAGGAGAATTTTTTATCACAAAAGAATCCAAGCTCAACTCTCCAAGTGGATAATCCCTTAAGGATGGATAATCCTATAGGTAAACCTGATAATCCCAGATCAGGAGTTACTTGGAATGTTCCCCCTCAAGGATGGATTAAAGGAAACTTTGATGGTGCTACCAAAGGGAACTTGGGGAATGCAGGTTGTGGTGGAGTTTTGAGAAACCATATGGGAAAGGTAATTGATGCTGTTGCAATCCCAATTAGTAAATCAAATTGCCACATTGCCGAAGCTACAGCTGCCCTTTAGACCCTCAAAATAGCTGTGGAATTGGGATATCCCAAATTGTGGCTTAAAGGGGACTCATTAAATATTATAAATATTCTTAAAAATATAAATACTATGTCTTGAACCATAGAGGATAAGGTAATGGAGATGAAAACATTAATAAATTTTTTTGAAGAAGTGATTATAACCCACACCTTTTGTGAAGCCAATGGTGTTGCAAATTGGCTAGCTAATTGTGCAGTCTGGGTAGTTCAAACAGTGAGGTGGCATGAAACATTAGAAAAGAACGTGGATTTGAGGGCGCTCATTCTTCATGATGCAACCCATGCAAAGGAAGGAAAGATTGGAGTGTAATAGAAATATAATGAGTAGGAGGAGTGGCAGCACAGGGAAAGGACAACAATCATTAAAGGGGAAGGCCCTCAAGAGTGAGAAGCGGATCCTGAATAAGCACAAACAAAGCCGACTTTCTAATCAATTTGGTAGCAGGTGGGATCATTGTAAAGACCATAGCAATTGGGTTTCAAAGAAAATGAGTATGGCACGCGAAAGGAAGGGAGAACCCCAGAATCAGGAACCTAAGAGCTATGATGAATGGAAAGAGAAATAAGAAGTCTAGAGAATTTTGCAGAAAGGAAAAGTTGTGAGCTATATGGAAAGACTCCATGGGTCAAAACCACATATCACTATGGCTTTTTTCAAAAATTAGACTGATGAAAGGGTCACCCTGCATGGTATCACAGTGAACCTAACAGAGGATTTTATAGCTGAGGTTACAGGGCTGCCTATGGATGGACTTAAATTCTCCAAGCAGACAAGCATTTCTAATGAGGCCTTTTGTAAGTTCCCCAAGACAGATGAGGAAGAGCAAAAACTGGTCAAGAACGGGGATTTATATGAATTGGATCAGATTAAAGGGATATGGAGGGATGTCTTAAGCTGCATAAGGGAGTACTTCATCCTGGATGGAAGAAGTAAGTGAGTGCACAAATTCTACTTTGTCTTCCTTAACCATTTCAGGCACAAGGTAAGTTTGTCTTTTCCCTTCTATCTTCGCTTCTCCTTGGTCCAAAGTTTATATGCTCATAGGAAAAAGGAAACACGCCCTATCCTACATGAAGGCCTTATTCTGTTAATCGAAGGGTATTGAAAAAATAATGCAATGGTAAAGCACCCCAAATAAGGGAAAAATAAGGAGTCAGGGAGCAAAAAGAGTGAAAGTGTAAATGGGAAAGGCAAAATCAAGCTCCCTAGCGCTAAAAAGCAGAATGTAGAAGAAGAAATGAAATGGGAGAGAATTGATAAACCCAGGGAGGAAAACTTGGAGGAAGAAGAAGGAACTAAAAGCTAGGATACAAACTCTAATGAGGATGAAGAATGTCCTGAGAAGAATGAAAAAGATGATGTCAACACAGAGGAGGATTCTACAAATAGAATAGAAGATACGGAGGAAAATCAGAAAGTGTTGGAGGATAAATTTGTCCAGGATGGCCCTGTTGAGGACCCAACTTCATAGAATGAAAAGGAAACTACAGGTCAGGATGATAATCAAGATATGGATATGGAAATTCAAACTAGAATTAAAGAGCAGGAAAAAAAGGGTCGAGAGGATATCTTTGAAGAAGTCAGGAACAGTCCCAATAAAAATTTGGAGGAATGGAGAGGGAAAAAATAGAATGATGAAACACACACACCAATGACTTGGGTTAATTGTAAAGCAGAGGCATCTTTCCAACTTGATTTCTGGATGTGTAGGGAGATTATGGATCTCAAAAGGAAAGTGGAAACTATGGAAGATACCCTGAAAGCTGTATGGAACAAAATTAACAATATGGAAAATTAGATAAGAGAGATCCCAGTCAAGCTCAAAGCCTATGAGAATAACCTCCGGGAACTCATTAAGGGCAACAAAACGAAAATGGAGGAAGTTACGTCCAATATTTGTGCTGCTGCTGTCAATATTGGAAAAAGAGCCAATGAGGAGACCAATGCCTTGGAGGGACCTAGCAAAAGGACAAGACAAAGTTCTAGAAAGAAGGTTACACAAAAAGGAGCCATGCTAGCGGCAACCACTACCAAGGATACTGTTATGAAAGGAAAAGAAACTATGAAAATGATATTGGAACTGGATGAATAATCTAGTTCCTCTTGTTGGTTATGAAACTGGTCCTGTTCTTTGTTTTCTTTTTGTAATCCTATGCCTTTGGTGTAGCCAGATCTCTGTTAAATCTGGGTTTTGACCGGTAGTCCTTCTAGTGGTTTTAGGTCCATTAAAAACCTGTTTTTGCTTCTTCCTTATAGTTTTTAGGCTTTGCCTGTGGTTTTGGATGCTCTTTCTTTCTTTCCTTGTACTAGAGTTTTGGGGCCCCTTCAAAACTTGATTTTACCTTAATCTAAAACAAATGGAAATAGACCTTAATCTGAAAATGATCTCTAATTATATGGTCCCACACCTTGGAGAGTTTCTATTATATCAATAGAAGTGAGAACAGGCACATGTTCTCAACAAGGGTGCACTTCTAAGTGATAACAGGTCCTTTTAAGTAATTGACCTCTTGCAACAATCCTTATTATATTATTATTATTATTATTATTATTATTATTATTATCCTCTATACATCTATGAAATTATTTTTTAAAGTATGATGGCCTCTATTAAAAAACCCTCCATGCATTTGTATTTACACTATTCCTTAGTTTGCATTACGTGGTCATAAGTAGTTGTTATTAATGAAAGGAATCCTTCATGATCAAACAAAATAGTAATTTATTACTCTATCAGGATAGAATTTTACTATAGGATATTATATTTGATTAGTTGACTATAAAAATTGTGGAAAATCCATTATTTGGTGACTGTGCAGTGATTTGGACAGTTGTGTGGTAGTCTGATGATTGCCTAGTGTTGGATGACTACATAATGGTTCTTGATGACTACATAAAATCATTTTCATGGATTCTTATATACTTATGTATGATTCATATTATATAAAATGGTGGTTGTGTAATAGGCTATGTACGTCTGATTATTAGCCTCTTATTGTCATTATGCCAAAGTATACTACTCCTTTCATCATCTCTCTATCCATATTTTTAGTTCTCTATTATTATATTTAGATGAGTCAATGTTATATTTAATTACATTCTTTGTTATACTATATTGGACTATTTTTCAAGAGGATAAACTAGTATTTTATAATCCATAACATGTTTAATTTTTAGTGGCATGTTATAACTTTGAAATGGTTGAGTATAGCATTTTAATTTAGGTATTTGGATCTAGGCCACACATACTTGAATCTTGCCATAAAAATAATATATATGGAATCCTATTTTATTCCTTACATTTCAAAAATTCCTTTCAAGTCACCTTATAATTCTCATCAATCATTCTTGATAGATTTTTTGTAGTATGAAATATGAGGTTTTAATATAGTTCATAAATAAATTTTGTTTGAACCAATCAGAGTTATAAAGTTAAGATTTTCAATGAAATTACTTCACCAATAAATTATAATAACATGAATAGATCATAATATGACTAAAATAAATCATAATATATGAGTAAACGATGAGCCACATCAAGGGGGAAACTACACAACCTTATAATAATAATAAAATTTAAATATGATGATCAATTACTAATTACTATCTCCTATTTATAGTCTCCTTAGGCCATAATTACTCCATAAGCTGAAATAAATACCCAAATAGTCTCATAAAAATGTAAGATGATAAAGAAGGGGTTATGTAAGAAAAAAATTGGATACACATATCCCAAAACATGATATAAGCTAATGGTATGGCATTCCCCTCCCCTTTAAATTTTTTCTCTCAACATTGAATAACTTTGGATGATGTTGTAGAAAATATCCATCCTCCTATGTTTCATCTTCATGGTTAAAATTATTCCACTTGATAAAATACTCCTTAATTTATCATGTTCACACCCTTTCAATACATGTTTAAAGTATCACCCTAGGTTTTAAAATGACTCAACCTTATTCATGTAATTTTGGTAACTTAGTTTGGGTATAAAATATTTGTCTAATTACCTTATTTAGGTAATATATATGAAATAAATAATATATTCGAGGTGATTCGGGTAGCTCTAACTTGAAATAAATAAGATATATGAAATAAACAAATATTTGTCCAATTACCTTATTTAGGTAAGATATATGAAATAAATAATATTTATCCAATTACCAGTTTTTGAAGAATATTATAAGGGCCATAACTTGGGATTATTTTTTTAATCTTTTTTCTTTTGATTTAGAGACACCTTCTTATATGGATAAAATAAATAAAAAACCCAATAATATATGTAAACTTTTTACTCACTTCGGTATTGATCTACTTTCTACTTCATTATATTTTGTGTCATGGTAGAATTATCTCTTAAACTAGCCAATACCTATTTTTGATGTTGAATGTGCTCTTCAAAATATTGAACCTTGGGTTTCACCCTCAAGGATGAATTGATGGATAGTGTATTATAAACATAAATTTCCATAAATTTAGACTTTTTGGAATAGGTGTAGAAGGAAGTGTACCACCATTATGCTACTGGTAGCCAATGAACCCACTATTTTTATTTATTAGATGCAAAACAATGAAGATGCTATTTTAGGAATTTTTGACCACCTCATCTTGACCATCAAATTAAGGATGTTATGATGAGTTATGGGGTAAATAAGTACAAAAAATGACAATAAATACATAAAAAAATATTGGTAAAGATAGGATTTAAATCACTTACAATGATCTTGGGAGTACCAAACAACTTTTGAATTGTACCTAAAAAATTAGTAGCTACAACACTCAATATGAATGGTTGTGATAAGGAGAAAAAATGATCATATTTTATGATAATATTCACAAATACCATGATGAACATTTATACCTTAGTAATCTTGTAATGAAATACATGAAAACCTCTTCCCACCTTATGATAGGAATGGATAAAGGTTGTAGAATACCTATTATCTTAACTATTTCATTCTTATTCTATTGAAACAACATGCATTAAACACCAATTTTTTTCACATCCCCTTTAATCCTTCCCAAAATAAATCCTATTTAATTCTATGATAGATTTTAAAAAATCCTAAGTGCCCCCTATTAGAGATGCATAAAGTTCATGAAGGATCTTGTGGTTCAGGGTAAAATTATTACGTAAGTATAAACAATATTTATACCATAATGTGTTCCATTTCCACTCAAATTTTTTAGAGTTACTATAATAGTGATGGACATTATGAATTATAACCTGTGTATCTTTTTCATTATCCCATTATGATCTTACCTCTTCCAACCAATTTGCCTACCAAATATCCATTACACATAACAATGCCTCTATGGATTCATCTTTCTTGGATAGTGGATATGATAAAACATTCTCTGTTCATTTATTATATAAAAATTCAAATTCATATCCAAACATATTAGTCACCCATTTTTTGTTTCTATGATGAAAATCATTATTATAAAAAATATTTTAGACTATAATGATTAGTCTTGACCTTAAAGTGTCTCCTCATTAGATAATGCCTTCATTTATTGACTCCATGAAGAATTGATAACATCTCTTTCTCATAAATTTATTTAAGCTTGTTTTTATTCTTAAATTAACGACTCTCAAAATCAATGGGTCTTCATTCTACATGAGTACTACACCCATGCCATATTTTGATGTATCACCATCAAAAACATTTTTTTTGGAAAAATCATGGGCAGCCAAAATTGGAGTGGTTCATATAGCCTCTTTAAACCTCTCAAATTATATGATAGATTATTCATTCCAATGAAATTATTCCTTCTTAAACAAAGTTTTGAGTGGTGTTACTATGTTTCTATGTTTCACAAATCTGAGATGGTAACCTATTATCACCAAAAAATATCAAATATTCTTGAGGTTTTTTGCCACATTCCACTTCATAATAGATTTTATATTATAAGGGTCTAATTTTAATCCTTAACGTGAAAAAATATGACCAAAATACTCCACCAATTGGACTCCAAAAGTATATTTTGAAGGTCTTTCATAAATTTTATGGTTTTATATAACTAATAGAGCTTGTTTCACATGCTAAAAATATTCTTCCCAAGTTTATATATATATTAGAATGTCATAAAAAATGAAAACACAAATTTCCTCAAAAAATGCCTAAATATAATGTTCATCAAACTCTAGAATGTATATGGTGCATTTTTAAGACCAAAAGACATGACCAAAAAGTCATAATCATATTCATGAGTTTTGAAAGATGTTTTACATATATCCTCATATCTAATCCAAATTTTATGGTACCCCAAATTAATATCTAGTTTTGTAAAATATAACACCATGTAACTCATCTATAAAATCCTTCATTAGTGGAATATGAAACTTATCTTTGATAATGTACTTATTGAGTGATTAATAGTCTAGGAATATCCTCCAAGTTCCATCCTTATCATGCACCATGACCACTAGATATGAATATTAATTTTGGATATGTTTGATAATTCATGTCTACATCATCTCTTGTACTATCTTTTAAATTTCACACTTTTGGGCATAAGGTTATCTGTATGGCCTAATGTTTGGTTGTTTATTCCTAAAAATCATGCAAATAGCATGATCATGTTATCTTTTTGGTGGTAGTCATTTTTTAATATCACCAAAAATAGATGGGTGGTCATAATAATAATATATAAATAAGGATGGGTAGAATCCTTTATTGAAATTCAATGTAAAAAATGGGCTACAAATCCTCCAATCCTTTTTTGATAATATATGACATTTAATGTGAACTAACCAATTGTGGAGATCTTACCCATAATCTTCATAGTTCAAATGTATAATATTTATAATGAAACCATATGGATAATCTATAGATATTCATCTCTATTTTACCCAAGGTTGTGAGCCATTATACTCCGAAAACAATTATGAGCCACCCATGGGAATATAAAACATAGGATAATCTATCTTGTATTCTCCCATAATAATCTTAATACTATGGAATTTCTTAGAAAAATTCACCATGAAACCATCTATAATCATGACCTAAAATTATAGAGCTAGGTAAATGAAATAGTTCAAGTCAATACCCAACTTGCATTTGATGAAGTTATGTGCACTCCTTGAGTTAATCAAAACTATGACCTTCTGTATCCCATAACATTGAGGGTTTGAGGAGTGATAATACCTAAAAGTGCATGACATGAGATTTTAGGTTGGGAATATTTAGGTACTTATTTTATCTCTTCCTTATCCTCCCTTAAGACTAAATCATCCTCTTTATCTTCATTAAAACCATCAATGTAGAAAAACTTATTTTTAGCACATTTATGACATTTGATCAACTTTTTATTGAAATCAAAACATAACACTTTTACACAATTATATTAAAATTTTTTAGGGATCAATATTGTAGGTTGATTAATGATTGTGTTAGGTTTATTTGATCTTTGGAGTTGATGAATGACTAGCTCTTGATGGATAAAAACATTTCCTCTATTATATGATCCATGTGAATATATTGAGAGATAGTATGTGGATTAAATGTGTGTACCTCATGTTTAATGTGGTCCTTAAGATGTCTAATAAATTTTTCATTCATTTACTCTTTATGAATGTTATCCACATACAAGGATAGGTTATAGAATTGATGAATATAATCCTTGACCACACTTATTTTTTTGAATATTTCTAATTGGATAAAGTGTTTATTGTTGTCATTTTAAACATGAACCTATGGATTATCTTTAGTGAAAGAGGTTTTATGGTAGGGTGTTGAGCATGAATGCCTTACATAGGGCACAACAATGTTTTATGATATGCATGGAAGTGTTATCACTCACCTAATCAGGTAGAGCATTGGTTATCTCATTATAATTATGGGAACATCCCCAAGGTGTAGGACCCTTATGGTCCTTGAGATGAACCTCTAGAGTATGCTAAATTCCTTAGATTTTAAGTGCACCTAGTTTAAAACTAGCATGTAGACCTAAAGAGTAGAAAGGTAAATCTACCACTAATCTAAACCTAAGATATTTGAGAGAAAAGGGAGGGAGAAGGTAAGAATTCTAGAGATAAAAGGTGATACACCAAAAATAGAATAAACACTCCTACTTCTATGGACACACTAAAAATATTTGAGAACAAGATGTTATCACACAAAATCAACCAAGGACACCCAAAATGCATAATTTTTTCATATAGAGGTGTAGGAACATAGTGTAAGACTAAGAGGGATGATAAATTATCCATATACAATGTCTACATGGACCTAAGTGCACATAGAACATGACCTATAACTAAGTTCTAAGTTCCATACAAAGATGTTGGGAATGGAAAATGATGATAGGGATGAATGTTACCCACGTATAAATATCAACAAACATAAATAACACATAGAATGTAATAATAATAGAGGGAGGTGAAGTTAATTATCATCAACATGCATGGTTTAGCCAATAGAAGTGATCTTAGAGGGAAAATTTTGGTAGCATGAGGTTGCTTATAAATGTCGACCCTTTACAATGAAATACCCAAGATTTTTATAGACAATAAGAGGATCATGGGTAATTAATTAAAATTTTACACACTATCAGGGTAGTTATAATTATTAATGATGATCGATTGAGTGGCTTGAGGCTCTGATAAAATAATTATGTGCCCATACTTCTATTTATAATTGAGAATGAATAAAGATCAGCCATTTGATTTATTTAGGATCTATCATCAGCCATGTTCTTACAACTATCCATTATGCCTCATTATGGTTGTAGTTGGCTTTGTCATTTTTTTGGTCCCCATTGGTCTAACATTACTTTGTTAGGTGTCCAACTACCCCCAACTACCAATTGTACCTTGCATTTCACTTATCAATCCATTTGGGTCTGTAGATGTGGAAGATGCATATAATTAATTTATCTCATTAATTTTTTTATTTACATGTGGAAGGGATTGACACATCACTATTGAGAATTATGTGTGCACTGACAAGTGCACACTTAGGACTTAACCAAATTCTATACAAGTTTAGAGTCTTTTTGGCAAGGAATGTGTGCCTTTCTTTGGTCTTCAATAACCTAGTTGATCTTCACACTCATGAAGCAAGTGCACACTCACTTTATAACTTGGTCACATCCTACATAATATACATGAACTAAATACTACATAGAGAACATGTAATGTAATGATGCTATGAATTTGTGAAGGGCGCTGATGTAGAATTCTTATATAGGATTGCAAGGATTTTTATCTTCTTGTGATAAATCCCTCTTTTATAATTATCTCAATTATTTTATTCATACATAGGGACCTTATTTATTAGTGAAATGAAATGTGTACAACATAGATTGTAGCCTATAATTTATGAGAGTGCAAAACTAGAATGAAACTACTTCTTGTGAATATCTCCCTATGTTATTTGAAGATTGAAATCCCTATGCATTTGAATCTATGCGACATTTATCTTATGTGACAGAGAATTTTTTCATGGGGCATGCATTAAAATATCATTATGAATGCAAATCGACACTTAGTTGACTTATAGATCTACATTGATTGCTTCAAGTATAGGCATAAATGGGAAGCATCTATGTGTGGCTTTATTTAAGGAAACTGACACATCATTGGCACACAAACCTTTTATAAGATCCTTGTGAGAAATATGAAATATAGGGGTGACTTATAAATTTAAAATTTTTGGTGACCTCTATGGGTTGCTTGTTAAGTAGGAATATAATAGCCTTTGAAGTAATCTATTAGGCACATAGTCATTAAAGATTGAGAACTTTCATCCTACCCTAAAAGTGTGGTCCATGCATGTGTAAATATCCACGTTAGTGTTATGTTCACTTTTTCACCTTGCCTTTGTTATACATGACTATGTATTTTACCTTCTTAGTACATGTTTGGTTTGTTGGTGAATCTACCTAGTGAACACACTTAGGAAAAAAACAACAAAAAATATAAATATGTGCACTCAAAAATTTAGGGAAAATGAAACTACTCTAATCTACTCTAATACATATCGAGTGATTATATGGGTTTTAGAACACTTGGGTTGAAGAAAAATATCTTAAGTTTCTTCTGTTATGCATGATCGTGTTGGCATTCAATAAATAGAGATTGGTTGGCACTGCTCTACTTTGAAAGAGGTGAACTTGGGATTATTTTGAGAATCATATGAGGAAAATAGTTTTCCTAGGCTCCTTCATGATGAATTAATCCATCCAATTGTGCTCAAATTTCTCACCAGGGTGTCAAATGTCTTAGAAGTTGATTTGATCCTTCATAAACTTTTTTGCACCTAGATACATTCTTGGCTCACATTGATCATTTAAAATCTTAGAGGGTGTTACTTTAATGCTCAAAAATCTCATAGACTTGAAAAAATACCCTTGTGATCCCATTATATCTTTTTCAAACTCTCCTACAAGGTGATCAAGATAATTAACCTATATTCTACTTACTACTACAACTTCCCCTTCATCCTTATACTAATCACTCGGAGGCTAAGGCCAAAACATGCCTATGATGTATTCGAAGGGTGTATAAGTACATGCAAGGTCATTAAAGAGTAGATAAACATCATTGAATATGTTTAATATATTAGTGATTAACCCCTAATAAGGTTGGTATAATAGGTTGAATAGTGTTACCTCTTACCCCCTAACCTATCTAATAAATATGCATTCTTTGACCTTGGCCAAATCATAATCTACTTGTAGAGGATCATATCCTACACACAAGATTTTGAACAAATATTGTATCTCCTCATCACTTAATGGTGACTACATGCTAATTTCAAGCTAATTGGGGTGTTCATCATGAATCATGCATTCCCCTTGAAGGATTTATTTACCTGTGAGGTCCTCCTCCATCATGTAGAATGGTAACTCATTTACCCAAGGAATATCTAACTTAGATTCCTGTGTGCATTTTAGAATGACATAAATTGGCCTTTCCTCATTGTAAGCATCTTCTTCCTCTTTATCCTTGGCCATATGCTCATTACTATACTTCTATGATTGATCATACTTATTTTATTCCATTAGCAGGTATAATCCTTTTGTCCTAATGGTGCAAGGGGGGTTGTTAATGATTATTTATTCCTCATTATCACTTGAATCACTCTCTTGTTCATTTATGCAGTCTTTATTTATTTTCAACATGATTAGACCTCCTTTAAAAAGGGAGATATTGGGTGGGAAAGATGTCCCTAATGGTATAGTAAGAGTAGGCATTTTGAAGTTAGAGTGTTGGGTCCAAGAAGGTTTCCATGGCTACATTTGAGGCTCCTGAGGAAGGATGGGTTCTTGAGTTAGCATGGGTGTAGGATATTGTAAAGGAGGGGGAACTCTAAATATTGGTACTTTGAATCTAGGAGGCTTTCTTGAAATTTCATGTGGTTTACCTTGTCTAGAGATCAAAATAGAAGAGGCTATCTAAGGCCAAATCTCTTGTGCTTTCATATGAAGTCAATGTATCTATTCTTCCTTAGCAGTGACTAGCTTAGCTAAGCATTCCTCTTCATAAATTTGATTCTCCCTTATCTCCTATTAGTGTGTCTAAAATTGGTAAGCAATATCTTCCTACCATCTATTATACTCTAGCTTTTTATCAACCTGTCTCATTTTCTGTGCAAAATCCTGTAGGATATCTCTAATGTTTTGTTGGGGATAACTAAGAGGGTATTAATATTGATTAGAAGCAACATAGTTTGCATAGGTATGATTAGGATCATAAGCAATTTTTCATAGGGGTTAAAATAGGGTGGAAGGGAGGTAGACATTATGACAAGGCTTATACCCCATCAGTCTCAACTAATTTAGGGTAAAATCAAGAGTAATTTCAACCTGATAATGGAAATAAGAAGACATAATAATAGAATTTTCAAGAAATGGAGGGTGAAAAGACATATTTTTAGGCACTCAAACTATTTAAACCAGTAAATTAGACATTCAAAGTCATTAAGTACTCTACAAAGTGTCTTCAATACTTGGAATGCTAAGAGTAACACTCAATTTTTAGACTAATTTCAAATGTGGTCCCATTAGGCATGCCAAAAACTATTGTCAATCAAAATGTGCACCCATGGATGATCTACCATATAGGAGGTTTTATGGAAAGGCACTGAGTAAGAATACCTTACACAAGGCATAAAAGTGTTTGATGTTAGGAATGGAAGTGTTATCACTCACCTACTTGTGTGGAGCATCAATTTTCTCATCACAATGATGGGAACATCCACAAGGTGTGGGATCTTTACACTCCTTGGGATGAGCCTCTAGAGTAGGTTGAATTCATTTTATTCAAAGTGAACCTAGTTTAAGACTAGTGCACAATCCAAAGAGTAGAAAGAAAAATATATTCCTAATTTAAAACTAATATATTTGAGGGAAAAGGGAGGGATAAGGTAATAATTCTAAAAATAAAATGTGATACACCAAAAATAGAGGGAATGATCCTACTACCATGGACACACTACAAATATTTGAGAATAATAAGTTATCACATAGACTTCACTAAGGACACCTAAAATGCATAAGTGTTTCATATAGAGGCACATGAATGCATCATAACAATGAGAGGGATGACAAATGATCCAAAGAAAATTTCTACATAGACTTGAGTGTGCATAAAACATGACCTGTAAATAAAATTCCAATTTCCACAAAAAGGTGTTGGGAATGGACAATGATGAGAGGGGAAAACAATACCCATAGACAAAGATCAAAAAACATAAATAACACATAGAGTTTAATAAGAACAGAGGGAGGTGAACTTAATTCTCATCAATATGCAAGGTTCAGCTAATAAAAGTGCTCTTGGAGGGAAAAATTTAGCAGTGTGAAGTTGACTAAAAATGTTGACCCTTTACAATGAAATACCTAGGATTTTTATGGACAATGAGAGAACCATGGTCCATTAATTAAAATCTTACCCACTATTGGGGTAGTTAAAATTCTTAATGATGATTAGTTGAGTGGCTTAAGGCTCTGAAAGAATAATTTTGTGCCCACACTTATGTTTGCAATTAGAAATGAATAAGGCTTGAAAACTTGATTTCCTTAGGATCTACCATCAACAATGTTCTTGCAACTATCTATTATGCCTCATTATGGTTGTGGTTATATTTGTCATTTTTGTAGTCCCCCCTATTTTGAAATTATTTCATTAGGTTTCCAAATACCCCCAACTACCACCTATACCTTATCTTCCATTTGTCAATCTATGTGTGTATGAAAATGTGGAAGTTTCATATAATTCATTTGTCTTGTCAAGTTGTTGATATACGTATAGAAGGTATTGGCATGTAACTATTGGGAATTATGTGTACACTAACAAGTGCACTCTTGGGAATTAGGTGAATTTTACACAAGTTAAGAGTCGTTTTAGAAAGGAATGCATAAATTTATTTGGTCTTTGATAAATGGCTGATTTTCACACTCATGAAACAAGTTCACACTCACTTTATTACTTGGTTGCATCTTACACAAGGTGCACACACTGAAGACTGCATAGAGAATATGCTATGCAATGAATCTAAAAATTTATGAAGGGTAATGATGTAAAATTATTCTATGGGATTATATGGATTTTAATCCTTTTGTTTTAAATTCCCCTTTTATAGTTCTCTCAAGTCTTATCTTCATACCTAGGGCCATATCAGTTAGTGAAGTAGCATGTGCACATCACAAATTATATCTTGTTATTTAGGAGAGTGAAAAAGTGGAATGGAACTATTCATTTCACATCTCTCCCTATGTTATCTAAAAATTGAGATTTCTATGACTTTAAATCAATGTTACATTTAGCTTATGTGATGGATAATATTTACATGGGGTACACATTATAAGTTCCTTATGAATGTGAATTGACACTCAATCAATTTGTATCTATGCACTAATTATTTTAAGCATGAACATAAATGGGAAGAGTTTGTGTGTGACTTGATTTAAGGAACCTAACACCTCACTATCACACAAACCTTTTGTAAGATCTTTGTGAGATCTTCACATGCTAGGGTTGACTTAAAAAGTTAACAATTATAACTCACACTATTAATATAATGTATTTATAAATCTTTCATAAAATTGCTTTCTTTTTAACACACAACCATCTATATCAAATGAATTGTTTCAGTTCAACATACAGGGATGCCATGACTATATTTGTCTACATGGGATCTGATATATATCAAAAACATTCTCCATTTGGTTGATTTGGGTTATCATATATTTTTTTTATCAAACTTTCATATTTCCACTTTTGGCATCATGTTCCTTGGCTATGAGGTACTTAGATTAGGATATGGATGGTTGGAAGATCCACCCTGGTGGGATTTTGAAATGGTGATAGGTGGTTGGTTTTACTAAATATTATTTAAATTCATTATGATATATTCTAAAGTATATTGTATGCCCTTATTTTCATAGTGTATTCATTTCACATCAGATTGCATGCCTTGCACATTGTACTCAAGCTAGCTCACTATGTGATCCATCTTAGAAAATCATGGGAAAAATGATCTTGTAAATCCACCTTCTAACTCTATATCTTATTTTTGATGAGTTTTATTTAGATTTTTATCACCCTTTCCTCATCCACTTGTTTTTCATCCTATCATAAAAAAGTTTGATAATGCTAATCATTATTGTCACATTTGACCCAAATTTGACAATTTTTTTGTAATGATGTCAGCCTCAAATATGAAACTAAAAATAAAAGACCTCCACTATATTTTTGTAAGATTATAATAAATGTAAATATTTATAAAAAAATCCTCAAATTTTGGCTTATAGAGTGAATTAATGAAAATACTAAATTGGTAATAACTCACTCAAAATGGATACCAAAACCCTAATTTTTTTATTGAGAGGTCTTTAATTGATCCTCCAACTCCATTAAAAAATTGGAGAGAAAAGGAAGAATATTATTATTATAGGAATCCAAGTAAAATATGCATGGTTGAAAGGAAACAAAGAAACCAAAAATGGAGGAAGGAATGGTAAGTGGAACTTGATATGACATTAAATTTTCATTTAATGGAATTAAATATTGAAAAAATGAGGAAAGAAGTGTAGTAGTTGGGGGGGCACATGATGTAAAATCATGTGGAGAAAAGAACATGATTATGGAAGAAAAAATACTTAGATAAATAATTTAATACTTTGACAAACACATGTTTCAAACCTTTTTTTAGAAGAATACCTTAGTTTGATGATGACACCCATCATCTTTCCAATATTAAATGTGAAAAATTTACAACAATTGGAGCACCATGTTGTGAGAGAAGAAGAAGAAGAAAAAGGGATAAAGGAGGGCACTCTACCAAGTCCTTTTAGGCAAGTGATCTCATGTAATACTTCATATTATATTTAAATATAAGCCTATGTAGATATATGCATATATTTATAGAAGTATGATGTTCTCTATTAAAAACTTCAATATGTATTTAAGTTTACAATCTTATTTAGTTTGCATTACATGGTGATAAATAGATATTTTTAATGGAAGGAATCATGTATGATCAAACAAAATAGAAATTTTATTACATTGTAAGGCCTTAATTTTACTATAGGCTATGAAAATGGATTATTTGACTATAAAAATGTGATAAAATACATTATTTTATGACTACATAGTGATTTGGATAGTTTTGTAGTAGTTTGATGATTGTGTAGTGTTGGATGATTGTATAGTGGTTCTTAGTGACAACACACCAACCTTTTGGTGGTTGATTATATCCTTATGGATAATTGATAGTATTTAATATGATGGATGTGTAATAGGCTATTAATGGTTTCTTATTATCTTGTTGATTTCATTATGTTGAAGTATACTTCTACTTTTCTTCAAACCTCTACCCATTTTTAGAGTTGTTTTTTGTCATCTTTAGCTGAGTTAATTCAGGAGTTAATTACATGCTTGGTTTTATTGTATTAGACTCTTTTGAAAGAGGATCAACTAGTATTTTATATATCTCTAGTTTTTTTAATGTGTAATTGCATTGCATAACATTGAAATGGCTGAGTATAGAATTTTAATTTAGGTATTGATAGGATGATACTTGGTCTATTGTCTTGGTATGTGGTCAAAATAAAACATATTTTGTTTTTAATGTCATAATAATTATTTTAATAACACCAATTTACTCTTATTACATAAAATATTATGCAAGGATAATAATAGTATTATGGGTAGTTCATTTTCTTAAAAGCATTTCAAACTTATTTCATGAATAATTTTAGCTAATCATTTGTAAAACTATTATAATTATTTCTCATATGTATCCTATTTAAATATGCATTTTTGTTATAATATTATCATGGTAAGGTTGTAGTATTTATGAGGTAGAAAATTATGTTCCTACTAATATTGAAAACATGTTTATGTAAGGTGAATAAACAATTTAAGTATTCAGTCAATAGATGTCTTGTTCATGGAAGATATTGATATGAGAAAAATAATGATAGTCTTATGGTTTAGTATTTTTCTTAGAATAAAATTATTCTTTAAACTCAATAGACAAATATACTATCCTTTGATGTATATTTTTATGAAATACACTCATGTGAAAGGTTTCCAAATTTATTAGTTTTATTCTTAACAAAATGTTATAGGGAGTGGAGTTGAGTTTGTGAATGATCTAAGAAATCAAAGAGGTTATTTATTAGAAATTCATTTGATAAGATAGATAAAGTATATCAATAAACACATGATGTGAAAACTCTTAAAATAAGACATGAATAAGAAATGATGGATTCAAGCCAATAATTTTTTAATGGGATGAAAATGGGTTAAAATGTTTACCTGAGTTCGAAATATAGGTAATTAAAAAAATAATTCTCTATCCAAAATATTCACTTCAAAATGCGTACCAATTTTCTTATTGAAAACCAATTAAAACTCAATCTAGTTTTTAATTCCAAAAATGGAATTCAGTTATAAGTGAGACCTAATGCCAACTCTCATAAGCTATTGATATTGAAATATTCAATTAGGAAGTTTTTATTCCTTTTAGAATCAATTTTTTCATCGAATTCCTAATGGCCTTTATAGATAAAAATTATCCTATCCTACCTCAATTTAGCCTACAAAGTCAATTTGAAATCAAAGTCGAATATATAAACATAATTGGTATTTTCTAAAGTCAAAGGTTGCCTTAGTATTCCTTTAGATTTATATTAACCATAAAACCTTCAAAATAATTTCAAGACATTTTCTATTTTTAGCAAGTTAGTTTCAAAACTAGTTTTTAGGGATTTCTTGGTAAGGTAGTTTTTCATCATTAAAACCAATTTAGAATCCTAGCCTATTTTAGTGTTTCCTTCTCAATATATTATTCCAATGTCTAAAATGAGTTAAATTTAACTTAGAGAATTGGTTTTTAGGATCAATAAAAACTTAATACATTATTGGGATAACTAAACCATCACCACCTTGTGACCCCTTTATTTAGCTGAGGGATGGCCATGTTTTGTTCTTGATAGAGTGTTCTTACCATTACAGTTGAAATATTCTCTTGGTACATGCATATATGGTTTTATCTATTATCATCTCCATGAAGGTGATAGGATGAAATAATTTTTTATTTACAAGCTAATTCAACATTAAAGTGATACAAATATGGTTAGCAAGAGATATGTAATTCAAAGGATAAAGTTATTCATTGACTATACTCAATATGGTCTTCTTAATCTATTTTATTCTTATACTGATTGTAGATAAATCACCCTTGAAGATAAAGATAATAGATTTTGTTACATTTTTAATTGCTATGGATATGTTAAGAACTTTTCATTTTTCATTGGTCTTGAAGTATGTGCATGAAAATTCTTGAGAACATATTTGTAATCCTTGATATCATTATTTTTTTAATATGTAAGTGGACATTGTTTGTATGTATAAAACTTTGGTTTGTTTTTATGTGTAAAAAAGAAATGAAATTTTGGGCATGAAATTTTGGTATTAGAGCATGGTTAAAACACCATGAGATCTAGGGATCATTATTTGGTAACACCTATTTTGTATTAAACTGATTCATGTATTTTTTGGATGTTATTCCTCATTGTGTATGTAATAATAGTACAAATGAAGAGTTCCTTGGAATATGGAATATTCAACCAAGAAACAATTTTTTATCTTTTTGTTTTGGTTTCCATGATTGAGGGATCCATAATAAGATTTTTACACACATCCACACATAATTTAACCATCAAGTTTTGATGAAGGATTAGAGTAAGGTATAAACTAGATATTAAGAAATCAAATGGTCATGAGGGACAATAGTCTATTATCTTGTGAATGAGCTCTTGTGTGTTACGCCAATGAGAATTTTCCATGATCATTTTCATATGCATCTTTCCTTGGTGGAATTATTAAATGAGTTATTTGGTATATTGGTCTTAGTTATTAAAATAATAGAAATTGATCATGACTAGAGAATAGAATGTCTTGTATAGTCTAGTGTCAAGATGGGACTTTATAGGTTTAGTGACCCCCTTTCCAAGCAAACATCATCTTGCCACTAAATTAGTGTTTTTTATAGGGTTATTTGAGGTCTTCATCACCTTGTGTGATGGATTGATGATACCATGAGGCTAGCCATGATAGGGATCCTCATTTGGCTCAATTCATTTCACCTAGTATTGTGGTGTATGGCCTTTGTATCCTTTTGTTAGGGAGATGTGCCTTGTTTCTAGACACACATTGGAGAGACTATCCATTAGAGTTGGATGTTGGTGTTGGTTGGAGAATAATATGTGAGCCTTTGAGACATCTTGGCACCAAGTAAGTGAGAGCATTGAATTAGTTAAAATTTTGATTGTGTTTTATTAGTATGGTTTTCTCTTATGCATGTTTAATTGATAATCAAGGTATACATATCTAGTTTGGATGTTGATATCCCAATGTTTTTATTAATCACCCTTTGAGGTTATGACCCTACTTCAGAGTATATCTATAGAGATTATACTTGTGTTGAAACAAAGGTGGTTATAAGGTTACATAATTGATAAGTATACTCAAGAGGAATGTGTTTTGGTTTCTTTATTGTTATGGAGGGTAAAGCACACCATCCTACTTATAGAGCATCTTGAATGAATACACTTAAATCCTATAATACACTAAATTTCAAATTAATTTGAATTTTATTTTATATATGAATAGTGAATCCAACATGCACATTAAATTTATGAAATTAAAATGAATTTTAAGACAAACAAAAACTTGTAACCTATTTATATAGCTCACAGTTAGTTAGATGCTTTAGGTATGGTTAGAGATATATTATAATATACCACCTTTTGATAGTATAAATTTAGAGATCTAAGTATTGAAAAGGGTATTTTAAGTGAGGGATGTTAGTTTGGGAACTTTGAGAAAATTAGTTGTTTTATTTAGCCACATTTTGTAGTAGACAGGAAACAAAATGTGTACTTTGAGTTTGGTCAAATCAATTTCATTAGAATTTTATACATTGATTTACCATTTGATAAAATTTTTATCCTTAATTTCTTTAGTTTCATAATAGTTGTATTTCATGATTAGTTAGACATAGAAAACATGCACATTTCCATGGGAAACTCTTGTGACAATATATGCTATGTGTAGGATAACTGCTTATTGATAACAACAATGATAGATGGTTGTCAATGAAGTTATCAAGGATGCCATGTGTACATCAATTAAACTATTGAGGCCACTTTGACCCTTATGATACTAATGAAATTGTACCAACATATTTTGATATATTTGTCTCCATTATCATGAATGAATGAAAATAATACATTTTGAGCTAAAATATGTATACTTAACCTTTGTAGTTGGCCATGTACATGTGTAATTATAATGTATTGTGTAAACCCATGAATCATTTCATATATATACTAGATATCTTAAACAATTAAATCTATATAAATAAATAAAATTATTGTATGATCGTAGTATGTAAGTTGTGGTACAAGTATGACTTTGTGTTATTGAGTCAAATTTTACCTTTGTGAATGTAAATGTGCTTGTGATGCACTTGGTACATAAAAATAATGTAATTATTATGTAAAGTAACATTAATTCATATAAAACCCATGTGAAATTATATAGTAGTGTAAATCCTATCCTTATAATCTAATCATGTGATAAACATATATGTTTTAGCCTTGTGAACCTTTTTTGGGAGGCATATGGAGGATGATGTTACAAACATATTTATCTTACCTCTAGGAGGTAATTGAGTTATTATTTTTCTTACCTCTAGGAGGAAATAAAGTTGTTTTCTTGTACCTATGGGAAGTAATTAAGATTTATTTATTTATCCCTTTGGGTATCTTACTAATCCACCTAGTGCTCATGACATGATTTATTTTAGACATTATTTTTTTGAAAATTAATTTTTATTTGATTAATAATTTAAGTTGTTTTCAAACCAACACTATTATTTTATTGAATCTAAATTTATTTTAAGAAGTTATTTAATTGGCTTTAAATTACTTTGATTGGAATGTAGATTTTACTAATGTGTCCATTTGGATTTTGATTTACTACATTATTGTGATGATTTCATCGATATTTTATTATTTTTATTTAAAATATTTCCTTATGGCCACTTGGAACTTGACTTAATTAAATTATTGTGTTAATATATGGTGAGGTTTTTACTTATTTGATTAAATGTTGGGTTTTTAAACATCGTAATGTGAAAATTATACACTTCTTACATGTATGGGAGAGAATAAGTAGCTTGGAATATGGCTAGACATTATGATGGGCAAGATTACAAGGTCAAGTCTTAAGCCATCCTCCTATCCACCATACATGGTGGTTTCATATAGGATTTAGCTAAAGCACTTTATTTATTGTTTATTGGGAGGTTTAAGGAGGATTTTCCTTGGAGCTCTATAGAGGATTTCTTGGGAGGTCTAGTGAGGATTATCTTGGGAGGTCTAAGGAGGTTATTTTAATAGCACATTGATTACTCATTTACTTTAGAATTTTTTTCTTTATTTAGAATGGATTAGTATGGCCCAATAATGATAGGTATTGTTTTATGTAGTTTAATCATGGATTGATACTTATTCATCACACTGTATTTTTTCCATGGGATGGCATGAAATTTTTTAGTATGATTTTTTAAAATATTTTAAATTTGTGTACATGCTTTTATCATAGGTTTTGACATCAAAATTCATGTGATATTAGTTGGTTTATGATAGATAGTGGTTAATAGTTGACATTATGGCAACTTTCCAATTATTTTATATCAACCATCTAGATAAACTTATGGAATACATTTAAAATTTAACCTATTAAACGACATTATAATAAATATAAAATAAAATAACTGACATTATGTTTCATCCATATAACATAATAAATTTTGTGGTTATTAAAAATTATGTTCACTTGAATTCTAAATTATATATCTTGTCAAATGTGTTCATGTTTCACCACATTATTTTGTTTGGCTCATATAGGATTATGATATATTTTAAGATGGAAAAATGTAATACCCCTCTTAGTGAGATAGTGATCCATTATTGACCTTGGTGTATTTATTGGGTTTAATTCATCAGTAAATTTAATTATACATTTATTTTGTGTGTGATGCCTTATTGGCCTTGGTAAGAAATGAACGTGATTTGTCTTATAGGGTGGTTTTTAACCACCATGCCTTTCGTAACTTATAAATCATGGAATTGAGATAGTTGTTCAAGATAGTGTAGAGTCATTTATCCACTATCCATGACAATCAATGCAAATGGTATTTGAAATAAAAAATATGTTTATAAAAATTTTTATCAATTTTGATTTCATTTATTTGGTTTGCATCTTATTAGTTTCATTTTCTAACTAGTTGTAATTATTTTCATTATTAGTTATTCGCTAGATAGTCTATATTATTATAAGCCGTAGAAATGGATTTATATGTGATTTAAGTATTATTTTATTATGAAATAAATTATTTATCACAATTTAAGATGAAATTTATATAAGCATTGGTATAAATACAAATATGATATTTAATGTAAATAGTATACAACTATGGCACATTATTATTTTATTTGATAAGGTAAATAACCTGGTTTTACAAGGACCATGAACCATAGTTAAAAAGTGTAAATTAAATTAGAAATCCCCATGGGATGAACAACAAAAAATAACATAACTAGCTAACTATACATATGGAAGGTAAAATAGTATATAGAAAAACAAAAATATATTCCAAGAGGGGGGATCCCTCCATTGGTTCCTTTGTATCCTCGATTGTCTTCTCTTGTGTACCCTATTTTCTCTTTGAAATTTGGCCTTTATTTTTGTTCTAGGCCCTTCTTCATCCTCCCTAGGTAGGATCATTTGGGGTCTCTTATATATATATTCTTTCACAATGATCTTCTTGGTGGGGGTTAAGAAGGGGATCTTGGGAGAGGAGGTCTCCACCACCATCATGTGTTTCTTCAAGGGAGTCAAGTACACCTTAATAGAATGAGATAATGATTAGATTTTTTTTGGAAACTTCTCTATTCATGGCATTCCAATCCTATATAAGGCCTACCGGACTCATCCTAGCCTCATGAAGCTTATTGTTAAAATTTTCCAGCTATTTTTCATTAGATTTAATCTCCTTTATTAGGGGGTCTTCTCTTTCCCCACCATTTCCCCAAAGGTTCCCTCATCTAATAGGATTATTTTAGGTTTAAGGATAATGATTTTTAGTGGAGGGTCTTCAACATATGTTTTGGATAAAGGGACAACATGGGAAGTATTAATTATCAAATGGTGGGACCCTAAGGTAGGGTCTTTCTTAGGGGAGTTATCCTTAGCAAAGGACCCCTATAAAGGATATTTCTTACCCTATAGGGTTTCATCATGCTTAAATAATAGTAGGATAAGGCCATGGTGTATGTATGATGGGATGTGTATCATTTATTTGGTGTGTGAGAGCAGTGCTCTCCAAGGATTTGAGGAGATAGAAGGGGAGGCTAATTTACACCCCTAAAAATGATTTAGCAGTAGAAATTGAAGAGATAATATTAGGGTATGATTACCTTTAAACATAAATTACTTCATTAATTATAGTTATACGTTGGGCCATTGACATGGAAGGTTGGCATGAGGGAACCCATTTTTGTCTATCTTGATGAATTCATTGGTGCAAAAGAACCTCTATAGAAGCTCTTTATTTTTTATTAGTATTTATATGAATTTGCTCCATCACATCACATACTCATACATTATCCAATAAACTCTTCCATGACCAAGATTGTAACCCCTTTTAGCTCCTCAAATCTCTTATTCCATTTAGTAATGAATTCTCTCAACAATCCCACATCATGTTTAGTTATCATTAGCATAAATTCTATCAACCTACCTTTATAGAGATTCTTTCACACCTTATTCATACTTCAAAATTTTGAGCAGGAAGCCAGTTTTAGGTGGTCCCTATCTCCCCCCATCTCCACAGTACCTAGTAAGTTGAAGATGGAATTTGGTAGGTCCTAGTATGGCTTAGTGTTAATAGTTTAAAAAGGACTTGGAGTACATGCATACTCCCACCTTATGTAATTAATTATTCTTGTGTTTGAATAATTATGGATCATTATATTTTAAATCCCTCACTTGAGGAATATAGTTCACACATGTAGTTACCCAATCACTATCCTATCCTGAGGTGCATTCATTTTGAATGGCTGATAAGACACTTTTGGAGATGTGGCATCTTATGTGCTAGTTAAAAAAGGGAGAGATAATCCTATATTATCAAGTATATATGTAACTTCATTCCCTTCATAGTAAGTGTGGATAATGGAGAATTATGTCATTTCCCTCAAATTTTTCTTAGTATAATAAATTATTGATTTTATTATATGGTAGGGGGTTAAATTACCTTCAAGGGTGTTGAGAATATGGAATGAATCCACCTTAACAATAATTCTTTCCATCTTAAGGATGGAGGCATGTTGGATGCCCTATGATTCTACCTTGACTTTGGCCACATCATTAGTCTATGTTCCCATGAGGCCTGTGTAGGTAGCAATTTACTTCCCCTCTAAGTTATTTATGTCTCCTTCACTACTTGTAGGGCCTAGGTTTCCTTTTGAGGCTCTATTAAAGTTAAGTTTAACCCAACCTTTAGGTAGAGTCTTTCACCTAGTGTATTTACGTATTAAATCTTTAGATGGGGGCCTTATTTTTTATACTACCTCCTAATTACTAAAAATTTGTTGTGCTGAGGTAGGTCTTAGATTTTTATTTGCGGGAGGGAAGGCTCTCTAATTTGTAATGATGGCATGACATAGGCTGGTAAAAACCCATTTTCACCAGTGTCTTGTATTTGAAAATAGGTTATCATTATAGGCTTTCCAAACACTCTAAAACCAATGTGGGAGAGCCAAATTCTATAGTAATTCTAAGGATGGGAGATTCCAGGGAGGTTTTCATTACTTAATGAGGTCAAACACATCGTTTGGTTTAACCCATGAAAGGTTAAATTTTTTCAATAGCCAGTCAAATACGCTTGAGCTAAATGGGCAAGTCAAAAACAAATGATGATTCGAGTCCTCAACTTTCCTATATAGTGGGCATTGGTTAGGGACAATGAGTCCTCATTTTTCCAAGTTATCCATGGTTAGGATCTTATCTTGGGATACCAACCAAAAGAAGAATTTTACCTTAGAATTCAAATGTTTTATCCATAAATATTTCTAGTAATTTCATTCATATTCTAGATTCATATCAGTGGCATGTCATAAGGACATTGAGTACATTTTAATGTATTCAACTTCCCATAAAAAATGATCTTCCTTAGGGAACATAGGGATGTGAACCTATCTAATGGAGGAATAGATATTTTCAATCACTTATGCTTATTCAGTAGTTCATACTTTTATGGGAAGGGAATTTTAACTCTTCTAACCCTCTTTCACATCCTAATAATCTTTGACTTTAGATCCCTATCTTTACTTAAAATCCACACATAAGTTATCCCAAGTAATTTGTGAAGAGATGGGGGTAATGGACATCTAAGCATCCTCTTAGAGGTTTATTCTCTCCTCATATCCAATTTTCCATTGAATTAATTTTATAAGTATATCCTTACAGATGTTGACAGCTTTCCAAAATGCAAATCCATCTATTGGGCCTTCTTCCCATAGAAATTAGTATTCCTCAGACCCTTCCAAGCATTTGGCCTTGACTATTCTATCCCATTATCTATCTTATTTTATAATCTTCCATCCTATTTTTTCTAATAGGGCCCTATTCATGGACTCAATACTTCTAAGCCTCAATCCCCCATTTATTTTAGGTAGTTAGAATTTCTCCCAAGAGAATATGTGAAACTTGAATCAATCCTTGGTGTGCCTCCATAATAAATTATTTTAATTTAATTATATTTTAGATACCAACTTGGTGGGTATCTAGAATATAGATATTAGGTATACCAGGATATTCTAAATTAAGGCTTTGATTATCCTTTCACACTCCAAGTTTTCTTTGGATTATATCAATGAGGGGATTCTAGAGTTCAAAATCCATTTTACCTTCAGATAGTGGAATGCCCAAATATGTTGTCATTAATTAACTCACATAAAATTGCATTATTCTTGCAATCCTTTTCTGTAGTATCATAGGGGTATTAATGAAAAAATATCACTCTTGTGGAAGCTTATGCACAGGTTCAAGATAAATTCATAGATTTTTAGAATGGATTTCAAATATTTAGCTTCTTCTATCCAAGCTTCCCCTAATATGATCATATCATCTACAAATTATTCATGGGTGATAGATTGAGTATTAAGTGCTATTGAGATGCCTTTGATGAGGCCCTATGTATGGGATGTTAGAAAACTCTTCCCCAAGGTTTTTTCAATGATGATGAAGAGATATAGGGAGAAAAGGTCCCCGTTCTTAGTAATTTGAAAGCTGAGAAGAATCATTTTATGACTCCATTCATAATTATGGATAATTTGGGAGTAGCTATGCAATTCCAAATGTTTTTTCCAAGGTCTCAATTGAATCCCAAATTTTCCAAGAACTTTATTAAAAAATTCCAAGAGATTCAGTCATATGATTTATTCATGTCCATCTTAAGGAACATTCGTTGTTTTAGGAATTTGGAGATGGAATGAATGGCTTTATGCACCAAGATTATTCTATCCATTATTTATCTTCCAACCACTAACACTCCTTGTTCCCTAATGACTTTATCTAGGAGTTATTGAATTCTCTTCACTAATATGATCAAGAAAATTTTATATATGGTGTTACAAAGGCTGATAGGGTAGAAATTATGTAGGTTATTTTCTATTGAATTTTTTGGAATCAAAACCAAAAAATATTATTCATTTATCTAAGAGTGGTTTTGTATTTAAAGAATACCTTAAATTTTGCCTCAACCTTGGTGTGAATAATATCCCAAAAGTTTTGGAATAAAAAAGGGGGAAAGCCATCAGGGCTTGGGGCTTTAAATCCTTCCATCATAAATACTATGTTTTTTTCCTCTTCCTTTGTGGTATATTAGTAAGGGAAGAATTTTTAGAATTAGATATGACTTTGTCAAAATTAGTCAAAGTGTTGTCCATCAACTGTTTATCAAGGGGGTTTTCTTTTATGAGAAGATTCTTGAAGAAATTTATTGTGTTGAAGGATATCTACTCATCATATTTACTAATATTTTGATTATCCATTTGTAACTAAGTAATTCTATTCATATTCCTATGTCTGGTCACCAAGTGATGAAAGAATTTAGTGTTCTTGTCCCCTTACTTTAGTGAAGTGCATTTGGACTTTTATCTCTAGTAGGCTTATTCATGCTTTTTCCCTTTGATAGGTATGTTCATTGTTGCCTTAAAAAGCTAAGATTTATTCATTTGTCATTAGTTCCTCCTCCAATGCCCTTTTTTGTAGGAAGATATCACCAAAGACTTCTTTATTCTATATTTTCAGATTTACCTTGAGGAAATTTATTTTTTTGTCAGAATATACATGTTAGTTCCTGAGAATGGTTCTTTTCACCATTCCTTTAGGGATTAGATCAGGTTTGGTGATGAATCCACATGATTTCAAATTTGAAAGGACTATTCTTTGGTTTCAAAAAAATTTCACCTTCAAAGATCAAAGGGTTGTGATTTGAGCCAATTTTACGTAGGGTAGAAAGTCTGCTAGTGAATTAGATGTACCAAGTTAAGGAGATTATAAATCTATTAAGGTGGACCTGAATAAAATTATCACCCATTCTCCTATTGGAATAAGTGAATGGGTTGAGATTTGGGTCCACATCCACAATCCCCACTCTTGATATGAAATCATTAAAATCCATCATGCTTTCCATGAAATTTATTAGTCCCCCTCTTTTATCCTTGAGAGTAAACAAGGTATTAAATTCACTAGATAAAATCCACTTCCATCTTTCATATGTCCTTCAAAAGGAAATAAGGCATTCTCATAAACCATTTCTATTATTTTTAAAATTTGGGTCATAAACATTAGAGAGGATCCATTCCTCATTACCATCTAAGTCTCTAAATATAAAAGAAATTTAAACACTGGTCTTTCAAAGAAGGATTCCTTCAAAAAAAATTGGGTTCCAAAAGATCACTAGATTCCCTAATGCACCTTTGGAATCCAATGCTATTACATGAGATTTACTCCAAACTTTATCAACACATAATCTTAATGTATTTTTAGACATTTTAGTTTCTTGAATAAGAACTATAGGGTCAATTCTATTTTTAAGGATACATAAGGTTCTCTACTTTCTAGGGTTATTTAACCCTCTAACATTACATGTTAGGATTTTCATTTCTTATTACAATTTATTTTTAGGGTTTATTAAGAACCCTTTATAATTTATTTATCCATTTCAATATTCCTAGTGACCATTCTGGGTGACCTACCCATTGGTTTTGGGAGAACTCTAGTGTTGGTTTTTTCCCTTCCTTTTATAATCTTGGAATTATAATGAACTCCTCTTCCTAGATTATATCCAAGTTTGGATATTTATTTATAGATCACTATCCCTTATCTATATAAGGCTTAATGGTCTTTAGAGGGGGAGATATTAATGCATCCTCAAAGAGTGGCATGTTTTCAAAATTTAAGGTAGCATAAAAAAGGCTTTTAAAAACTAAGGCCTAAGATACCTCTATGAAGGTTTTGATCTTAAAAGGTCGATTAGAACCCCTTTAATGATCCCACTAAGGTGAAGTGGGGAAGAGATAGGTTAAGGGATTATAAGGAGAAAAGTTGGGGAAGGGGCTCTAAGTATCATTTTAAGGGAGGGAAAGGGATTCATTAAAGGACTAGGTTTAGAGAAGGTAAGGAGTGATTCAAATGTGGGATCAAGGATTGAACCACCTAAAGGGGAAGCATTCATTAGAAGGGTGACCACCACCAGGTGTGAAGGAGGGGAGGACTTGCTGATTGAGCTAGGTGGTAGAGGGAGAATTAGGGAGGTTCCTTGAGGGGGTAACCTTTTCACCTAGGGAATCATAATGAAAAAATAGATCAAGTGGATAGAAGGAATTTTTGCAAGAAATACCTATTGGGTCACCTAGAATTAGAGAACTTGGTGGAGCTTTAGGTGTTATAATCCTTAAAGGTTGATTAGATTTATGCTTTAACCTTGGTTTTGCCTTTTGAGTCCATGTGTGCTTGGGAGTAGCAGGTATATGATTTTTCTCTGGGCAATCTTTCAACATATGATTAGGAATATTACATCATGAGAAAATTATGGATTTGTTCTCATACATAATTTTCTACATCCATTATCCATATTTGGACTTTATTTTGATCTTATGAAGTAGTGGATTGTTTTCTAGTAAGTAGACATACACCTGAGCCACAACCATCCTTCAACGAGAAAGGGTTATGTGGTCAATGGTGATGGGTTGATCTAGTGCCTAGGAACTTCCTAAAATAAATTCTAGGTGCTAGTATTCTAATGGAATTTTTGGGAGAAGAACCCACATTGAGACATCATCCATGGTTGTGTTGTAGAGATTTGATCTAGCCTTCCACCTCTTGGTAGTCATGCTCAATTTTACCATGAACCAAATACCTTAATAGATAAACTTTATATAGTATTCTTGTAAAGATAAGTTAATGAAAAAAACCCTCTGGCTAAAGCAATAACCTCCAGGTATCCTTTGGATTTCCATTTTGAATTGGTCTAGCTGTGAATGGAATCTATATTTGGATAAAATCCATACACCCTAGCTAAAATAAATTTATTTAGTTCCATGTCAGCCGGTTCCACCATGGGATTAGGTACAATAACAAAAACCTCATTATTTTCCATCATCAAGAAAATATAGAGATTTAAAATTTCATGACCCACCATGTTTTTGCCTTTTACTCTATCTACCCAAGATAGTCTAGGGAATGTGAGTTATTCATTGCTTTTTATTTATCAATCTTGTCATCTAGCCTCTATGTGGGATCCAAATCTTTCAGTCCTTTGTCCACCATGATATTCCCATGATGAAAGTCATGTGGGGTAGAATTGAATTTTGAGCAGTCATTGTTACATAAGATATTGTGACCTAGATTCTTGATAGTGTCCACAAAGCCATTCTAGTTTTCATACCAAAGTATAAATTCAAATTAATAAAAATCATCCATCACTTTTCCTCCTCCTTCCATTACTTTTCCTTCTCCTTCCTCATTCTCTATTGGTAGTATTATTTCATTTCAAATTCAATGTGAGTTAGTATTAAAAGTATTTTATTAAAAGTTTAGCTTCTTTTTGTCACAAGCAGAGGGATGAGTGGTGGACAAGGTTAGTTAGTGGAAATAACTATGAAACATTATGAACCCAATAAATAATAATTATTTTATTAAAATTTTATCTTTTTTCTATCATGGGCAGAGGGATGAGTGGTGGACAAGGTAAGTTAGTGGAAATAAATTAATCGAGTGGCATGTCAGTTTATTAATTAATAGTTATTTATTTCTTTGAAGAGGGAAAAAGGAGGAATATTATTATTATATGGATCCAATAAAATGATGTGTGGCTGAAAGGAGAGAAAATAAGAAAAAAGGGAGGAAAGTGTGGTAAGTGAAAATTGTTATGACATTAAATTTTAATTTAATGGAATTAAATATTGAAAAAGGAAGAAAGAGGCATAGTAGTGGGGGATGATGGAAAATCATGTGGTAGACAAAACACGATCATGGAAGGAGGGAGAAATAAAGGAAAGTGAATTGAAGAAATGATTTAATACTTTGACAAACACATGTTTAAAACACATTTTGTTTTGAGAATCAAACCTTAGTTTGATTAATCTTTAGGAAGATTAGAGGTGAAGCATGACACCCATCATCCTTCCAAAGGGAAATGTACCAAAGTTACAACATTTTTAGGGACACATTAGGATATATTAAAAATAAGGGATAAAGGATGTTTCTCTATTAGGTCTTTTTAGGCAAGTGATCTCCTACAATACTCCCTATTATTTTTACCTATAAGCCTATATAGATGTGTGCATGGATCTACAAAAGTATGATGGATGCTATTAAAAACAACTCTATGATTTTGTGTTTACACTCTTCCTTAGTTTTAATTATATGGTAATATCTATATTTTATTAATGGAGGGAATCCTTCTTGATCAAACAAAAAAATATTACTCCTTTAGGATATAATTTTCTTATAGGCTATGACCTTTGATTAGTTGACTATAAAAATGGGGGAAATACATTATTTAGTGACTTTTTAGTGATTTGGATAGTTTCATAGTAATCTAGTGATTGTACAATGTTGGATGACTATGTAGTGGTTCTTGGTGAGTGCATAATATCCTTTTAGTGGATGGTTATATCCTTAGAGAGGCTGTGTATCATTTAAAATGGTGGCTATGTAATATGTTATTATTGGCTTATTATTATCCTCTTGTTATCATTATACTAGAGTATACTACTAATTTTCATCACATCTCTCTCCATTTTTGGAGTTTGTTGTTGTTTTAAGCTAAGTTGATGCCAAAATTAATTATATGCTTGGTTCTCTTATATTGGAATATTTTAAAAGAGGATCCTTTGGTATTTTACACAACTTTACATTGTTTAATGTTTAATATCATTCCATAACTTTGAAATGGTTGAGTATAGAATTTTAATTTAGGTATTTAGATTCATGCCATACCTCCTTGAAGCTTTCTTTATAAATAATTCATATTACTTCCTACTTTATTCCTTATGTTTCCAAAACACATTTCAAGGAACCTTATAATACAACATAATCATTATTGATGATTTTTTTGTAGTATGGAATATGGGGGTGTTATATATAAGTCAATAAATCAATTTTGTTTGAATCAATCAGAGTTATACAATCAAACTTAACATATGATAAATTATTTTTTATATGGATATAGTAAAACATATGTTTTTAGTAAACAAACATAACTCCTCTATGTTGGATACATATATAAAAACACAAAGAGAGATGTTTATGGAGACACAAGTTGAGAATACTTTTAGATTTAATATCATTTTATCTCAAATCACAAATATGATCTCAATTTTGGTTGGACGTTATTTGGGAACCAATTTTAATATTAATTTTTATCTCATGTTAAGTTTATAAAATTGTATTTTATACCAATAGACATATTTCATTGATATATTAACAAAAGATATAAAATTATTCGACCACCATAATTTTTTTTTTTATATTAATTGATTCTCCTCATTATTTTAATCCAAAATTAATCAATGAATAACATCTATGAGATGAGATGTTTTTATTGATGTAAAGTGTACTATGAAGGTTATCTATTCAAAAATACATACATATGGAGTTATAATGGGGAATGCACATTTGTAAAACATACCCTATGATGTGATATAAAATGATCAAGTGTTGAAGTAAAGTTCCTTAATTTAGTTTTTCATTTTATTTAGTGATGTTATATTATGATTTTGTGGATAGAATAGATCCTATACATGGTTATCAAAGACATTATAATTTACATGCTTATTGATTCTAATAAATGGTATATTTTTAAAAAAAATTAAACCTTTTCCATCTTAACATTGACACTTTATTTGTATATTTTTAGTGTAGGATATAGTTTTATTGTACTAGTTAGAATTTATAGAATTAACATATGTCATGTAAAAAAGAGTTATTGTTAAGGAAAATTACTATTATGTAATAATTCTAAATTATTTGAATATATAAAGAATGTTCTTGTATTTGAAATGTAAATTTTGAAAGCATGCATTGATTGATAGGATGATACTTGGTTTATTGTCTTGATATGTGGTTAAAATAAAAAGTTTTAGATTTTGAATGTCATAATTAGTCTTGTAATAACATCAATATACTCATACTATAAACAATATTATGCAAGGATAAAAATATTATAATGGGCAGTTCATTTTTATGGAAATCATATCAAACTAATTTCATGACTAAATTGATTTATTCATTTTGAAATATGTTATAATTATTTCTCATATGTATCCTATTTAAATGTATATTTTTTTAATAATATTTTGATGTTGAGGTTGTAGGATTTGTAAGGTAGTAAGTTATGTTTTAACTAATATTATAAACATGTTTAGATAAGGTGAATAGAAAAATTAAATATTCAATCAATAGATGTCTTGTTCATGGAAAATACTGATATGAGATTAAAATAATAATCATATGGTTTAGTATTATTTAAAAATAAAATAGATATTTAATTTCAATAGGTGAATATACTATCCCTTGATGTATAATTTTATGAAATATACTCATGTGAAAGTTTGAAATTTTCTTTTCTTTTTTTCCTATAAAAATGTTTTAGGGAGTTGATTTGAGTTAGTGAAATGTTGTTATAAATCAAAGAGTTTATTTATTGGAAATTTATTTGATAATATAACTAAATTATATCAACAAACCCATGATGTGAAAACTCTTAAAATAGGACACAACTGAGAAATGATTCAGACAAATAATTTTTAATGGGATGATAACAGGTTAACATGCTTACTCAAGTTAGAAAACTAGTTAGTTCAAATAATTAATTCTTCATCCCAAATTTTCACTTCAAAATGAGTATCAATTTTCTTGTTGCAAATGAATTAAAACTTAATATGGTTTGTAATTCAATTAAATACCAAAAATGGAAATTAATTGAAAGTTAGACATAAAAATAATTGCATTAGGTTATGAATATTTAAATCTATAATTAGGAAAGTTTATATTCCTTTTAGAATCAATTTTCTTGTCCAATTATGAAGGGTGTTTTCAAGGAAAAATATCTTGTGTCAATTTGGCCTACAATGTTGATTCAGAATTGATGTTAAATAAATAACCAAAAGTGGTATTTTTTGAAGCTGAAGGTTGTTTCTATATTTATTTATATTTATATTAACCATAGAACCTTAAAAAAAAATTCAAGACATTTTCTATTTTTAGCTAATCAATTTCAAAACAAGTATGTTAGGATTATTTGGTAAGGCATTTTTTTTTGTTAAAACCAATTTGGAATGCTATCTTATTTTAATATTTCCTTCACAATAGATATATTATAATGTCTCAAATGAGTTAAATTTAACTTAGAGAATTGGTTTTTAACATCAATAAAATTTAATAACTTCTTGGGATAATTAAACTAACACCACTTTGTGACCCCTTAGTTTAGCAAAGGCATGGCCATGTTTGTATCTAATAGAGTGTTTTTACTATTACAATGGAAATATTGTCTTGGTACATGCATAAGATGGTTTTACCTTTTCTCACCTCTAGACTATTATTATATGTGAAGGTTCTAAGACAAAATGATAACTTATTCAGAAGATGATTTAACATTAAAGTGTTACCAATTTGGTTAGCAATGGATATGAAATTTAAAGGATAATTTTATCCATTGACTATACTAAGAATGGCATTCTTAAGTTTTTTATTCTTATATTGATTGTAGAGTAATCGCCCTTATAGAATAAGATAATAGATTCTATTATGTTTTTTTATTTGTGTGGGGACATTAAATGATTTTAATTTTGTGCTAGCCTCAAAGTGTGTGTATTAAAATCCTTGAAAAAATATTTTTCATCCATGATATCATTTTTATATTAAGACATAGGTGGACAATGTTCAATGTATTAACAAATAGTGTGTTTTGTGCATAACCGAGTCATGAAAATTTGGGCATGACATAATGTTTACACATAAGGTATAATATAACAAATTTACATCCATAATAGTATAATTTAGTTAAACAACACCATTTTCATACTTGCACCACAACATACACACTAAGATCATACAATAATGTTATTTATTTAGAGAGGATGAATTGTTAAGAGGTTTCATACTTATACAAAATAATATGATGGATTACATAATATTTTATAATTTCACATAAACCTTGATAGATACAAAGTTTAGTGATACATTTAATAGTTCAAAATACATTATTTACATTGATTCTCTATAATGAATACACACACATCATGATGCAATACTAAAATATCACTAGTAATACACAAAAGTCAAAGTGGTATCATCAACCTAATTGATGTACACATGTCATCCCTAATGACATTGTTTATATCCATTTATCATTTTTTCTCTCAATGAATAACAATAAGTGTCCATTTCACATATAAATCAGTGCCACAAGAGCATCCCATGGAATTATGCATGTTTTATATGTCTTCCCACTTATGAATATCACTTGATATAGTAAATTTGTGTAAAAAAGTCTCATGTACCATATTGTCCAAACTAAAAGTACACAATCCATTTAAAGTCTACTATAAAGGGTAACTAAACAAACCATATTGATTTTCCCAGAGTTCCCAATGTTAAAGCCATACTATGATAACAAAAATGTCATGCCCAATTTTTTTTCCCAAAAACCCATGTAATTTTTTTTGATAACTTAATTCAATAATGCTTACTTATTAACTACCATTTCTTAGAGGTCTAACTGATGTGATTTGATCAATGTGAAATAGAGGTATTAAATACACTATTATTATTTGATTATTTAATTAATTTAATTTTTTTTAGAAGGATTCCATAGGAGGTAGATTACAAACATATTAGAGTGAGGTTAAGATCAAATGTTATTTTTGAAATATTTTATTTAATGTCCTTATTAAGGAAAAAGGACAATTCACATTAACTGGTGCCTTAATTAGAAGGATTAAATTAATTATTTTTTATTTATATGATAGGTCAAAAATGAATTCAAACATATATCTTAGAGTCAACACATAAGGGAAAATAATTCCAAACGTGTCAACAATTTAATTTATAATGGGATTGTTACCCTAAGTATTAAACAATGCCAAAAATCTACTCCCATGACATGCAACATAGGATAGTTATAAAAGTATATTCATCCCAAGTTAACTAATATTAAATTAAATAAATGAATATAAAGAGATTTTTAATCACACCAAGATTATATCAATATTTATTTAATTAAAATTTTATATAAAGTTAATCCAAACTACTATGTACAAGCCCAACATAAAGAGTGATGAGAAAACACTCCTAACCTAGCCTATGATATAGACCTGATACCCACACCATAACTTGGGTAGCCTACATATACATTTTTCAAAATCAAGATCTGATGTAGTTCTCCTTAAACTTGTGATGGTCTCCCTTGTGATGCATCATTAATGAAATAAAGTTAGCACTCTAAGACATAAAGTATTTAATATGTCACTCAAGTGATCTTATAAATCTTTAGACATACAATAAATGATGAAACCACAATATAAAAACATCCACTCATCATTAAAAACCTAAACAACTCAAATGTGTGTACTTATACAAGCACTTCTATGTAATACAAAATGAGATTTAAATGTGGAAAGGAACCTACATTCTATTTCTCTAATGAGCCCAAAGTCATATTAATATTTGCTTTATGTTATTAAAAAAAGGATCCATGTTTTGAACGTATTTCAAATGGTGACCAAGGTTAAGATGTATGAAAATAATATCACTTAAAAAAGATTCAACAAGGGTCCCTACCCAACAATAATTATACATTTGAGCATACCACACATTTAGAAACTAGAAGGATACACATATGTGAGGAATAATTATCTAAAATTCATGGTAACATGAGAACTCTAAGGGTTAATTATTTAATCAAGTGTTCAAATAACACCCAAAATTAGGTAATTTTAATACTCACTCTATGAGAACATCTTAAGACTTAGTTCACTATGCTCGTGCCCACTCCCTAAGCCACCTAAATATATGTGGTGATAATTTCACACATAAAGTTAGGTTTGGTTGTAGTTAACCCATTATTAATTGATTTTTAACTTAAAATTTAAGGCATCTAGCCTTCATTGATTAGAATCATGACTAAGTTATTGTAGTTACCCCTTGTAGGTGACACCATAATAACTAGTTGGCCCAAGTATAATCATGAGCTACCAATAGATTACATGGAGCATCCATTAAGGGAAAGTATGTAATTTTAAATTTATAATTTTTAGCATGGAAACAAATATTTAATATAAAATTAATATCTTATTCAAAATACTAAGGGACCTTTATTGACCTTCAAGGTGCAATAAGGGCCTTAGATTATTAAAAGCATTTACGGCTCAAAACCTGACCTAAGGTTATAACAATTATATAGGGATAAAATCATGCATGAAATATAGTCATTTATTTATAAACAAAAAATACATACTTAAATAAATTTTCATGACCAAGTGTGCTCTAGATTTTTATAGGATACACCAACTCCAAGTTAGATAAACTAGGTACATAAACACCCTTGTTTTACTTTATAATAATACTAATAAAATTTTATAACTATTAGAACCTATTATATAAGCTATAATTAATGTGTTTAAGGCATATGAATATTTTTATTGTGAATAAAACTACAAATTTATTCACCAATCCAAAATAAATTTATCTACTTAAAAGTATCTTACAAAAAATATTTGTAATCTAGCTTTAGAACTACCTTTCTAAAAGTATCATAACTTGTGAAAAAATTAATTTTATATTATAATGACAATATTAAAAACAACTAATAATTTGTAACACTATACAAATTTTGAGTAAAATATTTTCACTCTCAAATTTTATCTTTCATGACTTAAGAGAGATAGAGGTAGAAGTATCTTTATCATATCAAATAATTTAGATGTTAAAGAACACAAGAACCACTAATTATAACTTATTATTTTCATTTTTTTATTAAATAACTCTTTCTTCTATACAAGATGTGGTAAAATAATACCTACCTCATCTCTTTCATTTACTAAGCATGCAACAAGCTCCCAATCTCTATGAAGATCTCCTCCTCCTTCAAAAAAGCTCTTTCCAATCCCTTCCACATAATGATATTCCTCTCACCCCCAAAAAGAATGGAGTCCTTAATTACCAATATTTTTTAAATAAAAAGAGATTAAAATTACTTTTCCCCAAATTTCATTGAATTAAGGGAGGTGCATTCCTTACAAGTGTCATATTCATGTCATAAGAGGAACATACTTATCATATACACTTAAATATTTATTTAAAGTAATATGTATTTAAAAAATAATAAATTTAATTATGTTAATTAATTATCTTACACAAATTCCAAAACACTCAATTTAGTAGGTCAAGCCTACCACTAGGCTAAGACCCTAAGGGTTGTAGGATTTTGATAAATACTACAAGACAGGGCCCATATCCTTTATGGATGGTCTATGAATCTTTTAATTCAATTTAAAATATTATCAATTTTAGGAATATGGAAATATATGTTTAAGATGTGCAATTTTAATTTAATTAATCCTTATTAATTATTAGTAAGCATTAATATATTAAAAATAAGGAGAAAAAAAAAATTCAAATTTATTCACCACCATGGTTATTGCACATGGTGAACATCTCATTTCATCATGGGAAATATTTTTCCTCATGAGAGTATTATAGATGGGTAGGGGTGTGTGAGATAAACCATGAGGGTGGGTGTGAGGGAGTATATATAGGTATGCAAACATATGTGGAGGTGTTTGTGCATGAAAATAAGAATGGGTGTATGTGTGTGTGAAGAAAGGCATATGTGCATTCATGTGTGAAAGCATGCCTATGGGTGAGTAGAACAATGTGCTTATTGGTAGGCTTATAGACATGTAGGCACATGTGTGTGTTTAAATTTTTGTATGTATACATGAATGTGAGTGTGTTGTTACATGAATGTGAATTTTAATGTGATGTGTGTACGCATGTGCATGTGTGAATGTAAGTACATGCTAGTTTGTGTGTATGATTTCACATGGCCAATATGACATAGTGAAGGGGCATGCATGCATCTACATGTTTATGAATTTCATTCATGTGTGTATGTGAATGCACATCATGTGTGTGTGTGTGTGTGTGTGTGTGTGTGTGTGTGTGTGTGTGTGTGTGTGTGTGTGTGTGTGTGTGTGTGTGTGTGTGTGTGTGTGTGTGTGTGTGTGTGTGTGTGTGTGTGTGTGTGTGTGTGTTCATGTGTGAATATACATGAATAAAACCATCCATGTGTGTGTGTGTGTGTGGGAGCATGGTTTTAGTATTTCATGTGGTTAGGTATGCATGTGGGCATGTGGTATGTAGGTGGGATAAAATGCATAATGCGAGAGAGAAAAGGTGTGTTTTATCATGTGGGAAACATGTATATGTGTACCAAATTTTGTGAAGGTGGGTGTGAAGGTGAATAGGTAGGCATGTGATAAAATAGGCATATGGGCATGTGTGTACATGTGACTAGGCATGCATGCCTGCATGTGTGTGCTTACATATGCATTCATGAATGCACATGCATATATAATAATTTATATGCATGCATATGGGTGGGATAGATTTATAGTGTTCAATTGTGTAAAATTATTAGAAAGAGAGCATGTGGGTAAGAACACATGCATATAGTGTGTGAGAAAATGGGAAGATGTGGGGTTTTGAGTGTGTATGTTGGAATACATATGTCTATGTGGGCATGTAGCATGGGTGCACACATGAATGTGGGTAGGTGAGTTGTATGGAAATGTATAAACATGTAAATATGTGTGTGCACATACATGTGGGAATACATACATGTATTTATGTGTATTTTATCCATGTACATGTGCATATATAGTCACACATCTAAATATCTGAATATGGGTGTGGGTATAGTCATGTGTATGTGTGTGTTTATGAAAGTACATGTATCAATCCATGAATGTGTGTTTATGAAATCATGTGTGCTTATTTGTGTGTGATGTAGGAGAATCTCAAAGAATCTCCATGAGGACATGGTTAAGGTGGAAAGCATCAAACATATAAGTTTAAGTTATGTCTTATTTTGAATTTGAATTCCAAATATTGTATTTTCCTTCCAAAGGATGTTAAAGGAGGAGTTAATTGTAATTATAAAATTAAAAAGAGTGGAAAAGGTAAAAGTTTGTTAAGAGTAATCTTCCTACATTGGAGGCTTGTTGAGAAAATCAAGGGAATGGTTAAAATGTTTCAACCATAGGTGTTTGTTAGAAAATACTTTAGTATTATCATATTGGTTTTATAAAATATTGTTAATTTTTCTTAATCCCAAGTTGGGCATAGAAGTGAGAGAGGGGAAACTCTTCAAAAAGAGTATTTTGTAATCATTCATAGGGGAGCTCATAAAAAGAGATGAATGAAAGAGAGATGACTTAAGAGAGGAACATAGAGAAAAGAGAAGAAGGATATCTCATGAAAGGAAAAAGAGAGAATTAAAAGAGAAGGAAAGGATAAATAGTGAGGGAGGAGCTCACTCAAGAATGTAAGAGTGAAAAGGAAAGAGGAGATTGTATGTAAAGACAAGGATGTATGAAGGAAAAAATAAGGCTTTGTGAAGCCACTAGTTATTGAGTATAAGAAATTTAAATGTATATATTTTAAGTGTCTTATTTTATTAATAAAAATTGAAATTTGTTTATCATGTTAATACTATTCAAATAGTGATGTAATTTATAGAATTTTAGTTTCAAAGTATGCATGCTTGTGTGCATTTTCCTTAAGAGTTTAAATAAAAATGACCATGTTAAGGTGTAAAACATGCATGATGAACCTTTGGATGTATTTTGAGAAAAATTTGAAACTATTATTGTGTGATCAATATATCTAAAGAACATTGACTACTATAAGGGTTATAAATAGGGTTGTGAACAAGGTAGTTTAGCACAAACACAGTCCACTATTGTTAAGTAGATCAACGTGAAGAGAGATGCATGGAAATTGTAATAACATGGGAATAAGTATGTGGAGTTAGTAAGAACCCTAAGGAAGAGAAATTAATGTTTAAAAATCCACTAAATTCTCAAAAATCCCCAAAACCCTATTCTCAGCTTGTGAATGACATTGTATAGGCAGAGATAAGAAATTTGCATGTTTTGTATAATAGATTGATTGAAAATCTCATCCTTTGGTATGAGAATATGAATGGGGAAGTCATTTAATATATTTACATATGTGTATATCAATTTTAAAGTCTATTTACCATCAAAATTGAGAAGTAACCCTTAACACCCTATTGACTGTCATGAATACTCAGTGGAAAGAAACTAGATTTACTTTGTTTG
>JARHVA010005089.1:75000-82500 GCA_037957365.1 Torreya grandis
CTAAATGGTCTTAAATATTTCCTTATGGTCATATTTATCTTTGTTTAGCATTGTCCCCAAGGTTTGGTCTTATGTTCACTTGTCTAGTCCTATGGGTCAAGTACAAGGTTTTGATGTTGTCAAACATGGTAAAATGTTTAATATGGACCAAATTCATTATAAAAGGTTATTGATATGTCATTAGAGTCATATTATAATACACTAACCTTTTATTTGACTCTCATATGCAAAAATATCAATTTGGCCACCTTTTAGCCTATTTGGAAGAATCAGACATACCATTACCAAACCAAATGTTTCAAGAAGATTAAAAATTTCATCGATGTTAGAAACATGTCAAAAAATGTTTAGGGATGGTCAAATACTAAAAGCATCTACATTTCAATGCCTAAACTAAGTAATATTATAATTTACAAGCACTTATACGGCCTTAAAAGTTCATATTTAAATTGGAAATGATTTGTAAGTGTATATATGGATCCATAAAATAATTTCAAAGATTTAAAACAAGTTTTAGGTTAAACTAAAACTTTAAGAACTATTTCTCCTCTATCATTGCATTCACAAGCTCAGGAAGGCAAATTTGAATTGAATGGTATGGTTAAGATAGAGAGGGAGTTAGGAACTAAAACTTTGGAAAATTTTAGGGGTCCTAGTAAGATTTAAATAAGTGGAATTAATTTTATTATCATGTATTCCTATTTATGAACAATCACTAAGAGTGGAATTAGGTCACTATTTCTTATTCATCTGATAGGGGCCTATTATTGCATATGTTTCTCTAATTTACAATTATAAAGAGAAAAATGGTTTTTATGGATGTTTTTATAGAAAAAAGAGATCATTTTAATGATGGTTTCATAAGAAAACTCATTTCCATGAACTACCTTATATTAGAGGAAAAGTGTCTTAATGAATAAAGTCTTTCAGTCAATTCTAATACAAGTTTCTATTTGATCTTCATAGTGGTCACTCTCAGAGGTTATAAATAATTCATCACTCATTGAGTATACCTAAAATTCATGGATTTCATGTTATTTTATTTTAGATGTGTCTTTTGTCCATATTATTCAAGTGTGATGCTCTTTGGGAACATGGTCTGTGTTGTGCAGTTCACTATATGTTTGATTTTTAAAATGGGCTCAAATATTAGTTACATATAATAGTTTAATATTTTGAGACCATATTGTAGTATTGGAAGAATATAAAAAATAATATAATATGCCAAACACACCTTCTAATGAGAGTCACAAGTGTTTCCTTCATATACATGCCTATACGGACTATAAGAGTAGGTTGAAGATGATCATTGCTCATGAAAGGACCTAATACATATACTTATACACTCACATGGTATTGATTTCCTTACATCATTAGGATATTCAAATTGACTAGATGATCTAATTTTTAATACACAAATCCTGCATATAAGATGATTGCACCTATAGGTCTATACAGACTATAAGGTGAGTTGAAGGTGACATAATACTTGGTTAGAATATCTATGATACCTTAAAGGAATAATAAGGAGGTTTGTAGTTATTTGATATTTCCAAGAAGTTAAGGAACTCAAGAAATGGCTCTGAGCCCCAAACAAGTAAGTAGTGACCTACAAGCCCTAAGCCTGGAGGTCCTTATTTTGGATCACATAAACATCATCCTCAAAATAAGAAAAAGATACATAGATGACTTGATTTAAGTTTAAGATGAAATATCTCAAAAATAAGATGAAAACACCTAAGTGTGATTAGATAGTCAAAAATTACTAAGGGATTGAGTTCACAGTCAAATGATCACCTATAGTAATATGTACAAAATGGGAAAGAGACATGTGATTTTAAAATGTCATAAATTGAAGCTTGAATACCTTGCTTAGATGATGAAATTAACTCCTTTGGTTTGGATACCTTTAAAAACCATGATATTAATAAGTTTAGCTTTCATACCTAGATGTAATCAATCAACCTAAATAGGCACCTACAATCCTACTTAAAGGACCAATCTACCTTCAAGCTAAAGAGAAATAACATAGCATGTATGAGAGATGCTTTGAACCAAATTAGAAATTAAAATAATTTCAAGGTCCAAGAGAATATCAGTGATGAGAAGGTGAAACATACACAAAGAACACAGTCAAATGACCCTAAATGATTACCTATAGGTTGTAAGTGAAGATAAGCTAGTATTAAGCCTGAGTAAGACACATAATGGTGAAAATAAATTGAGATCTATATAAGTTGACACAAAGGGTCATAAGGTCATTTTGAGACCAAATAATACAAGTCATAAGATTGAGAAAACTAAGTTCTAATCTCCATACATAGTAAAGACGTAAACTATAGGTCTGCTTTCTCTTTATGAGATTTTACTTGATTTGAAAAGGGTAAAGGATTGAGAATAGGTATAAATGGATGAAGATTATTTGATGGATGGTTTAATGATTAAAAAAATATCTCATCTAACCCTTATTATATATGATAGGAGTATGAGATGTTGATGAGTCTTGTTCTAGGGTAAATAAGCCTAATTCTTATACATAGTCACTTCCTACAACTAATCATGAGGGAGAATTAAGTTTTGAGGCCTCTATAGGCATGATCACACCTTATGATTTGGTAAAAAGGGTGGTCATGAGTGTAATAAGTCATATATGTTCATTTAAAATCCATATAGGTAGTGGATATACCCACTATTTTATCTTAGACCTTGTCCACTCCATTGGTAAAAGGAAGTCATGAGACCAAGGGGTCTATTTGGACCTAAAATCACAAAATAGTTATGTTATACCCAATATAGGTCCCTTGAGTAAATATATAAACCTATAAATAGTATAAATACACTCTTAGACTACACAAGAAACTAAGTCTTCAATCCAAATGCTCTTGAGGGCTAGTATGAAAGTGATATGCCTAAACCCCAAGTCCTCTAACCAGTACACCAAATGCATATAATGGAGTGATGATTATTATAAGAGCATGTTTAATAATGGGGAATATTTATTGTAATTATGTGAACCTTTACCAATATTTATAATGAGTTTTGAGAACCAAAAATCAAATTTGACCTTTTTTGAGTTCAAGAGAGTTAAGTCTACCACTCGAAGAACAACCTCACATACTCACACCATATCTCACACTTTTCATGGGAATATGATCCATTTTTAATAGGTTTGGGGGTTATTCAAGAAGTTTTTACAAGTGGAATGAGGTTAATTAGTGATATTTTCTTTATTAAGATTCATTAAGACCCCAAATAGGTCTTAAATCCTCTTAAAACCCTGATAGTGACTAGGTAGAAATAATAGACCTATAATGCATATTTAATGCCATATTTTGATCTTGAAAACTATTTTATGTTTTTTATAACTCTAATTATTTTAGAAACATGTACTTGGTTTGTACTTGTAGTTTTACAAACTACCATAAATGCCTTGTTTTTTTTTGGTGTTTTGTAAGTGTTCTAAGAAGGGGATAAATTATCAATAATTTTATGAGGTAATTTGGGATGTCTAATTATTATTAAATCCCAAAAAAAATCATATAATATTTTGTATGTGGTCAAACAAGGCTCATTTTCCAAGGCAATCTCAAATAGGCTCAAAATGAGACTAGGAGGCTAGGTCATTTCATGGTTTGCATACTTCCGTAGGGTCTCAAGAGCCAAAACTTGACATGGTTTTCTATTGTTTCGTACTATTCTCTATTGTATTATGGATTGTATTGACTGGTATTGATATAGTTCTATGTTGTGTTTTTTAACTAAGTTTTGTATTCTATCTACTTTACCTTTTATTTTTAAACTAAACCATCAAAACTAAGATTTTTTCCATATTCAACTAAGTCAACCAATTCAACTTAGCCTATCTCTATCTTTTACTACTTGTACAACTAAGGTAGATAGATTGACTTTTAAGGATTTAAAAATCATTGTCTTTTCCTACATGTAAAACTAAGTGCATTAATTTGAATTAGCCAATTTTCCAAATATCTATATTTTCCTACTTTTAAAACTAAGTTAACTAGATCAACTTATTAGGATTTTGAAATATGTATTTTCCTACCCATATAATTGATTTAACTAGCTCTACTAATAGTCTTTCAAAATTTATGTATTTTATTTACTATATAACTAAGTTAACCAACTCATACAAGTAGGTCTCCAAAATATTTTAGATTTCCAAAATTTCACTAGATCAACTTGGTCAACCCTATGAGGGATATTCCCATAAAACTCAAAGATTATGATAACAACCTAAGGGAACTCATAAAGGAAAGTAGAATAAAGATGGAGGAGGTAACCTCTAGCATTTGTGCTGCTGCTGTAAACATTGGAAAAAGAGCAAATGAGGAAATCAAAACTTTGGAGGGGCCTAGTAAGAGAACTAGAAAAAGCTCAAGAAAGAAATCAATGCAAGAGGGATCTACGTAGGCGACTGCTGCCATCCAGGACACTGTTGTGAAAGGTAAGGAAGCAGTGAAGATGATATTGGAGCTAGAAGAATAGTTCCTATTTTTTTAGTTGGTTCTGCTAGTTGGTTGTGTTTTCTGGTCTTGGTACCTAGTTTTATGAACTTTTACTATGGATTTTCTAGGTCTCTGTAAAACCTGGCAGCTATCTTTGGTTGTTCATTTGTTAGTTTCAGGTCTTTGTATCTTGGTTTTGTTACTTCGGTGAAGTAGGCTTTAGGCTTGCCTGTGGACGTTACTGTTTTATCTTTCTCTTTTTGTTTAGGGTTTTGGGGTCCCTTCAAAACCTGTTTTTACCTTAATCTAAAACTTGGTCAACCCTGTAGGTCCTAACTAGCCTATTCTAATTTTGAATTGCATATCTATATTTACAAAATTACACTAGATCAACCTAGTCAAACCTGTAGGTCCTACCAACCTAGTCTAGTTTTCAACTACTATTATAGATTTCTAGAATGACACTAGATAAACTTGGTAAATTCTACATATCCTAGTTGACCTAGTTTATTTTACCATCCTTTTCCTCTCTTAGCCTCCCAGCTTGTTTTTTCTCTTGCCATACTGATTAACATAATACAATCACCTATTAGAATCTTTTTTGACAATCTCAACCCATTCTAAGTTTAAATTGGTGATTTTTTATTACTTACTTTAACCACCCAATAGGTTATCCCATAATTTCAAAAATATACCTTCCACTCATCTAGATCAATGGAATGTAACATGGTTCACATCACTCAAAATGATGATCTAGATGATCCTACCTTAAACAATACTTTATCTAAACTTCCCTATTTCACCATTGGATAAATTTATACCAGCATAGGTAACCATCCTATAGGAAAACCTCACATATGGAATCCTCATATAGGGACCATTTATATCCCTAATCTTAGCATTACTCCTCCTACTAATAGTAACATTCCACCTTATACCACTAGCAATCAAAATACATCTACAGATACAACACAAATTCTTCTTTCAATAGTTAAAAAACTTAATATTATGTAAACAAATAACAATTATAAAATTATCCAAATGCAAAATCATATCTTATAAATGGTAAGTTAAACCCCTATTTTCAAGCCTCAAAATAATAATTTTTTTCCTCCTCTTAGATATTCCAATGGGAATATCATCCCTCAACCTATCATGCACAATAAATGCTTTAACATATTCAAAATTAAACTTAAGATCCATTCATCATATCCATATGTATTGAAAATACCTCTCAAATAATTAATTATGATAGAACTAAAGACCTTGATATCTTCCTTAAATCATTTGGCAACCTATATAAGGAATGGGTCCAAACCAACACTTTGATACAATAAAGTTCTTGTAAAAAATATTATGAGAGAGGCATTATAATGGTATTCTAAAATTCCCAAACAATCCATCTAGAAACTAAAGGATCTCATAAATGTTCTAATTAAATAATTTCAACAAAATGATCTTCATGAAAATTATCTTAGTCAATTTATAAATACCAAACAATTACCTATTGAATATGTTCATACTTTTATCAAAAGATGAAAATCACAAGCTCATAAATCATAACATAACATGAATGATGAAAATCTCTTAAAATTATTTATTTCCTCCCTAAAAAATTCTATTCAATAAAAAGTTTCAATTTTTCTTCCTCAAATCTTAGAAAAGGCTTTCGATCAAGCTAAATGACAATATTACCTTACGAATCAATTTAAACCATCTCATAATTAAATCAAATAATATTTACAAACTTTAAGTAATGTAATCACTAGTAAAAATTATCAATCTAAATTCCCTCCAATAAAAATGAGAGTAGTCAAATCATATATTCAAAATCCTTCCCACCCACTCTTGATGGTATTAAAAATTAAATAGATATTATCTCCATCAAAACCTTTCATATATAATAATATTAATCCCACATAATGGTATGATCCTAATATTTTTTTTAGTTCCAGACCAAAATTGATCATTATCATGATACATGTCATGGGATTATAAAATTTTTGGTCTATTTCATGTTAGGAGATAGATTTGATCATGACACCATGATAGAACCATGTCATCCTTATTATCAAAGTTTATTAAAATTAAAACCTTGATAAACCTACAAATTTAAAATATCATAAAACTTCCATAGATCCTAGTGCACAATACTCTAATGATAATGTGTGTGTTATTGATGCTAATTATGGTCATTCTTATACCAATTATCAATATGTGAATGTAACTAAATTTAATTATCACTACAAATTTGCTCACAAAAACCCTATTACCAAATGTAAGAAACTATTTACCAATAATTGAATACTTAAAGACACTACCATTTCTTAGCCCTCATCTTCAAAACTATCTAGGAGTGATGATCCATATCCACTAGTGGACCCTTAGCTACTTCTAAAAATTAACCCACATATTAAACCTAAGTCTCATGCTCATTCTTATTCTAAACCCCACTAAAATTTCTTAGATGAAATTAATTGTATGCCTTGTAAATTTCCATTTATGTAATTAATAAGAAATTCTCCTTGTCATCTCAAGTTCCTTATGTAAAAAATACAATACAAAATAATAAACCACATCTAATGAATCCAAATTACCTCATGATGTTCTTCAACCTATATAAGTACATGTTATCAACATAATATTGCCTACTAGACACTCCATATAATTTCAAGAAGAAGATATGATAAATGATGAAATTCTCTTTAGAGTTGATGACCTACTTCCTTCCATTAAAATTGGTATCAATAACACTAATTCAAAAAAAACTAGTTGATAAAGGATCTGGTATCAATGTTACTTATCTTTGGCTAATTCAAAAAATAAATATTCCAAAGAAAATTTCAAACAAACCAACTTATGTGTCATGAATTCATTAAAACCAACTAAAAACCACTTGGTTAAATTTGGATCCCTATTACCATTAGAACCAATATAATCTACACCAACCTCATGTATTATATCTTACTTTATCTTGCAACATGATCTTAGGTCATCCTTGGACTTATCATATGCAATCGATTACATCTTATGGAAA
>JARHVA010005089.1:90000-105000 GCA_037957365.1 Torreya grandis
CTACAGACTAAGTTGACCTGGTCAATATTATTCAACCTCTATGCTTTTTATATTTTTTCATCAATAGGATAAAATCAAGCTTGGATGATTCAATTAGTAGTTAGATTTTCAACATTCTTAGTCAACCAACAAAGTATACCTAGTTGACCTAATTATATTGGTTAGGTTCATTCTAACAAATCTTTGTACTTTAATTTTTGTCAATTATCTCAATTTATCATTATTTTTCTTCAGTAAAATTACTTAAATTTATAATTTTTTTTGCCAATATTTCATTTTTTCTAAAATTGTATCACATATTCAACTAAGTCAACCTAGCCAACTTAATTCTATGATTTTTTGATCTACCAAACAAACTGTCAGGAATCTAGAACAACAAACATGTTCTGATCCCACTTGTCAGGATGCGAAACCAGAAACATACAATTGATTACCAAACTTCAAGCAACTTAATATGCGGAAATAAACCAGATTCACCAAGTAACTAGAATTCAGAATAACACAGCATATGAGAGACAATACACAACTTGTATTAACACTTTATACAGAAAAGAATACAATAAAGAAGATGCCACTTCTTCTCCACCACCTTACAGAGGTTTCCCACACCTCAAGTGAACAGTAATTCTTCTCCCCAAAGCTCTCCCTCTCACAGGTCTCAACACCCAACTCAAATACAGAGTTGGTGTTCACCTCCCATGCTCCACGCATAACACAAGTGCTCCACGCACTCCACAAGCACTCCACGTGCTCCACAAGTACTCAAGGTACTTCAAGTAGATCTCCCATGAACCTACAATAACCTGCACTTCAACAAACCATACTTATGGAAGGAACTCCCTTGCCTTCCTCTAGCTCTATCCGAGTACACACCTGTACTCCAAGTAGATCCTGCCTGATACTGCTCCCTGTTGTGTTGCTGTCTGTATGACCTTGCACACCTGCAAATCAAAAAATGGTTCTACTCACCTGTGAACCTCGACCTTGCATACACATACACCTGCAGATCAATGATCTTACTTACCATGTAGATCTCCTATATAGGCCATGCAACTATGACCAAGATCCTACACTCCTGAAGAACCCAGCTGGCTCTCCAATCCAGCACCAACACACCTGGTACTGTGGCACTAGGAGGAATGCACCATTGCTCTACCTCACACACAGAAGGAGCTTATAATTATGCTCTCTTACTCCCTAGCACACTTTTCCAATACAACCATGAGTCTATTATATAGATCTCATCCAAACAATAATTAGACATCTAATTACAATAATTAGATCTGCAGCTCTCAGTCTAAAATTATATCTCTTCATGCAAACACTTGGTTCGTTAGCTAACTGCCCGTAGATAGCTCGCAGTCGAACTACACAGGCGACCGACGCCGGTCCCTGTCCGCCTAGGGGTCGCTGACGCCGGTCGATCTCTGACCGACGCCGGTTGCCTTCCTGCCCTTTCCTGCCGACGTCGGTTGGCCTGACCGACGCCGGTGTCTCTAACACTCAGCAACTCCCTGCAACCTCCTCTGTATCTGCATCAGTGAAGCTTTTAGCTCCACAATCCTAACACAAACTAAGTCAACCTAGATAACTATGTTTTTTTATAGCTTATTTCAAAACAAACTAGATCAACCTACCTAAATTTTTACTATTGTATTTTACAACTAGATCGACCTAGATAACCTTGTTTTATGTGTTTATTTTTCAACATAAGAAAGGTAATTAATTTTCCTTTCCTATTAATAAAATTCACCATTTACTTTGAAAATATTTGGCTACTTGTTTAATTACTTTTTAAAATGACAAATTGGTTTTTGACACTTGATTTTTACCTTTATTTTTCAGTCTATCTTGATTTCCCTAGAAACTATGTATTGATAATTTTAAAACTATTTAGCTACTATTATGAAGGGATACATAGTACATAGTCCTTGTCTATCATTTATAGATATTAGGTATGAGGGGCTTGCCCCAATACTCATATCCATAATATAGAGCTAAACATGGTCTTTAATTTCCACATAACTCATGGTATTTTAAAAATGTCTAGGATTTCCCTTAGTATTGACCCTTAGGAATCCAATTGTATGTTTGATATTTTGGTAGATTAGTTAGTAGTTATCTCTAAGAATTTACTTCAAACTTACCCTTGAAACATGGTTTAGTGGGCTATGAAAACATTACTTTCTCCATATTCATCACTCTAAAACATTTTACCGTCACTATCTACTGGACAAACAAGTATATTTGAAGCCTATAAATCAATCAAAACCTTTTAGTACAACTATTTAATCTTGTTTTTAGATAATTAGTTAGCATTGTGTAGTTAAAAAATTAAATTTTTTACTTATTTATTATATTATAGACTATATCAACCAATGTTGATACAACTATATGTTGTGTTTTAAATAAGTTATGCATTCTATCTACTTTACCTTTTGTTTCTAAACTACATCATCCAAACTATTATTTTTCTCAGATTCAACTAAGTTAACTAGCTCAACTTAGTTTATATCTATCTATTCTTACCTATATAACTATGTTGATCAGTTAAACTTTGTAGACTTTAAAAATCCCTATCTTTTCCTACCTATACAGGTAAGTCAACCAAATCAAATTAGAATGATTTTAAAATATCTATCTTTTCCTTCATTTAGAACTAAGTCAACTAGATCGATTTAGTAGGATTTTAAATTTTATATCTTTTCCTACCTATACAAATAGTTTAAATAGCTCAACTTTGTAGGATTTTAAAATATATTTATTTTCATGCATGTACAACTAATTTGAACAAGTCAAACTGGTAGGTATTCAACTATTATTAATTTCCAAAATTTCACTCGATCAACCTAGTTGACCCTATAAGTCCTAATTGACCTAGTTCAATTTTAAACTATTGTTTTATATTTACAAAATTGCATTAGATCAACCTGGTTGACCTTGTAGGTATTGGTTAATCTTGCAGGTATTGTTTGACCTAGTCTAATTTTTAACTACTATACCATATTTTTATAATTACACTATATTAACTTGGTCGACCTTATAGGTCCTAACTAATCTAGTACATCATTCAACCCCTATGAAATCCACTAGATAAAGCTATTCGATCATATAGCTCCCAATTGGCTTATTTTATTTTACAAACTTTTTCCTCTCTTAGCCTTACAACTTATTATTCTCTTCCCACACTGATTAAAATCATGGAATCACCTACTAAGATCTTTTTTGATAGTCTCAACCCATTCTAAGTTTACACAGGTGATTTTTTCTTACCTATCTTAGCCACCTAAGAGGATATACCCTCATGACACAACTAATTTCAACCCTCATCTAGATCAATGGAATGAAACATGATCCACATCACTCATAATGTTGATCTAGAATATCCTACCCTAAAATCTACCTTATCTAAACTTCAATATTTTAGAATTAGAGGAATTGATACCAACATGCATAACCATCCCATAGGGAACCCTCATATAAGGAACATTTGTATCTATAATCTTATTTTACTCCTCTTAATAATACTAACATTCCACCTTATGCCACTAGCAATCAAAATCCACCTATAGATATAACTCAAATTCTTGCTCAAGTGATTAAAAAAATGAATGGTATACAAAAAACTAAAAATTCTTAAATGCACCAATTGAAAAACATATCTTAAAAATGGAAATTAAAACTGCTATTATCATGCTTCCAAATAATATTTTTTTGTTCCTCCTTTTCTTATATATCCCAATGGAAATATCATCCCTCAACCTATCATGCATAAAAAAATGCTTCAACATATTCAAAACAAACCTTTAGTTCCATTCATCATATCCATAAATATTGAAAATATTTGTCCAACCATTAAGTATGATGGAACTAAAGACACTATTATCTTCCTTAAATCATTTGGCAACATTTATAAGGAATGTGTCCAAACCAACAATTTTTACACCACTAAACTTATTGTCAAAACTCTTATGGGAGATGCTTTAGAATGGTATAATCAACTTCCCTAGCATTCCATCTAGAAACTATAGGATATTGTAATTGTTCTAGTTAAATAATTTGAATAAGCTTATCTTCCAAAAAATTTATTAGTTACTTCATCAATGCCAAAAAATTACCTACCAAATCTGCTCATTCTTTTATTAAAAGATGGAAATCACTAGCTCATAAATCAGATCATAACATGAGTGATGACAATCTATTTAATTTATTTATTACCACCCTAAAACCTTCTCTTTAATACAAAATTCAAATATTTTATCCTCAAACTTATAAGTTGTTTTTGATCAAGCTAAATGACAAAATTTCCTTATAAATCAATTTGAACCATCTCATAATTCAATCAACAAATCTTTCCAAAAATTCAAATAATGTAATTAATAGTAAAAATTATCAATGTATATCCCCTCTAACAAAAATGGGAGTAGTCAAATAATATTCTCAAAATACCTACCACCCACCCCTAATGGTGTCTAAAATGAACTATTTTTTCTTAATTTCTGAGGTATCCCATTTTACTCAGTCGACATTAACACTAATGTGGACCTAATGACCTAACACACACCTAGGTTCATAGCTACATGACAAGTCTAATATACTAATCCTTGGGAATCATTCCTATCCCTAATAACCAACAATAAAATTTACATTATCAAGATTTGAACCATGGTGTGATTGATGGAAAACATCTAACCCACCCAGTCGATCTAACCCATGTGGCTAGAAATGAAGCATTTATTATCTCCATCAAAAAATTTCATTTATAACAATATTTCTCTCCCATCATGGTATGATCCTAATATATATATATACATACATACACACACACACACACACACACACACACACACACACACACACACACACACACACACACACACACACACACACACACACACACATAACTAAATATAGAAATGAAGTAATTATTATCTCCATAATAAAATCATTTATAACAATATTGCTCACCCATCAAAATTATAACAATTCTCAATATATGAACATAACTAAAGTCAATTATCATCATAAGCCTTCTCACAAAGATCTTGTTACCAAAACTAATAAAACATCTATTGATGATCAAATACTTAAATAAATTACCACTTCTCAACCCTTATCTTTAGAACCATCTAGGTGTGATTATCCATCTCCACCAATGGATCCTCATATACTTCCAAAAATTACCTTACCTAATTAGCCTAAACCTCATGCTCATTCTTATTCTAAACACCACTATAATTTATTAGATGAACTTAATTATATGCCTTATAAATTTACTCTTATGTAATTATTAATAAATTCTCTTTATCATCATTAGTTCCTTATGAAAAAAATATAAGGCATAGAATAACCCCCATATAATGAATATGAATGACCTTTTGATGTTCCTTAACCTATATAAGTACATGCTATCAACACAATATTGTCTACCAGACCTTACATAGAATTTATAGAATAAAATATGATAGATGATGAAATTATATTTTGAGCTAATGACCCACCTCTTTTCATTAAAATTTCTATCAATAACACTCTAATTCAAAAACTATTAGTTGATATAGGAACTGGTATCAATATTACTTATCTTTAATTTATTCAAAAAATTAGTATTCCAAATAAAATCTCAAACACACTTGATCCAAATTTTTTAAATTTGATAAAACCAACCAAAAATCACTTGGTTGCATTTGTCTCACTTTTACCATTATAACCAAGGTAATTCACACTAAGCTCATGGTACTAGATCTTCCCTTATCTTACAACATGATCTTATGCCATCTTTAGACTCATAATATGTGAGTTATTTCATCTTCTAACAACCAATGTATCAAATTCATACATAATGGGAGGTGTTAAAAACATGAGGATGATCCTATTCATTAAGAATCCAACTTCCAAATCTTAAATCTCAATATCATATTCCTACTATTGCTCACCTCAATAGTCCTCCTCTTCCTAATTTTTTAAATATGCATTTAGATATACATTTAACTCTCAAAAATGGAGATGATGAAGAGACCAATTTATTTCAAAATATTTACAATACCAATCATTGACCTCCCTATATCACTAAATGTCTCCCTTGTTCTTTTATATAATGAGATAGCACAATTCCCTTAATATATGATACCATCGATAACCCTCCCCTTGCATATCACATGAAGCATTTTACATAGAGGATGATTTAAATTATAATGAATATGGGGTGGATAAACTATTTCAAGATATTTTAATCATGTATCTTCACACTTTTAGTAATATGGGCATATCCACTACAAATGTTCCTACTAAAATAGATACATGTGTTATATATCCATCTTATGATGATACTTTCATTATGGCACACGCTCAGTCATGAGATATAGACATCCTAAATTATAAAAAAATAATAGAAAAAATTCATCTTCAATCATGATGTTCATGTCATTCACATATCCTTTGTCAGTAAATCAGAAATAGAAGGATATGTATCACCTATCAATACACCTTTGATAGATACTCCATGGATCATCTAAGAATGTAAAGATATTACTTCACCAAATAAGTATAATAACATAGATATATCATAATGATATGGAAATATAACATAAAATATGAATAATAGATAAGCTAATTCGAGGGTGTAACCTTCCAAATAGTTATAATAAGAAATGAATAATCAAATATGATGATAAACAACTACCCATAACCTCCTATATATAGCTTGCCTAGTCCATGGTTACTCCATAGGCTGACCTAATAACCTAATGAGAGCATAAATAAATTTGATACAACATAAAAGAGGGATAAGTAAGCCACAAGTTAGTTAATCCTATCCTAATAAGTTAGGGACATAGCATGCCCTTCCCCTTTGAACCAACATTGTCCTCAATATTGAACAATTTTGGATTTTGTTGCAAAAATATTCACCCTCCCAAGTTGTATCCTCACTACTTAGGTTCTTCCACTTGATTATATATATTTAATATCTTTAGTTACCAACCTCTTAGTACATGTTTATAGGATATTCTCTATTTTGAAAATGACTCATCTTTCATATAGATCTGGTAGCTCTGTCTGGGTTGAAACATTCTATCCAATGACATTTTTCAAGCAAGAAACATGAAACACTAGGTGTATGTGAGATGAATGAGGAAAATCCATATTTTAAAATACACTTGTAATTTTTTGTATAACCTTATAAGGGCCTTAATACTTAGGATCAAGTTTGTTATCATTTTTTGTTGCTTTAAGGATATTTTATTATAAGGATACAAATATACAAAGACCCAATCACCCACATCAAAATGTTTCTCACTATGGTGTTTATCTACTTGTTTCTTTATCCTATTTTGTGTCAATTAAATTTTTTCTCTCAAACTAGCCAAAACCTCTTCTTGATGATGAATGTACTCCTCCACATATTGAACCTTGGTTTTTACCTTTAAGGAAGAGGTGATGGAAGGTGGATGGTAACCATATAATTCTAGAAATAGGGAAATTTGAGAAAAGTTATGGAAATATGTGTTAGACCACCATTCTACAAGTAGTATCCATTTAACCCAATGTTCTTACTTATCTGATACAAAATAATGGAGATACCCCTGTAAATATTTGTTGACCACTTCTATTTGTCCATTAGATTAGGGGTGGTAAGATGAGCTATGAGATAGCTAAATACCCAAATAGGAAAATAGTTTAGTCAAAAACTTACTTGTGAAAATAGGATCATGACCACTTAAAATTATTTTTGGGGTTTTATGTAATTTTAAAATTGCCTCCAAAAAAATAGTTGCTACTATACTTACTATAAATGGGTATGAGAGGACACAAAAATGGGCATATTTTTTAAGCCTATCCATAATTACCGAGATAAATTTTTTACCTTAAGAACAAGGCAACCCCATGATGAAATCCATGGAAACCTCCTCCCACATTTAACTAGGAATTGATAAAGTTTGTAACATATCTGGGTTCTTAACTATCTCACCTTTATTCTATTGGAATATCAAGCATTCTACCAAAAAATTTGTACATCACCCTTGAGTCCTTCTTAAAATACTTCTCACTTGATTCTATAAGTTTTTAAGATCCTATAGTGTCCCCTAATTAGATATGCATATAACTCTACAATAATATTATGCTTTAACTCTAAAAATCTGAACAAGTATAACCTACAATTATACCATAAGGAATTACCTTTTCATTCAAATTTGTCAGAGGATATAGAACCTTGATAGATATTCTAAATTAGAACTTGTGTATCCTTGTCCTACCCCCACTCTAACCTAACTACATCTACCCAATCTGCCTACAATATGGACATTGCATAAAGCAATACTTTTGTGGATGTATCCCACCTAGATAATGTATTTGATACTACATTATATTCACCCTTGTATATGATTTCAAAATCATAACCCAACATTTTTGTTACCCACTTTTGTTGTTCTTTAGATGATAATCTTTGTTCCAAAAAGTATTTGAGACTTTCATGATCTATTTTCACCTTAAAATGTTTACCCATTAGATAGGTCCTCTAATATTTTATTGCATGAAGAATAACCATCATTTATTTCTCATAGACATGTTTTTGGAGATACTTACCTTTGAATTGATGACTTAAAAAATCAAGGGGTATTCTTTCTTGCATTAGTACTACTCCCAATTTTGATCTACAAGCATCACATTCAATAATAACCATCTTTGAGAATTTTGGAGTAGCCAAAAATAGGGTGGTGTACATAGCTACTTTCAGTTAGTCAAATGATTTAGTGGCTAGATGATTCTAGTGGAAGTTATCCTTCTTTAGCAATGTAGTGAGTGGAGCTACTATGCTACCATGCCTTTCAAAAATCTTTAGTAGTAGCCTATTAGTACTAGCATCTTCAAAGGTTTTAAAGAGTTTTGGGCATTGGCTAATCTACCACAGATTTTATCTTATGAGGAACAACTTTGACACCTTTATGGGATACAATGTGACAAATTATTCTACCTCTTATACTCCAAAATCACATTTTGATGGATTCACATAAATATGATGTTGTTCTAAAACTATCAACACCTATTTCACATGTTTCAAGTATTCTTTCCATGTCTTACTATAAACCAATAAGTCATCAAATAAAACCAACACAAAATTCCTTTAAAAAGGCCTAAAAATAGTGTCCATTAAGCTCTAAAAAGTAAATGGTGTATTTATAATACCAAAGGGCATTACCAAAAACTCATGATGGCCTTAATGAGTTCTAAAATAAATTTTATGAACATATTCATCCCTAATTCTAATTTTATGGTACCTCAAATGAAGATCCAATTTCATGAAATAAACAACTCATCAAGTAAATCATCAATTACTAGAATATGAAACATATCTTTGATGGTATATTTATTGAGTTCCCTATAATATAGGCACATCTACCATGTGTCATCCTTCTTACACACCATGACTACTGGTGATGAATATACACTTTGGCTATGCCTGATGATCCCTACCTCCAATATATCATGGATCATATTTTATATTTCACTCTTTTTCACATAAGGATATATATATATATATATATATATATATATATATATATATATATATATATATATATATATATGGTATGATATTTGGTGGTTGACTCCTTGAAATTAGTTAAATGGCATGATCATGTTCTCTTTTTGGTCATAGTCCTTTTGGCATGGCCTAAAAAATAGATGGGTGGTCATCAAGAATCATTTGTATATCAGGATGTGGAGATGACATTATGGGTTAAAATTATTTGGAACATAATCATGACATAAATCCTTTTTCCCCCATTTTTTATCATTTTTTCATCTGATGTGAACTAACCAATTATGGAGATTTTACCCATAATCCCCATAGTTTAATTTTTCTACCTTCATAAGGAAAGAACATGAATAATTGTTAAAATTTCATCTCAATTTTACCCAAGGTTATGAGCCACTAGACTCCCAAAATATTATTTACACCACCCATGAGAATAGTAAACATAGGAGAATATAGATTGTACTCATCCATAGCAAGCTTAATACTATGACATTTCCCTAAATAATTGACTGTGTTACCATCTGTAATCATGACCTAGAATTTTGGTGTTGGGTAAATAAAATAATTCAATCAATTTTTCAACTTATGGTTGATGAAATTGTGTCCTCCCTAAGTTAATAAACATAATTACCTTATATGTATTGAGGAAACTTGCCACCTTAAGTGTTTGAGGAGTTATAATACTAGAATGTGCATGAAAAAATATTATAGGTTTGGAATCTTTAGGTACCTCTTTTATATCTTCCTCATCATTATTAGAGGCATCATCTAATTTGTCATCTTATTTGGATCCCTCAATGTATAATAATCTATTCTCAACACATTTATGTCCTTTAATCAACTTGCTATCATAGTTCAAACATAATCCTTTTGCATGTTTCTCTTTAATTTGGTGAGGGGTAAATATGGTAGGTGGAGGAAATGATGGTGTCAATATGATAAAATCTCTAAAGTGAATGAATGGATAATTCTTTTTGGCAATGAATTTTTCCTTAGCCTTGCATGATATGATAATAAAATCAAAAACCTTAAGTGGATTAAACATGTGTAACTCATTTTGAATGTGGTCCTTGAGACCTCCCAAAAATAAGCCATTCAAGTTCTCATGAGAAATTATCTCCACACGTAAAGATAGGTTCTAAAAATTATAAATATAATCCTTGACTAAAATAGTTTTTAACATTTTTATAGTTATTTGAAGTAATTCTCTATCACACTATTTCTATAGTGTAATTACAACACCTCTATAAAAAATGACTAGGTGACACTGAGAGTCATCTTTTTATTTTGAGCACACAACCATTGATACCAAATCAATTGTTTAGGTTCTAAATACAAAGATTCTATGGTAACCTTTTTTCTACATGGGACTTGATGTAGATAAAAAAAATTTATCCATTTGGTTGATCCAATTGAGTGGATCCTTTCCATAAAATTTATGCATATCTACCTTTGGTAACAGGTTTCATTATGGCAAGGTACATGGATTTAGGTTAGGATAGTTGGGAGATCCACCTTGGTGGGGTTGTGTAATAGTGATAGATGGATGATATGACTAATTATTTTGTAAATCCATAATGATATTTTCCAAACTATATCGTACATATTTCATATCAGATTGTATGCCTTGAATCTCATTTTGAATGCCTTAAACATTGTATTCAAGCTGGCTCACTTTGTGATCTATCTTAGAGAACCCTGATATAAAGGATATAATAAATCCCCATTTTGAATCCATATAATCCTTGTGAGGAATTTTAATTGGGTTTTTGACACCCTTTCCTTGACCCCTTATTTGTAATCCTGCTATAAAAGGGATTGACAATGCCAACTTTGATTGGCACTTTTGACCAATAAATTTTGCACTTATGTATGCCTCAAATTAGAAACTACAAAGAACATACCCTAGATATATTTTTTTTAAGATTTCTAAAAATGTAAACAAATCTAAAAAATTCTTTGAATTACATACTATAGAGTGAATTAATGGAAAAACCTAAAATGGCATTAACTTTTTCAAAATATATTCAATTGATCTTAAATTTTAATGGAAGCTTACTTGAATGATTTTTCACCTCCATTAAAAAATTATAGATAAATTCATAATCATTTTTGAGATATAGCCAAATTAAAATATCCAAAGTTTTTACTTGATTATGACCCAAATCGATGCTCTAATACCACTTGTAGAGATATGAATTCACTAAATTAGAATAATAATAGAAACATATCACAATGAAATGGAAATATAACATAAAATATGAATAATACATAAGCCAATTAGAGGGGTCAACCTCCTAAATTCTTACAATAAAAAATGAATACTCAAATATGATGATAAATAACTACCCACAACCTCCTACATATAGTCTACCTAGGCCATGATTACTCCATAGGATGACCTACTAACATAATAAAAGCATAGATAAATGTGATATAACATCAAATATGGATAATTAAGTCACAAGTCAACTATTCCTATCCTTATAGGTTAGGGGTGTATTAAAAAAACTAATCAATTTGATATAATAAAATCTAAAATACCTAATTTCACTTATCCAATCAATATATTAAGTCATGATACGTTAACTCAAATCAATCATATTGAAAGAACCAATTCCATACCTATTTTACATAATTAAATCACCATTGATGATAATGGTTCTCCAACTATTTCAATACTAGATTATATCAAAAAATATCATACCTTCAAATATAAATTTACCTTAGATGCACAAGCTACAACCATCTAAAAAATAAATTATAAGTATGATACTCATGGAAATCAAATTTTGGATCTTGAAGTGGTTGTTGAATATTATGGACCCTTAATCACACTCCCTTTTAACAAAGTTATATTATAACTACTCCATGCTGATGAGCCTCAACTCCCATGCCAACATCATAAGCTTGGTAATTTTGAGAAAAAGGCTCCTTGTTTTAATAATTTTATTTCTAGTATCAGTCCCAAAACACATCTTATTTCCTCACCTCTTCCTATTCCCTATCATTTCCAACACAAAAATGATATTCTTATTGAGTAAATTATTGTAATTAATTATGGAACCACTATAGTCCCTCAAAATATTCTCGTCTCTAAAGAACTTTATCCTATCAAACATGATAAATTTAGTCTATTTTTAGATAAATATCATTAAGCTTTTGCATGTTCATATGAAGACATACATGGCATTGATCCTAGTATTATGGTCCATAATAACATTACCTATCCTGATGTGAAACTTGTGCATCAAAATCAACACAAATTTATTCTTGATATTTATACCTTATGTCATAAAGAGAGTATTAAGCTCCTAGACACTAAATTCATCAAGCCTGTAGATTACTATGAATGGGATTCCAACATTTCTCTTATACATAAGGAATCCACCATGGTTATTTTCATATTTATAAAATTTCAAAATATTAATATAGCATGTCCAAAAGATATCTTTACTTTACCATCAATCTATGCCATTATTGATTCCACCAATATATATGAAATTTTATATCTCATGGAAAATTTATCAAGATATAATCAAATTCATGTCACTTTCAAATATCGACATAAAACCTCTTTCACCTCTAAATGGGGCACCTATTATTACATTATAATTCATTTTGGTCTTAAAAATTGTGGTGCCACCTATCAACATGCAATGACTCATATATTCCATTATATCATACATAAAATAGTTAAAACTTATGTAGATGATCTTATCATTAAATATAAGCATCATGAAAACCATCTTCATGATATTTCTATCATTTTTTTATCATCTCATCAAATACAAAGTTAGAAACAATCCTTAAAAATGTGGTTTCGGTTTTAACTCTTGAAAACTTTTAGAATTTTTTGTTTCTTTATGTAGGATTGATGTAGATCATGCTAAAATTAAATCCATTCTTAGCATGCATATTCCTTGTTCCCTTTTAAAAATATTAACATACCTTGGTAAACATAGGGCAATCTAAATATTTATTCCTAAGATTGATTACCATATATTTTTAGTTAACTCCATTCTCAAGAGAGTTATAACTCTTGAATGGATTGATTCATGTCAAAAATAATTCAATAGTATTAAAGAATCATTGTTTTATCCCCCCACTCTTAGATGTCTTTCCAATGATAGATCTTTCATCTTTTAAACTTCATCTACCCCCATATCAGTTGGGGCAATGCTTTCTAAAAAAGATGAAATAATTCATGAATATGCCATATATTATATCATTCGTGCTCTCTCCCATAGACTATGAAACACACTATACCAAATTCAAACATGTCTATCCCAGCATTTAATTCATAGATAAAATAATTCACCACTACATGATTTATAATTTTTTTTTTCATCATCCATCCTAATCCTCTTTGTCATTTTTTATTTAAAGCTTGCTTACTTGATAGGATTGAGAAAATTATGGTTGTCTTTATAGAATTTTATTTGTAAATCATTATGAAAAAAATAGTTAAAGGCCAAGTAATTATCGATCAAATTGTTAACTCTCTTATATTAGCTACTAATAATATTAAATATACTCTTCCTAATGAATAAATCCTATACATTTAAGGTCTTAATAAATCTATTTCACTCAAATATTATTTTCACAATTTTATAGTTGACCTCAAAAAAATAATCTTAGTGGACTAAACTCTTCCATTTCTAAACTAAAATCCAAAGTCATCATTAAATAATTACTTGAAGTTAAAATTAACCTACATGAATACTTTCAAGGATCTAGGGAAGGATGTGTCTTAGTTGATCCTCATGTAAAAAACATACCTCTTGGTTTTTTATCAACCTTGGATGTTATTAATAAAATGGATGCGTATTAATCTCTCATACTAGGAATGCAAGTTTCCATTGATTTAGAGATTTCTTACCTCATGCTTTAGGTGACTCAGAACTAGTTTTTAATCAAATCAATGCTGACTATCAATGCAAAAGTGAAAATATTATCACTTATAAAATTTCCACAAATATTGATAAAGAATTCAAATCCTTCACTATAGAACCAATTCCACTATATGATAATTCCATATATAATTCACTTGATTCATTTATTTCTATTTTTCACACTCATCAAGGTCTTCAAGATTAATAATTTATCACCAACATATGTAAATAATATTCATTAATAACCATAAAAAATTATCTTATCTATCATATTGAGGCTATCACTAACCAAAAAATACCATGGTACAATCATCCAATTTATCAAGTACCACACTTATGATACCAGCATTATTTCTCATGAAAAGACCAAAATTCATAAACAAGCTTATAAATATGTATTACAATATGATATCCTATATTATCATAACACCTAAGGTATATTAATCCATTATGTCACCCAATCTAAAGTTCCTTCTCTTCTTGAATAAGCGTATGGAGGAATTTGTAGTGGTAACTATAGTGTATATATAACAACCCAAAAATTACTATGAATGGAATAATTCTAGC
>JARHVA010005089.1:110000-372500 GCA_037957365.1 Torreya grandis
GTTTATTACCTTATCTGAACTTAGATTTACTAATTAGGATAAGTTTTAAATCAATCTTTATCTATTGAATACAAAATGCATGTATGTGGACATGCTTATCTATGGAGTGTAAGTGTGTTTAGGGTCGGTGTGTGGGTTAGTGTGCATGTCGGTATATATATTTGAGTATGGGTTGATGATAAGATATATATTTAGGTGTAAGTACATCCAAGTTAATGTTTTTGTGAATGTGTACATGTACTTGTGAAACTAAGTGATGGTAGGTGAGAATGCATGGGTACATGTATGTGCATGTGGATGAATGCTTATGTATATATGAATATGAGTAAGTGTGTAACCATGCAGGTATATGGGAATGCACATGTGTGTGATGATATGATTAAAGGAATTGGGGTGGGGTGTGTGTGTGTGTGTTTGTGCATGTGTGATTGTGGCCATGTAGGCATGAATGTAGGCATGAGGTCACACATATGGGTATGCATATGCATGTATGGTTGGTCATGTATTCTTCCATGTTATCATATGTATTTGTGTGTGTGTATAATCACATACTTGTGTGTGAGTAAGGGCATATGAATGGTTGTGTAGGATTACATTTTTTCATTTATGAGTATGTACATGAAGATGAATGGGTGTACATGTGTGCTAGTAGATAGGCATGTATGTAGGTGGGTATATGGGTGGGTGGGAATATGAGTAGTTAGCCATGGGTATGGGAATATGATGTATATGGGTGTTTGTATGTATTTATTTATACATTTTAGTGATTTAATTATTATGCATGAATGTATGTTGGCATGCACACATACATGCATGAGTTTGTGCATGTATACAAACATGCATTTGTATACTAAAATTTCTACATGTGATCATGCATGTAGGCATGAAAGTGTCCATGAGTATGTATGTCTACACACATATTTTTATGTGTGTATGAATTTACATGTGTGTGTGTGTGTGTGTGTGTGTGTGTGTGTGTGTGTGTGTGTGTGTGTGTGTGTGTGTGTGTGTGTGTGTGTGTGTGCATGTATCCATGTAGGTGTACAAGAATGTAGGTGTTCATGTGTGTGTATTCATTCATTCATGTCCATTCATACATGTATTTTCATGTGAGTGTGAATGTGTGAATATAAGAGTGCATGCAGGTATTATTTTAGGTGTGTGTGTGGGTGGGTGTGTGTATGTGTAAGAATCTAGTCATGTGTTAGTGTGAGCATATAAGTTGTGTACATAGTCATGCATGTTATGAATGTGAGTGCATGTGTATACATATATTTACATGTGCATATGCATGTGAGTGGCATGATATCATATAAGTTTTTATAAATGTGTGTGGGATCTTTTAAATACATGTCAATATGTGTGTAGGCATACGTATGTTCTTATGAGCATGTAGATGTATGTGTGGCTGGTTAGGTAGTTGTGCATGTATACATGGATATATTCAAGTTGATAACATGTGTGGGTGATTATGTTCATGTGGGAAGGATTTGAATGTGTGGGGGGGGGGGCATATGAATGTGTGTTGGTTTACATGAGTGAGTGTGTTAAAAAAAAGAGAGCATGTGAACATTATCACTAACATGCATGAATGTGAGAAATAAAACATGCATGAATGTGTATGTTTTTATCAATGTGTGTGTGTGTGTGTGTGTGTGTGTGTGTGTGTGTGTGTGTGTGTGTGTGTGTGTGTGAGAGAGAGAGAGAGAGAGAGAGAGAGAGAGAGAGAGAGAGAGAGAGAGAGAGAGAGAGATATTGAGTATAAAAATAAGTGGACATATGGGAAAGTGTGTTTATTTATATGTGTACATGCATGTGTGTGTCTGTGTGGGGATGTAAGGTAATGTGTGGGTGTATGGAATGGAATGTGTGCATGCATGTGTGTTATAATACATTAATGTGATATTATTGGTGTGTAGTCATACATGAGGGGAGGGAAGAAGACATGCAGGTGTATGGGTAGGTGTGTACGTATAAGTGAGTGTGTGTACATGATTATGTGTGCACACATGAAGGCATACACATACATGAGTGTGGGTGTGTGTGCATGATATCATGCATTTATATGTGTGTTCATGAATTCATCTAGGTGTATGGGTCTATGTACATGGTTTTGGTTGTGTGGGTATATGTGTGGAATGGTTCCCATACATGTGAGATAACATGTAGATGTGCATGTGTGTGCACATTCATATAGTTGAGTGTGTGTGTGGTTATTTATGTGTGGGTATGTAGGTAGGAGTACTAGTGTGTGTGGAGGTATGTGGGCATGTTTTTGGGAATGTGGGTGGGTTTGTGTGTAGGTATATAGGCTTTTGGGTATGCATGTGTGCAAGCTAAATTTGTCTACATTTAAATGTAAATAGGTATGTGAAAGGGTAGGCATGTAGGAAATCATGTGTGTGGGCATGCATGAGTGTAATTGAATGGGGGAATGCATGTATGTGTGTGTGCATGTGCATATGTGTTTTCATATGAATGCACATGGGAGAACGATCATGTGGGAATGTGGGCATATATACATAAATGCATGTGGGTGTACACATATTCACTCTATGTCATGGGCATGCTTGCATACCAATGATGTGCATGACTGTATATGTGTATTTACACATGTATTTAGGCATATAGTCAAGAAAGGAGTAAGTGTGTGTGTGTGATCATGTGATCATGCATATGTGTGAGAATATGTTCATGCATGCATACATGTGTGCATGTGGGAATGGATGCATTTTTGTAAGTAAGTGTGTGTGGATATGTTTGAAAGAGATCATATGAGCACATTTAGGTGTGTGTGCATGTGTATGTGTGTGAGGGTGCACACATGTAGGTGTGTACACATGTTGTGTATAAGTGTGTAGGCACACATGTGTACAAGTAAGGTTATTTGTGTACATATGTGTAGGTGGGAAGGTGTGTGGGCATGGATGAGAGTGACCGTGAATATGAGATTATGGGTATGTGTGAATGAATTCATGTATATGTGTGAACATGCACACATGTGGGTGTATCTGCATGTATATGGGAGGATATGAATTTTCTTACACATGTGCTTATGTGCATGTGTGCATATACATGTGTGTGTGTGTGTGTGTGTGTGTGTGTGTGTGTGTGTGTGTGTGTGCATATATGTTTAAACATGTACATAAGTAGGCATGTATGTCATCAAGAATGTAAAGAAGACCATGTTTATAAACCTATAAGTAAGTGTGTGATTATGCATATGGGCATGTCTATTTATGGATAGGTGAGTGTATGGTAAAGTGTGTGATTAGGCTTGAATTTAGGTAGGAATGTGTGTGAGTTGGTAGGCATGTGGCTGGTTTTTTTTAGTTATATGTATTGAGGCTTCCATTTATGTGTACATACAATGCATTTAGGTAGCTAGGTAGGTAGCCATATGAGTGAGTAGAGAGGCATAAGTGTGTTATTGTGTGCACATACATATACATCTATGTGATAATGTGTTTTAATGTCTATGTTCATGTGTATTTATGTATGTATGTGAATATGCATGTGGGCACACTTGTGCATGTCATATGTGTATATGTGCATACACATATATGATCATATATTACATGTGTAAGTATGGGTGTGGATATGCATATATGTGTGAATATGCATGCATTTGTATACATGTTTTACATGTGCAAATATGTTTGCATGCATGTGTATGTGTATGTTTATGTGTGTATGTCTCTACACTTGTGTGTGTGTGTGTGTGTGTGTGTGTGTGTGTGTGTGTGTGTGTGTGTGTGTGTGTGTGTGTGTGTGTGCATGTGCGTGTGTGCGTGCATGCATGCACATGCACATATGTGTGAGCACATATGCATGCACATGTGTTCATGTTTGTGTGCCTATGTTCACTGATATTATTGATGTAATACCATCTCTAAAATTTCATGTGGAGATACCTATAATATGAAAACCTAGTTCATGCATAAAAATAATTTTGATATCAAATAGAGGGTGTTGGTTGAAAGGGATTACTACATTTATAATACACAAAATAGGCCTCAATTTTGAATGTACTTCTCTCTCTATTGTGTATGTGTGAAATGGTGAATGAAATTCTAGATGATCCTCTTATTTTACCCTTAACACAAGCATGTAAATGTGAATTTAATCTTTGTAAAATTTGAATATAGCTATGATAAATCTAAAAATTCAAAGTAAAAATATTTATTTAGCTATTGAAATTATGGAGTGTCATCCTTAATGCCTTATAATAGATTTGTATCTAATATATTTTAATTTCAAAATTTGAAGACCTATTGACACATAAAACCAACTTGAAAATACCTAATGGAAAAAAAAGATTGACCTAAATAAAACTTGACCCAAAATAATTTTTCAAGCTATGTCTAGATAGGTCTACACTTCATGGACAAGTTCATTTGCCTAGATCTATCCATAAAATATATACTTGTCCAAAAATCACACAAATAGATGAATACAATAAATTTGGGATCCCCATGTCAATATTGAAAGAATAGAAGTGGAAAAGTGATTATACAAACATATGAAATAAAAATAAAGAACTCAAATAAATGTGCCAATAAATACATTATTAATCATTAATAGTTTATATGCATAAAGTTAAAAATACATAAAAATAGGGTTTTACCAAATTTGGGTGTCTATACATGTGTGTGTGTGTGTGTGTGTGTGTGTGATTTCATGTGTATGGGTGCATACATGTGTGTGTGTGTTCCTACATGAACATGTATACTTGTATATGAATGAGAACATATGTGTACTTGCATGTTTTCTCACGTGCATGCATGCGTATGATTCTATGTCTATTCATGTGTGTATGGGTGTGCATGTGCATGCACATAAGTGTGCACATTCACATGGGAATATGCATGGATGTATGACAACATGTGTGTGTACATGTTTGTATGTGTATGTCTCTATAAAATTTCATGTGAATATGTGTGTATGTTCATGCATGTCCATGTGCATTCAATCATGTATTCATCTATGGATGTGTGTGTAAAGACATGACTACATGTGGGTGCATGCATGTTCACATGTTCATGTGAACATGCACATGCACATTCATATTTTCATGCACATTCATATGTACACATGTGCATGTGTATGCATGTGTGTGTGTGTGGGGGGTGTTGGTGTGTGCATGCTCTCATGCATGTGTTTAGGCATGTGCATGCATGTGTGTGCACACTTGTGTGCATTCATGTTCACTCATGTTTATTTTTATATGTGTGCACATGTATATTGTGTGATACACCATTAACCTATAACATGTTTATGGGTATGCGTGGTTGACTTGTGGCCTCCATAACCATTTTCCTTACATTATCACATTTTTAAGTTTTATATTGTTAGTAGGGCCAATGTATGGAATAAACATGGATAGAATAGAGTATATATATATATATATATATATATATATATATATATATATATATATATATATATATATATATATATATATATATTTGTTAGTGGATATTACTTTGATATCATATTTCAATATCTATTTTTATTGAATTTTATGGATATTTCTCCCTCAAAGTGGCCTAATCATATTTACCAAGTATTTATCTCTTCTATCAATTATTGTTTTAGATCTACTTTTTCTACTCTTATTTATAAAATATGTTATTTTTTATTTGTTATCTATATTCCATTGGTGTGAATTATTTAATTAATTTCATGATAAGTGGTATCATAGATTTGATTTGAAGAAGATTTTGCAATGCTGATTTTTTAGTGTAGGGATTATTCTATGAGCTATTGGACTGAAAAAACATAACTTACGATTCAAGAAGAATTTATTTTTTTCATTAGTGTAGTATTGATTGAAAAAATAATATAATTTTTTCTCACCCTTGTGAAATTTTAAGTCCATTAGATTCATCCAGGTGTGATGATCACAATGGTATACTTTCCTAATACACATTTTTAAGCCTAAAACCTTATAGTTTATGCATGGAGGGACTAGACACTCAAGGAAATGGAAAAGAGAAAGTCACTCTTTGTTAAAAAACTAGAAATGAATACATGGATTAAGAAACATTAGACTTAGGGATTAGTGGTGTCCATTCCCACTTTTAGATAGAGATGTAAAATATGGCTAAAAAGAAGATCTAGATAAGATCATTGGAGATATGGACATAATGCAAGGAATGATGACCAATTTACAAACTCAAATATCAATTATATTGGCGTCCTTATTTAATAAAAACATAAATCTATAAATAAATAACTCCCAATCTAACCATTCAAGGGCACCAAACTAGAAAAATCAAATCTCAAATATAGGTTTAAGGAACACACTTCAAAAATTAGAAGTGTATATGTTTGATGGTAAGGATATAATCACATGGGTCAATAAAATGTAGAATTTATTTAACTTACATCAGATACCATGTTCACAAAATATGGTCTTGGCATCCTTATATTGAGACATAGATCAATTCATTTGGTACATATGGCTTTGCACCTAGAAGAAAAATAAGGGTCTTACTGTTACTTTGTCATTTTTTAAGGATGAGTTATCTATACACTATTGTTATAGTATAATAAGTAACTATTTGGGTCAATTATCAAAGTTGTGACAAACATGAACCACCAATTATTATATTTAGAAATTAAAAAACTTATCCTTAATCATGGATGGCATCATAGATGAAAACATGAATGATATGTTATTTGATGGCCTCAAGGATAACATCCAACATGATGTTCACATGTTTAATCCAAGTTGTGTTAGAATACATGGGTTTTTCACATCAGGTATAAGAATGGGATTTGGTTAAAATAAAGGATTTCATTACTAATAAATAATTCATTATTTCAACATAATCATTTACATAGCTAACCAGATTGACTCATCAAATAATTAAAGAGAAAAAAAATGTTTATGTTTCATTATGATATAAAATGGGAAAAGGACATAAATGTGTTGAGAATAAATTTTTATACATTGAAGGTGATAATGAGGAATAATAAAATTATGAATCATTAGGTGAAGCATAAGAGTTTCCAATAATAGAATTAGAAGAGTTCCTAACAACTAGATCATGCCATTCACTTTATGGTACCAAAAATCCATAAACCCTTAAGGGCATGGGTTTTCTCGAGAATCAAAATATGACTATTTTTGATTGAATCAAGGAGTAATCATTATTTCATCAAAAATAAGTTGGTGGCACATATGAACTATTTTATTTACCCACCTCCCAATTTTTAGGTCATGATTACCAATGGGACACACTAAATTTTTTAGGGAAATTTGATAGTATCAAATTAGTGATGTGAGTTTATAATCTAAATTCCCCTATGTTTTCTATTCCCATTGGTTGAGAAAACATTTTTTTGGAGTCCAATAGCTCACACCAAGAGGGGTTAAAGAATCTATATTTAGATTATTTTTTGTTTAACCCTAAAATGAAATTTTATTAGTATGCATTTAAACTTAAGCTTAGGGTTAAGAATATAGAAATGAAATGGTACAAGGATGATAATAAGATCTATAGTAGGCCAATTAAATGCTAAACTCACATTTAAGTATACACTAAATTTATTATGCTAAGATAATCTAAATAATAAAAGTATAATTATGATTGATATATAAATGACAAATAATATAAGTAATTAGATTTTTATGATGTTAATATAGTTCTAGATCTATAACAGGTTAAAAATAGGTAGGAAGATAGTTCTAGAATAGTTGTTAGATTCTAGATCTAGTGCCTCTAGCTATCTAGATAGTTGCTTCAACCTTAGATGGTTTCATTGATTCTACTATCTAAGTTTAGTTAGTTCTAATTAGATGTAGAATATTCTCAAAAGAGGGGTTAAAGAATCTATATTTAGATTATTTTTTGTTTAACCCTAAACTGAAATTTTATTGGTATGCATTTAAACTTAAGGTTAGGGTTAAGAATATAGAAATGAAATGGTACAAGGATGATAATAAGATCTATAGTAGGCCAATTAAATGCTAAACTCACATTTAAGTATACACTAAATTTATTATGCTAAGATAATCTAAATAATAAAAGTACAATTATGATTGATATATAAATGAAAAATAATATAAGTAATTAGATTTTTATGATGTTAATATAGTTCTAGATCTATAATAGGTTGAAAATAGGTAGGAAGATAGTTCTAGAATAGTTGATAGATTCTAGATCTAGTGCCTTTAGCTATCTAGATAGTTGCTTCAACCTTAGATGGTTTCATTGATTCTAATATCTAAGTTTGATGATAGTGTCATGTATATAATATATGGAGAAACAATATTTGACCACTTGGATGCTTCTAGGTTTGGATTTTTCTTTGTTTTAGTACATTGAGTTATGGGTTGTGGACAACCACTCCTTTTGAAATAGATAAACACTAGCTTGCCATCTTTAATGTGACTTTGGGTAAAAATGGATTAGTGGGAATATAGTGTTGAGCTGACCCCAATTAGCAATGGGCATGTTATCAAAGGACATTACCTAAATAACCAATGCTCTAAAAAGGGAATCAAATTGATGAGTTATCCCCTACATGTTGGCTTGTTTGTGAATCATGCAATGTGTGTAAATCAAGTACAAAAGTGACCTAAGTTTTAACTTATAAAATCAAGCTCTTGGGATGATCCTTTTGTAATTCAGACCTATAGATATGTAGTCCTTATGACTAGTTTGGAAATAGGGAAACTTTGATCAATTAAATTCTTAATAGAGTGATTTTTGATAAGTGCCTTGATATCTTTGGTATTTTATAGGTTTTGTAGGTGAGGAATTAATGGGGGTTGATCTTGTATTTATACCATTCCCTTTGGAGTAATATATTGCATTAAAGAACTTATGTTGACCATTAGGGTACATTTCATTTGCAAATTAGATGAATTTAAGGCATTAGACACTTGCATTAGGGTAGGACAATGATGTCAACATTATTATCTATCCTAGATGTTAGTGTTCAAGGAGTATTAAAACATTTATAGGATTGGAACTTGTATAGGTGTAAGATAAATACATTTTAAGAATTCTAGGTAAGATGGAATGTCTATGTCATTAATATAATATTGGTTAGACTAAGATATAGGCTAATGGGCAAAAGATAGAGTAGATACAATGCTTGAAAAAGAAAGGAGAGTGTATAACTAAGAGGAACATCCAAGGTCTAAGTTTGCCAAGTGAAAAATATTGAGGTGATACATAATCAAAAAATATCATCCACATTCCCCCTTAATCTAGTAATGAAATTTATAGTTTAAAGGAAAACAATAAGTACTAGGTGTATATGCACACCTTATTTTTATTTGAGTTGAATTTGAGATATTTGTTAGTGACTGAAATACAACCAAGATCATGTTACATTTTAAAATCAATACATATGCTTTGAGCTAAAAGTACTTGAAATATATTTAAAAAGAAAAAGAAAGGTTTAGGAGTACACATGTGTGTTGATGCAACTGCCTTGCCTATTGGTAAGTTGTTTTGAAAAATATGTATCATTGTAAGGATCTAAAATTGAGATATTTAAAGTTCATATATCTAAGGAGATAAAGATATATATATATATATATATATATATATATATATATATATATATATATATATATATATATATATATATATATATATATATATATATATATATATATATATATATATATATATATATATATATATATATATATATAAAGGCACATGCCCCTAATTTTAGATCTAAAGAAAGTTACCACATAGTAGTTAATATTAGCTAAACCATGAATCCCAATGATACTTATTGTTGGGTGAATATTTTGTCGACCAGCTAACTGGTGACCAAAATAGTTCCTATCACCATAGCATAGGGAGATGGGTCATCCTAGTGTGCAGCCTTACTACATCAACCAGAGACAAATCTCTCCTCTCATCAAGGGGAGGTTCCCTATTAAATATGCAGAGCTATGTACAATATAAATAAGCAGAAAGTAAGACACAAGGGTGGGACAAACCATCCATCTCTCTTATTTCAGAGATGATGCACAAAGACAAAGGAGAAAATCTTGGCTATAAATGCTAAAGGCACTTCTATTCTTTCAGAAGTGTCCTTACAAGAAATAGTAGGAGTTTCTTTTAGATAGTGAAATAACTAGTGATCAAAAGGGCGTAGTAATAGCAGGATGAAATAGAGCACAAAGTCTCCACCTAAACTACTCAAATAGTATATCATAAAGGATAATGGGGGCACAAAGTATCCCCAAAATCCTCAACACAAAAAGAAAAGGAAAACACAGATTGAAATCAATTGTGAAAGCACAAAGTCTTCCCACAATTGGTTTTAGGACACTTCCCTATTACCTTCACTAATTTTGCATACTAAATTAAATGAATAATGACACCTTCAGATGACACAAGTCAGAATAACACAAAGTCTATGAAAAACCTACTTTCTCATTCAGATAACAATGGAAATGAAATTACAACCTGAGCTCAAAGTCTCAATTTTTCTCCTTTAAAATAGGCAGAGTTTCACTCTTGTAAAATGAAAAGTCTCCTTTATAAAAAATGAGAGATTAAAATATATAAAACTCCAAGAAAGACTTGGGTGCTTATTTTCCATAGAATGGCCCATGCTATGCATTCAATGCCTTGAATGCATTTCTAGGTTTGTCAAAGGACTGCATTGAAAATAGGGTAGCTATCTTAATTATGGCATGTCATTTCATCTCATCTGTCTTCTCCCAAGTCTAGATCATCTAGTTTGTCCCCTCTAATATTAGCGCAGCTGTCCATTTTGTCTTTACTTCATGGGAGGAAAAATAGGCTACGTCTTTAATTTTTACAAGCTAGAAAATCTACTTTGCAGACTATTCCAACTACCAGAATAAATACTATGTAGATATTTTCCTCTTTGTCCTCTTTCTGCTTTTGTCTTTTCCAGCTTTGTCTCTTCTTGAAATTTAAGCTCCCAAACTATCTTTTCAGCCAGTTGCTTGGTTCTTCCTTCAAGTTCTATGCTTTATTTGAATTTCAATGCATATTCCCTTACCTTAAATTTGATGTCTGTGAGGACGTCATTGGTTGACTGTTTCAATGTTTCAAGCAGCCTTCTCGACTCCTTGCTTCAATCACTTTATTGGTTCAATCAGTTTCTTTCTCCTTGGTTGAACCATCGCTTTCATTTGAACTTGCCTTTGGAATCATCCATGTTGCTTCTCTCTTTAATTGAGGCCACCTTTGAACTTTTGAACCATGTTGAACCATTGAAATTTGAACTCTTTCAGTTCAAAGTTTAATCAGTTCATTGGTTTATTCTGTGTCTCACTCAAACACTACTTCCTTTATCTTTTTAAGCTTTGGTTAAACCTTTGAACCTATTGATTGAACCAACTGATTGAATGAACTTTGGTTCAATGGTTCAATGGTCCAATTGATTAATTCTTCATTATTTGGCTAAGTGTTAAACCCATTTCTTTCCTATAAAGTCCATAGAAACCAACCTTGAGAGTCTGTAGATTTGAGACTTCCTACAGAGTTCATAGATTCAAGCCTACAGAGTCTGTAGATTCAAGCCTATAGAGTTCATAGATTCAATCCTACAAAGTCCATAGATTCAAGCCTATAGAGTCCGTAGATTCAAGCCTACAAAGTTTGTAGATTCAAGCCTACAGAGTTTGTACATTTTTGGAAAGCTTGAGAAATGAAGACCCTAAATGCTCAGAATAATTTTTGAAAGGGGAAGAGAGGATTTTGGTTTGTAGGACCAAAATAGTTCAAATATTGTCCCAAAAATGAGTGATATTTTTTGGGGGACAATAGCTGGCTCCAGTTGGGGAACTTCCTTCAGATGAGAACTTGGAACAACTGAGGGGAGTAGAAACTAGAATCTCCAGTGCCTTGAAGTGTGCCATTGGGATATAGAGTCGAGCTACCCAAAAAGAAAGGCTCTAAAAAATGAAAATGAAAAGCATAAAATAGAACAAAGACTTTAAAAATATACAAATGTACAGGTGAATTTATTTGGTACTTCAAGAATTGAAGTACCTCAGATGCTACCCTTTGAGAGGTAGTGAAAATGGCCTTTTGTTTTGATAAACTAGCAAGAAGCCATTTTACCCCCAAAATCAGTGATGGGCAAATGAAACTCTCCATCAGGAATTCAATCTCCTGTGTCTTCCTCTTTGTTCTCTTCTCTTGCTGCCCCTTGGCAAAACTTGCTTTCTAGTCTGAGAACCATGAATCTTGGTTCTCTTGCAGAGTCCCTTTTTCTAATTCTGATGGGCAATAGCCTAGTCTATTACCATAATTTGTTGTTCTGATAGTTCAGTCTAGCACATGTCTTGATTGTTCCCTTTAGACACCTGACAGACCACCAGCTTGGCATCTCCTTTGTCTAGAGTAACTCCCCATTCGAGTAATAGAGATTCATACTCGGTAGTGTTGTTGGTGTTGCTAAACTATAACTCGTGTAAAGAAGGAAGAATATCCCCCTTAGGAGATATCAACACCAACTTGGCCCTAGTACCTATAGAGGAATTGATACCATCCATTTCCTAGATCCAAACATCACAAGAAATGGATCTTTTGTCAGATTTCTCTTCATTAGAGATGGAAGACCCTTTTTCATTTATACTACACCCTACCAATCCTTCTGATGTCTGATTTGAATCAATTCTTGGATCACCACCTACCAAAATTTCATCTCTAAGAACATGGATGTCCTTTGTGGTCAAGAAGTAATCACCCCTACCTAAAAAATCAAATAAAATTTGAGCTTCAGGGGCTGACGTTTGGGTCTTGACATCTTGTACCAACTTGTCCAACTGATCGGGGTTGGACTATAGGACTTCAAATTCAATCATTTGAATTTTAGTCTTTTTGACATGATCAATTATGTCAAATGACTAAATTGGACTAGGCATAGAGGATGGGAGTTCATCCTTTTGGTTTTTGGGAGGGGCGGGAGGACTGGACTACAAAATTGAAGTAGAATTTACAAAATTATTTGGGATACTTACTTCTTTAGCAACCACTAGGTCCTTTGGCTAGAAAGACAGAGTGGTTCCATGTTCAATAATTGAAATTACTAGTTGAGTTCGCTTCTCTATTTTTTCTTTATCAACTTACTAAGCTGACTAAACTGGGACTGGGTGAACACAGCATATGGTCCCTCATCTGCATCACCTTCACTTTTGGGTTCATCCTGGTAATCCAAGAAAATAATGATGGAGTCACCAGCTGACTCTTCTTGATCCTCTGTGAAGAGGTCAGCATTATTTTCTTGATTAAACTCAAGTTGGAAAGAGAAATAATTCTCTATTTCCAAATATCTAACTGCTAAGTTGGTTGGAGGTGCTTCAATGGTGAGGTTCCTCTATGGAGGAGGAAAGCAATTTTTTTGTCCTTGATTCCTGGTAGCATTGCCTTGGTATGCCTGATTCTAAAATGTCCTCTTGGGCATATCTCTATATGCAGAAGTAGATGACATCCCTTGCACCATTTTATTTTTGAGAGCTAACATCTCATTTGCTAGCTTTTGTACCATTGGGTCAGTGGTGATCGTAGGTGAATACTCAAAAGATGAAGAGGATTTACCTTTATTAGGGTCTCTCCTTATCTTTCCTGCCAAGATAAGGTCATCTTCTACCTCAGTAGCCAATTCCTGAGTAGCCTCAAGGTCTATATGTCTAGCCCGTCTCAACAAAAAACTCACTTCAAGTAGCTGTGAGTTGATGAAGAAACACATGAGATTTTGAGGTGTCAGCTGGGTGATCATGGGAATCCTATGCCTCAACTTGTTTAACCTAGAAATGAAGTCCCTCATAGGCTCATGGGGCTCCTTCTTAATTTGTGTGAGTTGGGCTAGTAAGGCATGTGCATCCTCTACTGGCCTGAACCTGGCTTCAAATTTAGCTTTGATAGTGTCCCAGCCAGTCACTGATTTAGTCTGTAGATGGTAAAACTAGTCTGTAGTAGCACCTTGTAGTGTCTTTATGAAAAGCCTGACTACCACGTCTTCAAATTCCACCCCTATCACACCACAAGCTATGTTGAAAGCTGAAATGTGTTCATCAGGGTGAACTCTCCCATCACCAAAGAATTTGGGGAAATTATTTCTTGAATTGAGTGGTAGCTCATGCAGGGGTGGAGTTAGATTAAGTGGGCCAAAAGAGTTACCCCATTGGCCTCAAACTGCCATGATGGGATTATGAAAAATGGGTATAATGCATCTGCGTGGAATGGCTAGATTACAAGACTAAAATGGAAAAGAACTAGCCCTGCTTCAACTTGAGGCTTGAGGCTTCAGACTGTGCACTCTTTTCTAGTGAATCTAGTTTTGCAGACTAGGTAAAATAATGGAAATAGAGATGGAGGATGGTTAGGCTAATGATAGTGGGTAAGACATGGAAAAAATTTTCTAGACTCTATAATGGATAAGGGTTATAATGATTATGGGTAAGACATAGGTGATGTTTCAATTTGAAACTTAAGGTTCCAAATTGCACAAAATTACTGTGTCCCCAGTGGAGTCGCCAAAAATTGTTGGGTGAATATTTTGTCGGCCAGCTAACTAGTGACCAAAATAGTTCTTATCACCATAGCATAGGGAGATGGGTCATCGTAGTGTGCAACTTTACTACATCAACTAGAGACAAATCTCTCCTCTCATCAAGGGGAGGTTCCCTATTAAATATGTGGAGCTTTATACAATATAAATAAGTAAAAAGTAAGACATAGGGGTGGGACAAACCATCCATCTATCTTATTTTAAAGATGATGCACATAAACAAAGGAGAAAATCTTGGCTATAAACGTTGAAGGCACTTCTCTTCTTTCAGAAGTGTCCTTACAAGAAACAACAGGAGTTTCTTTCAGATAGTGAAATAACCAGTGATCAAAAGGGCATAGTAACAACAGGATGAAATAGAGTGCAAAGTCTCCACCTCAACTGCTCAAAGAGTATATCACAAAGGATAATGGGGGCACAAAGTCACCCTAGAATCCTCAACACAAAAAGAAAAGGAAAACATAGATTGAAATCAATTGTGAAAGCATAAAGTCTTCCCACAGTTGGTTTCAGGACACTTCCCTATTACCTTCACTAATTCTGCATACCAAATTAAATGAATAAGGACACATTCAGATGACACAAGTTAAAATAACACAAAGTCTGTGAAAAACCTACTTTGTCATTCAGATAACAATGGAAATGAAACTACAACCTAAGCTCAAAGTCTCAATTTTTCTCTTTCAAAATAGGCAGAGTTTCGCTCTTGTAAAATGAAGTCTCCTTTGTAACAAATGAGAGATTACAATATATAGTGCTCCAAGAAAGACTTGGGCACTTATTTTCCATATAACGGGCCATGCTATGCATTCAATGCCTTGAATGCATTTCTAATTTTGTCAAAGGACTGCATTGAAAATAGGGCAACTGTCTTAACTATGGCATGTCATTTCATCCCATCTATCTTCTCTCGAGTCTAGATCATCTAGTCTGTCCCCTCTGATATCATTGTAGCTATCCATTTTGTGTTTACTTCATGGGAGGAAAAATAGGTTGCATCTTTAATTTTTGCAAGCTAGAAAATCTACTTCATAGACTATTCCAACTACCGGAATAACTACTGCATAGATATTTTCCTCTTTGTCCTCTTTTTACTTTTGTCTTTTCCAGCTTTGTCTCTTCTTGGAATTTAAGCTCTCAGGCTATCTTTTTAGCCAGTCGCTTGGTTCTTCCTTCAAGTTATGTGCTTTATTTAAATTTCAATGGATATTCCCTTACCTTAACTTTGACATCTGTGGGGACATCATTAGTTGACTATTTCAATGGTTCGAGCGGCCTTCTTGGCTTCTTGCTTCAATCACTTTATTGGTTCAATCACTTTTTTGCTCCTTGGTTGAACCATCACTTTCATTTGAACTTGCCTTTGGAATCATCCATGTTGCTTCTCTCTTTGCTTGAGGCCACCTTTGAACTTTTGAACCATGTTGAACCATTGAACTTTAAACTCTTTCAATTCAAAGTTCAATCAATTCATTGGTTTATTCTATGTCTTGCTCAAACACTACTTCCTTTATCTTTCTAAGCTTTGGTTGAACCTTTAAACCTACCGATTGAACTAACCGATTGAACCAACTTTGGTTCAATGGTTGAATCAATTAATTCTTCATTATTTGGCTAAGTGTTGAACCCATTTCTTTCCTATAGAGTTCATAGAAACCAACCTTGAGAGTCCATAGATTTGAGCCTGCCTACAGAGTTTGTAGATTCAAGCCTACATAGTCCATAGATTCAAGCCTATAGAGTTCATAGATTCAAGTCTACAGAGTCTATAGATTCAAGCCTATAGAGTCTGTAGATTGAAGCTACAAAGTTTGTAGATTTAAGCCTACAGAGTTCATAGATTTTTGGAAAGCTTGAGAAATGAAGAACCTGAATGCTTAGAACAATTTTTGAAAGGGGAAGATAAGATTTTGGTCTGTAGGACCAAAATAGTTCAAATGTTGTCCGAAAAATGAGTGATATTTTTTGGGGGACAACAATTATAACCTAGTGAGGCCAGATTATCAAGTCCAATATAAAAATTTGATAAGATTAAGTGATCTAATCTCCTTAATCATACCAAAATATGAACCAACTACTATAGTAGATTATCTCAATATGGTCCATAAAATTCTATAGGGTATCAATAAATGCAATGGTTTTAGATTCTAAAAATAATTTTTATTTTAAAAAATTAGTCACATGTCACATAACACATGCACCTTAGATATGTCTCATGATGAAACTATGTATAAAAATATTTCTAATGTATAAAATTCTACGACAACTATGAATCTAAATCATATAATTGTGTATTTTGGCCAATTCGAATAAGTATGTAAGTGTGGATGACATATTTCTAAATAATGTCATCACTATATGTGGAAAAATATGAAAAACCAATATAAGTAATAATGTGGAGGACATGTTTACAAAACATTCCCCCACTATAAATTAGAGATGTTGAATATTGAATAGGTGTGGAGAACATGCTTCCAAAGCATGCTCCTAATAAATTTAATAACTATGAATATGTGAATGTCATGTCCATATACATACATAATTCCCAAACTATAATATATAAATTAATATAAGTACCATATATTGTATGAATTGTGGAGAACATGCTTCCAAATAATGCCCCAACTATAATCTGAGAACTATGTAAAGTGTGGAGAACATGCTTCCCAAACATGCCCCCACTAATATTCCCCCAATTTGGGGTGAGGTAAAAATAATAATTACGAGTTACCTCACCTCTAAAGGGTAAGAAAATAATAAAATCTATGAATGTAACCATGTAGCATATAGAAGGAACATGTCTAGGTAAATATATCATTGAAGTGCATATAACCAATATGATCACATGTAGTACAAAGATAAATGATAAATATCATAGAAACATACATACATACATATACATATACATATATATATATATATATATATATATAATACAATCTCAAAAATAAAATAATCACACACATAAGATCACTCAAAATCAAGTCTATAATCAATGGTCTAAAGAGAATGCAAATAAGGGGCATGTTCAAATGACACATAATCAAAGGGACATGACTTAGTCGAATGGAAATGAAAGAAATAATGCCATTCAAATTTTCATATCACAAATAATGACATGATTTCAATTTCAAAGAAATAATAAATATGCATAGGTGCCAAAATCAAAGGATAATATTCAAATGTTTAAACAAACAAGATAAAACACTCAAGCAAGTTCATAAAGTAAAGCATAAGCAATCGTCATAAACATGTCATAGTTTCCATTGGATCTAATGTGTTAGAAACATATGTCAAGTGTATAAAATATTAAGTACCCTATTTAAGATATGATAATAAATAATATTCATGTGTAATTACATATGTAATCTCAAACATGATAGTGTAGAGTTATCATCGAATCATATAACCTATGTGTATGAAGATCAAAGAAGTGGATGCCCCCAATTTCCATATGACATGAGCAGAGGGAAATACAAACATCTAAAATATAAGTGTATCATGTACCTATGTATGAATATATCATACCAAAATATAATCATGACACATATGTGTATGTAGGAGTAACTAAGTGTGTGGTCCATCAATATGGAAATAACATATGGATTCCAAGGAACCAATACAACATGTAAGTCCCAAAAGTAATTTTGGATTTTGGATTTTTGGATTTTCTTTTTTTTTTGTTATTTTTGGATTTTTAATTTACATAATATATTTATGCAAGTGAATGATGTTCGTTGGAATTTTTAAAGGCTTTCCTTCAAGTGTATCAAGGTAGTATACAACATTTCCTAGTTTTTCATTTGGAATTATAAATGGACCCAACCAATTTGGTTTGAGGTTTCCCTTTTGTCATTTTTTGCATTGGTATTCTTTTGATTTTATTTTAGTACTATGTCACCCACATTAAAGTCACATGGTCCAAAATTTTTGTTATATTTTTAGTAGAGATTCCTGAGTTTACCATAACATGATTATTATAGGGATAACTCTTGAAATTTAAGGAAGTGCTTGTGGGAAAGGAAAAATTATTTTAAGGTATTAAATTATATACTAGGATCATATATGTTTAACATAATCTTAGGTAATCATATGAATGTCTACTTAGATATATACATAATGGAAATAATCAAGTCTGAATACATAGTTTTTAACTTACAGAGAAAAGACCTTTTAGTAATCAATTAACATAAAAAGACTTTAAACTATTGGAAGTAATTTGTAGATGTCTCTTGAGGAATGTTATCATTACATAGATTAATTATTTAATAACATCCAATTTTACAATAATCAAATTGTATCACATATAATACAACGCTCTTTTTATGATATTTAATATTATAACACACATCGATACACAAAAGATATAACTATAATAGGGAACATAGATCTATCATATTAATCACCAATTATAGAATTTTACTTATAATCCTTATAATATTAGGCACTTATTACACATTCATTCTAGATATCCTAATTATAATCTCATTCCTTCATTCATTCACAAAAAACTTACTCAAAAGGTCCTCATACAATATTAACCAACATTGTCCAACTTTTTCTACTACAATCCACATGAATACATAATCTTGAAAAATATATTGTTGTAACCATGATGTCTATAATTACATCCAAGTATGTCAATGTAAATTATATTAATAAATATTACATATACATGATCCTAGCTATAAATATAATATCATCATAACAATATTTTAGAATAAACACTAACCAAAAAGAATCCATGATCCTTATCCACATGGTACATTCATATATTCGAGTAGCTAGTGTACACATTCCTTGGCTAACATTTTCCCAGACATCAAATTTTATCTCATCTCAAGACAAGATCACAAAAAAAATTGGATTCCATAAAATAAAATATAATTAAAATGCAAATGAACCGTAGATCACTCAAGGTGTCGTTTGCCAATTATTACCCATTCCACACTAATTAGCCACCCTCATGGGTTTTCAAATAAGTAAAAATCTAGTCTACTTCCCTTTTGGGTTTTTAATAGACTAATAAAACTAGATGGTCACCATTTTTGGGTTTTCAACCAACCTAGCCCTATGTGTCCCTATAGTCCTACCAAATAGAAAGCTAAGAAGTAAAATTTCAAAATTCCCCATTGAAAGAAACCTTAGTTGGGTGGAGAAGGCATCTACAGAGAAACAAATGCAACTAATGGTCGTGAAGCTAATGAATCACTCTACAAAGAACTAAAAGTAGTGGTCTTCTTCTAGCATAACTGATGTTGAAGTTAACTAGGATAAATAATGATAGATACATCAAATAGTGGAGTGATGTCACTATCAAACACAACCATGTCCATCTTATGTTTTTTCCAGTCATTCAATTACTCCTTAATACTACATAAAAGTACCTGCAATGGAATCTAAGCATAAAATAGTTTTGAAATATCACTATCTATTGTATAAAGAAGAGTGGTTTTATTAGTAGTCATTTTATCATAGATATCCACATGAATATGGGTGATTTTCTCAACATGGTACTATGATTGGATACTTGCAAAGTTAATGTGCATCATTTGAGTAGACCAAGTCTATAACTATTTCATGAAGGAGTATTTAGCTTGCACATATTCTTGAAACACAAATGCAAACCAACATAAGTGATAAAGGGATCAAGCATCATGGCCTTGGTATAAATCATAGTGTTAAACTTAGGAAACACACCATTCCATAACACATCCACTTGTGTAATTTTTAAAATCAACTAATGGGCCATAGCCATGGCCTAGTTGATCATAGTGGTGATGTTAGCTTGATAAATCTCCAAGAGCTCACATAACTCATTCGAATCCTCCTTGATAGTTTGACCTTAAAACTTGATATTTTGACTTGTTAGATGTTCACCCAATCCTACATAAGTTAGGCCATTAGCTTTAGAAGTTTCATATCATCTATCATAAAACCAAGGCCCAAAACTTGGGAGTAAAGGGTGGGTCATGAATCTTTAATTAAATTAATAGTTTTGTTGAGTACACTTCACATGCCAAAGGTTTTTTGCTATAATTGGGACACCCTATTTTGAAAAGAAATAACATTTTGCATGACAAAATCTTAAAATTCTCAATCACCTTCCAACTATTTGGCTAATGAAATCTTAAAAAAATTTAGAGATGCTTCAATGGTAGATGGATTCAAGGAAAACAAAATGGTGTAGGCAGTGGCAGGAAGGTGTTTTAAGGGAGTGAGGGGGAATGAAAAATGGTACAACTAGAGGGTGAAAAAGAAACATCCATGAGGGCTAAGTGTTAAAATTTGAATGTCATAGTGTAATCATGTTTTGGCAAGGCCTAAACATGGGTTGGGAGGGATTGAGAATTGGAATAAGAAGTAGGTAGAGTCCCATATGGTGGTTGTAGAGGAGTATTTAGTGTGGTATCAACCTATTGTGGAAGAGTGGTGTGATCCTTTGGAAACATTGGCACATCTTTAGTCTTTGTAGTTGTTGATGGATGTTGAGTAGTGATGGGCACATGTCTTACTATCACCACATCTAATACTTTTTATACCTATTATGTGCATTTATCTAGAGCATTAGGTTATGTTAGTGATACCTCCATATAAATATTGCACTTGGATGCATTTGCAATCTATTTCTATAATTTTTGTGGACTAGATGGGGGTGTCCATTGGCACTTGAACTTCTTATGAATTTAGTTATAAAACTTCCTCCATAATCACTACTGGTGGTACCCCCATCTTGATATTTTGTTGTGGTCTAATTTATTGTAGTGGTACTTTGGTCTTATATTAATGTTGTGCCTCCAAATCCTTTTTATTTGCTACTTATTTTTGTTGTTTCTTCTCTTCTCTTCTAATTTTGTGTTTGCTAACTTGTGATTCTTTTTTTGCAGCCTATTTTTCTTCAGATATTTATGCATCCAACACCACCTCTTTAGTATCAATGATAGGTTCATCTAAATGGGATAAAGAAAAAAATGCAATAAACCCACACATTGCTTCCCTTGATGCATGACCCTTATGGCACCCATAAATAGGTGAGTCCTTAAGAATTGATGATGTAGTCCCCCCTAAAGATATTGGAGCTACTATGGGATGTTGGACTATGGGTGTAACTTCCTATTTTTCCTCCATAGTATTAGGTTTATATATTTGTAGCCTATGATGTCTACACTGAAGTGACATTGGTGGACTCTGGGCAAGAGGATTAATTGGATAAGTCTAAGAGAAACTACCAAATTTGTCTTCCATGATAATTTAATTTTTTAGTCATTGAAGTTTGGCTTCCTCACCCATAGTGTCAAAAATAATAGATTGTGGCAAGGTAGGAATTCCACCCATAAACTTTGGGGTACCTACTTAAATATTTGTATTGTATGCATCACTTTCCAAAATAGAAATTAATTTTCTTATCTCTTATACAAATCACTAGCCATGTTTACGAGCATAGATTGACAAACCTCATGTTCATTAATTTGAATGTTTTTCCATTGAGATTATTTAGTGATTTCAGGAACATGTAGGTTATCTAACCATGAATTCTTACTAGAAGTCTTGTTGTGAAATACAGAAGCAAAATTGATTACCATGCACAAGTAACTTAAATATGTGGAATTAACCAGAAGTAACAAGCAACTAGAAATCATAAACAACACAGAATATGAGAGACAATACACAACTTGTATTAATACTCATCCAGAAAAGAATACAATAAATAAAATGCCACTTCTTCTTCACACCTCTCAGAGGCTTCCCACACCTCAAGTGTATAGTAATTATTTCCTCAAATCTCTCTCTCTTACGGTCCCAACACACAACTCAAACACAGAGTTGGTGTTCACCTCCAACCAGTCAGTATCCACTACTACCAGTACACCAGTGCTCCACGCACTCCACAAGTGTTCCACGCACTCCAAGTACTCAACGTACTCCAAGTAGATCTCCCCTAAACTTATAACAACCTGCAACTCAACATACCTTACTTATGGAAGGATCTACCTTGCCTTCCTCTTTGCTCAATAATCGAGTACACACCATACTCCAAGTAGATCCTGCCTGATCCTGCTCCTTATTATGTTGCTATCACCTTGACTCTGCTGCCACCTGTAGATCAACCTGGTTCTACACACCTACAAACCTAGACCATACACACACATACACTTGCAGATCAATGATCTTACTTACCATACATATCTCCTAATGTAGCCATGCACACCTACTGACCAAGATCTTAGATACATGAAGAACCCCTTCTGATTCTCCAAAACCAACACCCACACTTGGCACTACTATGGAACTAGGAGGAACACCCTTGCTCACTTCACACACAGAAGGAGATAACTTTGCTCAACTCAAACTAGCACACCTTACAATACATCCCATGAGTCTATTATATAGATCCCATGCATACAATAATTAGACATCTAATTACAATAATTAGATCCATAGCTTCTAGTCTAAAATTGGCTCTTAACATGCAAACACTCGGTTTGTTAACTAACTATCTATAAAACTGGTAGTTTTAAATTGCACAGGTGACTGACATTGGTCCTTGTCTACCTGGAGATGACCGATGTTAGCTGAATCCTACTGATGTCAGTTGCATTCTTGTCCACCACTAGCTGACGTTGGTCGGCCTAACTGATGCTGGTGACTGTGACACTCAGCAACCTCTTAGCAACCTCCTTCCCTATTTGCATTAGTGAAGCTTTTAGCTCCATAACCTAACAATCTCCCACTTGGAGATAAATAACTACATTGTATCTATACCTGTACCTTATCTAATCTATTTCCTGGCTTGTATCCCTCTTCAAGATCAATCTTGAAAACCACCCACCACACAACATGTGGTGCACCTCCTATCATCCAAGTAACCTACCACATCCAAACTTACAAACCCATGTAGTGAAGTCCTAACCCTGAATAGCATGAATCCCTACTGTTGGTCCCTCTCAGATCCCTGAGAACCCACTTCCCCGAATTGGCTCCTAACTCTCTGACAGCTCCCATTGCTTGGGCAAACTCAGGTCTATACCAAACCTCATGTGATTTTAGAAACTAAACTATCCAACCCTTGTTGTGCTCCAGTTCTGCATCCTATGTATTGAACCTCGCCAACACCTAATTCACATCAGCTCCCACTAGAGACAAAATCAACCTGTGATCTTCCATGTCTCTCATGCCAAAGAATTTTGCTGCTCCAAATTCCTCATGACATGCCACTAAACTAACCTTACCCTTAGCTCAGCAAAACCTTGTATGTCTAAACCTGCTAGCTAGCATACCATCCACATACAGTAACAGGATAATGTCATGACTCATCATCCACTTGGTAAGACAAACACAATGATTACACTGACATTGACTAAAGCCCTGCTTTGTCATCCACCTGTCAAAACCTATACCACTATCCTGTAGCTTCCTCAAGACCATATGACCTGGCCTTCCATCTCATGTGTCCATTCACTCTATTCTTCAACTAAGGAATCCATTTGTCTCTCAGAGCTTTCTTCTAGTTGGCAACCCTACCAAATCTCCCATTTGGTTCTGCATCCTGTTCCTACCATGCTCCCACTATTTCCTGGATCATTCCTGCTCTACAGTGAGCAATGAGTATAAAGAAGATGAACAACAAATTTGAGGCTTACTTACCCCTTCAATCCTCCATATGGGTGTTTGAGACTCCTTGATAGCTTGCTGTCTACCCAAAATCTGTTATAGTGACCAACCTTAGTCACCACATAGTCTGCATCTGACCGACATTAGTTCCATGTGCCTATCCTGACTACCAACCCCACCAACATCAGTGTCTACCTACTACCAATGTTGGTCCTTATGATCGATGTCAGTCTTACTATCACCAATGTCGATCCTCATGATTGATGTCAGTCTTATCTTACCTAACACCACTGGCTCTAGTCTGCACATGACTGACATCGGCACCTATCTGTTCGATGCTGGTTCCTCCTGACTGACGCTGGTACCTATGTTTTCCTGTGAGTGATGAATTTTTACCCATGAGCTTTCTTTGAATCAAATCCCTATCCAAACTTCTCTACTTAGAGTTACTCGGCCTTCTCCACTAATCTCTATCTTCCATCTCCTCCATAAACACCAAGGCTTACCAGTTCTTAAGTCTGTCAAAAACATCTGACTTCCTCTTAAGAACATGCATCTCCTTGCTCATGTGACCAAGCCTAGAAAGCCACATCTCCACAATAGAAGAAGAATCAGTAATATAAGTAGATAGATAAAAGATACCTACTTTCTTACCACCAGCTAATTCAAGTGCATCCACTGTGAGAGTTCTTATGCATCTCTCATCACCCAACTTTCTTGAAGAAATTAGCCACATCTTCAAGACTGGGACTTGCATGACCTCCTTCAACACCCATGTGTTGGCTGCCTGTAATTTTAGCTTCACTTCCCCTTTGCCAATTCTTTGGCAAGGCACACTAGCCCCTAAATAAATCTTTTCAAAGTCTCGAAAGACCTTACCATGGAAAAATACTCTATTGTGGATTGCATGGAAAGAGGTAACAAAATCTATAAAACAAGACTCTACTTTATCCAAGAAACATACCAAAGCATCATGTGCAACAACACCTACAACATCTGCTTCTTCAGTTCCTTCATGTTGATCTACTATCAACCAACAATTTCTCTTTACCTGCTCTTTCTTTCCATAGGACCGTAATTAACCATTCGTGCTATTCAGTTTCTCCATTCATAGCTTACTTTCTTCTGTCATTGCTATACTCCCACTCAATCAAAAACCCTTGAGAGTGACTTGTAACCAAACACAAACCCTGATCCCTGCAACCTTAGCTTTGATACCACTTGTTGGGAAATATGAAAGCATAATTGATTACCATGCACAAGAAACTTAAATATGTGGAATTAACCAAAAGTAACAAGCAACTAGAAATTAGAAACAACACAGAATATGAGAGACAATACACAACTTGTATTAATGCTCATCTAGAAAAGAATACAATAAAGAAGATGCCACTTCTTCTTCACACCTCTTAGAGGCTTCCCACACCTCAAGTGTATAGTAATTCTTTCCTCAAAGCTCTCTCTCTTACGGTCCCAACACACAACTCAAACACAGAGTTGGTGTTCACCTCCAACTAGTTAGTATCCACTACTACCAATACACCAGTGCTCCATGCACTCCACAAGTGATCCACACACTCCAAGTACTCAACGTACTCTAAGTAGATCTCCCCTGAACTTGCAACAACCTGTAACTCAACAGACCTTACTTATGGAAGGATCTACCTTGCCTTCCTCTTTGCTCAATAACTGAGTACACACTGTACTCCAAGTAGATCCTACCTAATCCTACTCCCTATTATATTGCTATCACCTTGACTTTGCTGCCACCTATAGATCAACTTAGTTATGCACACCTACAAACCTAGACCATGCACACACATACACCTACAGATCAATGATCTTACTTACCATGTAGATCTCCTAACGTAGCCATGCACACCTGCTGACCAAGATCCTACATACATGAAGAACCCCTTCTGATTCTCCAAAACCAACACCCACACTTGGCACTGCTGTGGAACTAGGAGGAACACCCTTGCTCACTTCACACATAAAAGGAGCTAACTTTGCTCAACTCAAACTAACACACCTTACAATACAACCCATGAGTCTATTATATAGATCCCATGCATACAGTAATTAGACATCTAATTATAATAATTAGATCTGCAGCTTCTAATCTAAAATTGGCTCTTAACATGCAAACACTCAATTCGTTAACTAACTGTCTGTGAAACTGGTAGTTTTGAATCGCACAGGTGACCGATGTCAGCCCCTGTCTACTTAGAGATGACCAATGTTGGCCGAATCTTGCCGACATCAGTTGCATTCCTGTCCACCACTGACCGACATCATTTAGCCTAACCGATGCCGGTGACTATGACACTCAACAACCTCTCATCAACCTCCTTCCCTATTTACATTAGTGAAGCTTTTAGCTCCACAACCTAACAAGTCTACTATCTTGGAGGAGAAGGTGATATATGACTCATAGGATATTTACATTTCCTCAATCTAATAGAACATATGTCATTGAAAATTTTTTTATGGTGTATAATGGAATTGTAACATTTAGTGGAATTATCTATAGGGGAGTTAATATGCATACATCTAGATTTTTTTCTAGGCTATTTACTTATGTACCATATACATATCATTAAAGAAAGGCAAATGTGTAAATTGAGCCTTTGGGAGATCATGAATGCGGATAAAATTCCCTTTAAAAGATTCAAACACACCACATGTTGGCCTAAAAATTACATCATAGGTAGGGGATTCTTGGGTTACTAAGCATCAATTCCATGAGTTCATCCCAACATGCACTGAATAACTATTGATATGCAAGGTAACTAGTTTTATTATGTTTTAAAATGAGGTTTTAGAATGCAACATATAAATATTAATCCACATTTGGATGGAATACACCTTAGAGAGACTTACACTACATGAACATAAGAAACAAAACCAAGAAATGATATTAAAAAGGCTATCGTGTAGATGCAATGACTTTTGAAATATTAGTTATAAGCTATACAACAAGAAATTATAGACAATTAAATTGTTCTTCCTTATGGATCATGTGATGAGAAATATTGATGACCCCTTTCATGGCCTCATTCATGGATTTTATTGTTTGACAAAATCATGTAGTAATGCACTCTACTAGAATGTAGACTACTTCATCTAAGATGTCATCCAATGGAATTATGTGATTTCTTCAGGTATAAGCCTCCTTAATTTCAACTAGAATAATTAGAGATTTTGATTTATAAGGTGTAATATATAATTCACATGCCTTCATGCCTGTAGCCCTTACCATCATAGTTTCATTCACATGGATGGTGATGTCCATAGACAAATATATTTTTCCATCATTGAATCTTCTCAATAGAAGTCCCATGGTCTCAATAATTTGGCTAAATATAGGTAACCAAATTAACCACTCAACATTAATGTTGTGGAACCTATGTGCATATGCAATTACCAAGTGTTAGACATTTGGGGCTAGTTAGTCATAGTGATTATATAGCATGCATGATTGCATTTCTTGGATAGATTGATAATTCATACAAAATCAATCCCCCATTATTCAAAGGGTTTATGCACAAGTATTGGCTAGAATGGCATATCATCTTGTTGGTTTGGATTTATAATCCGTTGATAGATATCACATTGTTTTACAATCTGGTGTGCATTCTAAAATTAATAAGGCCATCATAGGCCACTTTGCAAAACTATTATTACAATAACATCTCCAGTGAATTGACCTACAGTGATGCCTTTATGTACTTTGTCAAGTACTTCAGGTCATTCATGCCCAAGTGATACTGAATGAAGTACTTCATCCTCACCTAAATAATATAGGAATCCTTGGATGATACTAAAAAGAAGGGCCTTAGTAATCAACTTCTTCTTCTATCATTATGTGTAGTGTTATATACATGTCACCTATTCTAGAAACTATGTTATCTCCTCTAGTTGTTCACGAATCATAAACACATAAAATAGGTGTGTGTTAGGGGATTCATTGGGAATTTTTTCTAGTTATTCTCCATTTTGGAGCTAGCTCAAATGATTTGGTCCCACATTATCTCAATTAGGTTTGACATTAATATGGAACTCAAACTCCTAAAAATCAATTAACCATTGAGATATATGATCTCCCAACAAGGGTTTATTCACTAGGTAGTGTAGAGCTTGATGATCATTAAACAAATCAAATAGTGTAGTTAACAGGTAATGGGAAAATTTCTATAGTGTAAATACTATCACAAGAGCTTTGAGCTCAGTAGTAGTGTGATTATTTTTAGTCATAGATAGCTTCTGAATAGAAAAATGAATGAGGTGATCCAGTCCACCTTCTCCTAGTTGCACCAAAATAGTACCAATTATGATCCCTAATATGTCCACATGTATGTGGAAGGACTTACTCCAATCTAGGAAGATTAATATCGATACAATAACTAGTCTCTAATTTAAATCAATGTATGTTTCCTGGCATTCATCTATCTAGATGAATCATGTGTCTTTAATAATTTATCTAAAGGGGTAGATATTACAACTACCTATTAATAAAATTTCTATGGTATCCTATATGTTTTAGGAAGGATTTCACATCTATCACACTTGTGGGTGGTGTCATTCCCATAATTACTATGATCTTGGTTAGATCTACCAAGATACCATTGTTACAGACTACATGCCACAAAAAACCCCAAAGGGTGTAAAAAATAAACATGTTAAGTTGAGCGCTATCTACAATGATCTAAACATTTCTAACATCAATCTTAATTTGGAAAAATGATTTATAAAAAATGAAAATATTTTCCAATCATATAAATAGACTCTAATAAATCATTGATGAAATCCTTAAATTTAGATACAATAACCCTCTTTAAAATCGCGTGTGTGTTTTTAAATCCAAACAACATTGCCTTGTATGAAAAATAACCCCATTATGTTATAGAGGCCATCTTGGCTCTATCTTTTTTTTTATTGGTCTCTGATGGTACCCACTAAAGCCATTAATAAAGGAATACACCTCATGGCCTGCGATCCCTTCTAAAAATTCATTAGTAAATAGGATAGGGAAAGGGTCATTAATGTAAGGCTCATTCAAAAGGTGATAGTCACCATAGAATATGATCTCATTGATCTTATTTATTTAGACCACCATAGGGCTCACCTTGTAAGTAAATTAATTATATTATTCACAACAATAGAATTATATATGGTATAATTAAAAATGTAATAGGAAGATACACAACAATAATGGTGAATGAGAAGAATACTTAAATATTATGATTGAGCCACTTTGAGGGGGAAACCTACACAACAATGCAATAATAAAATAATTCAAAATATGTTGATAAAATACTAACCACTACCTCATATATATACTTTAATTATCCATGGTTATTCTATAGTTTGACCATACTGATAACATCAAGAAATGCAATAAGCTAATATGAATGTGTGTAAGCCATAAGTCAGTCACAAATATCCATAGAAACACTTTAAGTTAAGGGCATAACATGCACCTCCCCTTTAAAACAACATTGTACTCAATGTTAAATCAAACCAAGATATTTCTATAATAATTCTTCATCTTCCCATGTTGCATCTTCATAATGCAAGTTCTTCTATTTGATCAAATACTACTTAATAGATATGGTCTGTAGTTTATTACTGTGCATGTGAAGGATCTCCTCAGGGTCTAGAATGACTCAAATCTCTTCGTATAATTTAGGTAACTTATTCTAATGGAAAATATTTGTTTAACTAATTTCTTTAGGCAATATACATGGAATACTAGATGTATGCAAGTGGTTAGGGGTAATTCTAGCTTCTAAGCCACACTACTAATTTTATATAAGATCTGGTAAGGGCCATAATATTTAGGTGATAGATTTTTATCCTATTTATATTAATTTAGAGACATATGCTTATATGGATGCCTATTCACAAAGACCTAATCACCTATGTCAAAATTTTACTCATAATGGTGTTGATCTATTTGATATTTCATTCAATTTTGTACTATTAATAAATTCTCTTGCAAACTGACTAACACCTCCTGTTGATGGTAAATTTGTTCCTAAATATCTCAAACCTTAGTATGCACTATAAAAATTTAAGTGATGGATGGGAGTGATACCCATACAATGCCACAAAAGGAGACATCTTGGAAGAAGTTTGAAAATAAGTGTTATACCACCATTTAGCAAGTGGAAACCAATGAACCCATTTGTCATGTTTGTCAAAAAAAAAAGATACACTTTGAGATATTTTGTTGACTACCTCTATTTTTCCATTATATTGAGGATTATAGGATGAGCTATGAGCCAACTAGTTAACCACACATGCAAATAATTTAGTCCAAAAATTACTATTAAATATGGGATCATGGTCACTTACAATGATCTTTGGAGTGACATGTATTTTTTAAACTATATTGAGAAAAGTAGAAGATATTATATTAAAAATAAATGGTTATGATAAGTTAAAAAATGAGCATACTTAGTGAGTCAATCTGCAACTACCATGATAACATTTTTGCCCTCTGACTATGGTAACCCCTTAATTAAATCCATGGAAACTTCTTCCCAATGCTAGCCAGGGATGGATAAAGGCTAAAAAAGACCTAGGGTATTAATGGTTTCACCTCTATTTTGATGGAATACCATGAATTTAGACACATATTTCTAAAAATCCCCTTTGAGTCCTTCCTAAAATAAATATTGCTTGATTCTATGATATGTTTTCAAAAATCCTAAGTGATCAACATGAAGTTTTTGAAGAATTTTATGCTTGAGGAGAGAATTCTTACAAAGGTATAATCTATCTTTATACCATAATGTGTTCTCCTTCAATATAAATTTTTTATATTCATTAGAACCCTATTTAATATTGTGAATCAAATCCTTGGTAGCACCATCATTCTCCCATTTTAATCTTTCTTCCTCTATCCAATCTACCTACCACATGATCATGGTGTATAAAATGCCTCAAATAAGTCATCCCATTGAGAGATGACATATGTCACCACATTATCTTTTCCTTTCTTATACACTATTTCAAAATCATATCCTAACATTTTAGTCACCCATTTTTGTTGTTCCAAAAAAATTTGAGGCTATCATGATCAATATTTTATTAAAAGTGATGACCCATCATATAAGGTCTCCATTGCTTAACTACATGAAAAATGTCCATAATCTCTTTCTCATATATTGGTTTAATCCTATTTTTTCCCTTCAGTTGGTGACTTTCAAATTCTAGTGGTCTTCCTTCTTGCATAAATATATCCTCCATGCCATATCCTCATATGTCACATTCTACAACAAAAGTTTAAAAAAAATTATGAGTAGTCAAAATTGGAGTTTTGCACATAACCATTTTCAACTATTCAAATGCCTTGATAGCTGAATCAATCCATTGGTAAGAGTCTTTATTTAGTAAAGAAGTGAGTGGAGCTTCAATGCTACCATAGTTTTTGACAAACATTCAATAGTAACTAGTTATCCCCAAAAATCCACAAAGGTTCTTGAGGGTCTTGGGAGCCTACCACTCCATAATCACTTATATTTTTTTAGGATCAAATTTCACTCCTTCATGTGAAACAATATGTTCTAATTACTCCACCTATTGGACAACAAAAGCACATTTGAAAGGTTTGGTATAAATTTGATGTTGTTATAGACTTGAAAGCACATGTTTCACATGCTTTAAATGGTCTTCCCAAAAAAATTTGTACATGAGGATATCATAAAAAACACTAATACAAACTTTCTCAAAAATGGCCTAAAATAGTATTCATCAAACTCTAAAATGTAGATGGTGTATTTGTGAGGTAAAAAGGCACAACCATAAATTCATATGGCATTCATGAGTTCTAAAAGCTATTTTAGGTATGTCCTCATCATATATGTGAATTAGATGATATCTAGAGTGAAGATATAACTTGGTAAAATAAATAGTACCACATAATTCATCTAGAAAATCATTAATTGCTTAATATGAAACTTATCTTTGATGGTGTGTCTATTTAATTCTTTATAATCTAGGCACATCCTCTAAATATCATCCTTCTTCACCATGATCACCAAGGAGGAATATTCACTTTGGTTATGTTGAGTGATTCCTGACTTCAACATCTCTTGTACCATATTTTCAATTTTACTCTTTTGGGCATAGGGAAACCTATAAGGTCTGATATTGGGTGGTGTACTTCCTAGAATGAGTTTAATGGCATGATCATGTGAATGACTTCGAGGAAGTCTTTTTGGCATGTCACCAAAAATAATAGAATGGTCATCTAACAACTTTAATAAACTGAGATGTGTTGACTCAGTTGGTTAAACCTCCATGGAAAATAATCATGCCATAAAACCTTTTTTTTCTAAGAATCTTCATCATATGGTGGGAACTAACTAGTTGGGGAGATTTAGCTTGTAATCCATGTAGTTCAAAAGTCCTTCCTTCTAAATGTAACCTCATGAATAATTCCTAGAAATTCATCTCAATAGTGACCAAAGTGGTGATCCACTATACTCCTAAAATAATGTCATTTACTCCCATGGTAATAACAAACATAGGGGAATATAACAAATAATCTCCCATAACAAGCTTAATACTATGGCATTTTCTAGAAAAGTTGACTATACCACCACATACAATCATGACCTAGAAGTTTAGAGCTGAGTAAATGAAATAATTCAAATGATCAACCAACTTACTATTGATGAAGTTATGTGTACTCCTAGAGTCAATTAGCATAGTCACCTTCTATTTCTTTAAGAACCCCACCACCTTAAGAGTTTGATGAGTACTAATGCCAAAAAGTGCATGATAGGAAATAGTAGGTTGAAAATCTTTATATTCTTATAAACCTTCCCTTGAAGCCTCCTCATATTATTCCTCCTCATTTGCACCATCAATATAAAATAGCTTTTTTTCAATGCATCTATGCCTTTTGCTACATTTTCTATCACAATAAAAACACAAACCTTTTTCACATTTTTATTCCACTTTTTGAGGTGTCAATCTAGTATGTTAATGAAATGATGGTGTTTAGAAGGTGCATTCATGAACATTAGTGAAAGGTCTCCATATGATCATTTATTTTTCCTCAACCATATTTTCCCTTGGTATGGTCTAAGATACAATACTAGGATGAAACATGTGAACCTCCAATTGGATGTTATACCACCCAAAAATAGGTTAGTCATATTTTACTTAATGATGTCCAATACACATAAATAAAGATCCTAAAATTGATAAATTTAGTCCTTTATAGTCTCTATCTAGAACAACTTGTCTAGTTGATTGAAGTAATTTTTAGAGACATTATTACAATAGTGGAGCTGTAACTCCTAAAAAAATACTGACCATAAAACTAAGACACCCTTATTTTTATTTTGAGTACATAATTAATGATACCAAGTGAATGTCTCAAGTTATAGATATAGAGAGGATATAACCAATTTTTGTAAACATGGAGTTTGATGTAGATTAAATAAATTTTAAATTTGAGTGAGCCAAGTGAGTGGGTCATTACCATCAAACTTTCATAGGTCCACTTTTGGAAACATTAGTTTAGGGCCAAAATTGGTGTTATTATTTTTTGGAGGAGGAGAACCATACTGATGTGGTGGGGTATTATTTTATAGTGGTTGAGATGATAAGTTGGTTAATTGCCCATTTATTTATTGTAATTTATCCTTCATGCTATCAAATTCCCCTCTCAAAATTATAATATCCTTTTAAAATATATTAAAATCATCTTTTTTCTCTATGCCCTATAACTCTGACTTAAGTTACTAAACTAACATTGAAATAAATAGATCATAAGATCCAGATTCCATGTCATCCCTATGATGAGTTTTTGGAGTTTCTTTCCCTTTCCCACATATATAAGTGTTTGGACCAGCCATGTATAAACCCTAAGAGGGTTTTATCCTCCCAAAAAATATACTAACGGAATACACCATTATGATCATCTCATTGAGATGAATCTAACTACTACTATTGTACACAAGGGTGAAAATTTTCAACCCCAAAAAGTGTACTTGTAGTGTAGAGTAGGAATCCAAAGTGAATTAGATCATGCAATAGTCAAGAAAACTCAAACTAATCATAAAAAATATAAATCACAAAGCTAACTCCCTTAATGGGGTTTTAAAAATGAAAATTAAGAGATATTGAAAGAAGGAATACAACATCAAAACTTCCCAATATCATCCATCCTCCAAGGGTAGCTCAAAAACATGATTTTCCCCTAATTTGGTGTTCTAAGTCTTTGTTAATGACAAGTGGATTGCTCCTCCATCATCTCTCAATGCACTAATGAACTAGGTTCATGAAATTGATTAAATATGTACCATAGTTGAAGATATATTATTGTAAATTAAGCATAATAACACTACAAAAAAATAAATTGTGAAGATAATTCTACATAATAAGTTTACACTAAAGAAACTTGAAAATATGAGTGAGAATCTTTGTATTTATAGATTTTTGGAAATGATCAGAATCAACCATAATCATCCATACTAAGATCAAGATGTGTGGCCATAGGATTAATTCAATTTTGGAGGCTCAATCCATAAATATCCCCATTAATATTTAGAGGAGAGGGGCATTAATGATGCATGAGAGGGCTTAAACTTGATATTTATTCTATCTATGGCTTATAGATGCCACCCCATTGATGATGTCACTACATGTAGATATTAGAAATGAATTACCATTTAATATATAGTCAATAAATTCCATGGATTTTCCACTTAATCTCTTAATTTTGTTTAATTTACTTAAGTGAGACTAATTAAATTCTATGCAATTCTTTGGAAACTGGCTACCCATTTAATCAAACTAGTTAAAAGAATAGGTTACTAGGTCATAATTTGATTGGAGTTAATTATAATAAGGTGTTAGTTGTATATGAAACAATACCCCATTTATAGCATTGTGTATGTGACACAACACATGCACATGTTGTGTGCTTTCAAATTAGAAGAATTTAGTGATTTAAAGCATCAAATTACATTTTTGTCATTTTGACTCAAAATGATTTGAGAAAAGTTAATAATCACATAAAATGTATTTCCCCATTTAGGGATACATTAGCCTAAATCAACACTTATATATGACAAGATTGAACCTTTTAGCATGTTTACATGATTTTGGCCTAAATTATACATTGTCACAAAATTTTGAGTAAGATTGACAATTTCAACATAATGGTATTAGGAATTGTATGTTTACATTTAGCCTTGTTTGAGAAAGCATGACAAGACATTTGATCAAAGAAACATATTTTCAAATAGGTGAGTTATCAAGAAGAATTTGGAAGGTAGTGACCCTTGATGCCCCTTTGAGAGTACATATGAGGATGAAAAAGAGGGATAGACTCTTGAAAAGAGACATAAAGAGTGAAATTAATCCATGGATGAGATAATATCTATATTTAGCTAATGATTGCATGCATCTATGCTCAATGATCAAAATATAATAGAATATAATGGGCCCCAAGATAGGGGGAAGTGGGAAGGATACAATCCCAAAACATAAGTGACACACTTTAACACACCCACAAGAGGGTGAAAGTTGTGTGCTTAAGGAATGATCAATCCTGAGACAAGTTGCATACTGTTCAAATTACCATAATGAGGGAAAAATCCACATAGCTTGGAATTAGAAGAAGAATGAGAGCATTTTTCTAGAGAAAGGAAATATTAAAGTTCCCCAGTAGAGCATATTTTATCATTTGATAAATTGATTTTGCCCTAGTAATGTTGATTTTGATCATTGATAATTAATTTTTCCACAGTAGAGCTGATTTGATCATTGATTGGTCTAAATATTGTGCACTAGAAGGGAAAATTGGCAAGCATAGCTCAAGGATATAACCTAATGCATAAATTAAATATGATTAGGTGCAACCACATATGCTAAGGTCTAAAAACTATAGAAGGCATAAGAAACTAGGCATATAAGGATTCACAAAGTGATGAAAGAGATGAATAGAATCATAAAGGTGGGAAAGCTAACCAAGATACATCATATATATAGGTGTTACCTACATAGTCTAGATGGACTTTAATACAACATATTTCACCTAAAAGTGGAAGAAAATGGAATGAGGAAATAAGAATAGAATAAAAATGTACCAATGTTCAAGTAAACTCAAAGTGTATGCTAAGAGATGCACATCTTGTATTAAGTCATGTGTTAGGTATGGTATATTGAGAGCTAATATTTTAATCTGCATTGAATTTTGGAATTAAAATCCAAAGAACTTGGTACTTTCTATATAAAAAGTGAAATTATGCATCATAAGTATGAGTAAGCTATAATGACATTGTATTTCTATTATGATGAGCTGGTTTAAATGTGAGTATTTGTAACTAAGGATAATGAGAAAAAATATAAATACTAAAGTTACAACTATTTACATTTAAACAAAAATAAGAACAAGGATAAAAATAATACATAAATGTAACCTAACTTAAAATCTAGATAAGAAAAATCAAAACTTAATTAGGAATAAGAATGCATAAAAGAAAATAAAGAACAACTTAATAAACAATATGAAGAAAGATATGAATAATCAACATCCATTATAGTATCAAGATGTACTTGGAAAACAAAAGAAAAAGAAAAAGTTAAATACAACTCTAATAAAATCAAACCTAACTTAAAACTACACTAAAAATGATTATAGAGTGTATTGGAACTCAAAAGAACAAAACAATACAAGACAAAATGATAACACAAAAGACCAAGAATAAACAACAAAGGAATAAAAAGGAAAAAATTAAATAAAATAAATGGAAAGATAATACAACACAACAAAATAAAATCAAAAACAAATAAACACACACAAAGAAGAGTTAGTCATAATGTTAGTGGAAACAAAGAAAAAGGCAAACTATTCATGTAATTGTAATAGAGGCATTAATCTCTATGATAAGGTGTCCATTAATCTAAGAAGTAAGAAGACTAGCACAATAGAACACGAATAAAAGAGACAAAGTTTCCCCTAAGTGATAGGGAAATAACACAGGACAAAATGGGAGGAAAAAGAAAAAAAGGAAAGGGAAGCTGAGCTGACTCCAGATGTATGAGACAAGTAGATGATGCCTACATAGTTCCATTTATGCAAGATCTAACATGAATTTTAGGCCAAATGTAATTCTCCTAGGGAATGGGATAGAAGAAAAGTGATTATAATAAAAAATAATTGATGTTGTAGAGGAAATAAGAAAAATGGGCTCATAAAATGGTGAGAGCATTCAATTAAGTACTTGAAAAATGACAAGAGCATGGGATCAAAATAAACAAAAGTGAAAGATAATGTTTTTGTTCTTTTTTTGATAATTTTCTAATGTTTTTTTATTTTTTATATAAGAAATAAAATATAAACAAAAGGCCTAGGGGAACTACCTAGCTAAGGAAGTGCATGTCCATAGGTAAGAGCTCAAATAACAGCTAAAATAGATGCAACAAGGATCATGAATATAAATAATGGCATAGGGAACCAACTAATCAAATAGATGCATGTCCGAGAGTAGAATTTTTAATAATAGCTAAATCTAGTTACAATTGCCCAAGCTCAAAAATTGTGGAGAGCGAGAATATCTTACTAAGGTAACAATGTCTACCAAACAACAACAAAATGATAATAAAATAGTGTGTAGTGCTAGAAAAATATGAAAAACCATTTAGTGGGAAAAACCATTTGCTAATGCATCCATGTTCACTTATCTATAAGAGGAAGCTGGAAAATACTATTCAAGCTAACCTACTTTGTAGAATTGGTGCTAAATGTGTCTAGAATGCTTATGAGTCATGATCATGATCATAATTGGTTAAGGGATAGAGCTATCAAGTTATAATAGTCTAGGGTATGAAATAATATGGTTTTAAGGAGAATAATTTAGAATAAAATGAGACAAAATGAATAGGGTCTAAGATGGGATAGTTCAGGATAAGATAAAAAGAGTCAAGTTGTAATATAAAATATCCAAAGTACCAATAGTTTAGAGTTTCAACTATCCAAAGTCATAAAAGAATATGGTTCTCATGAGAATAGTCTAGAGGTAGGTTGAGACATAATGAATTTGGTCCAAGATAGGATGGTCCAAGATATAATAGTGGGACAAAATGACTTCAACACAAGTTTCCCCCAAGCAAGGGGTCTTATAGACAATGGTTCAATAGTTTTCAAGCATATAACCACTTGATATGTACAATTTTCATGGGCTCTAGGAGTTATTCTCCACTTGGAGTAGCTTTTTGGTATGCCTCTGATCCATAATTGTTTTGATAACATATGGTCCTAACCAATTGGGTTGAAACTTACCTTTTGTCTTGCATTTAGCATTAGTGTTTTTTTTATTCTCTTTCAAAACCAAATCACCAATTTCAATCTCCTGAGGGAGAATGTGCTTATTGTAGCTTCTATGTAATCTATTTTGATATTTTTGTAAGTTGTCTAGGGTAGCCAATCAATTTCCATCAAAGAGTTCTAATTCTTGTAGCTTATAAACTCTACTCTCTTCATCATATTCAATATTCTCCAAGGATACTTGTAGTAAAGGCAACTTGATCTCAATTGGGATAATATATTTTGTGCCATAAATAAGGGAGTATGGAGTGGCTCATGTGGGGGTTCAACAACTAGTGTGATAAGCCCAAAGGGTAGGAAAAAATTGCAAGTGCCAATTATGTCTAAAATCATTGAAAACATTCTTAAGTATGTCAATAATATATTTTTTTGATGCCTCAACTTGACCGTTACCTTGTGGGTTATATGGCATAGATGTCTTGTGCTTGATTTTGAATTTTGCACAAAGAGATTAAACTTCTTAATTTATAAATGATCTACAATTATCAGATATACTATGGGCTAGGATGCCATATCAACAGATGATATAGTAATGTATAAACTTAGAAATCAAATTCCTAGTGATGTGAGAGGAATGGCCTCAATCCATTTAGTAAAATACTTGATAATAGTGAGAATATGTTTATGAACATTTGAAGATGCAGGCTTAATTCTTTTGATGAGATCGAGGCCCCATGTTTAAAATGGCCATGGTGTAGTGATCAAATGTAGTGGTATTGAATGCGCATATATTAAATTACCATGTTGTTGACAAGAAACACACTTCCTCACATAATTACAAGCATCTGTCTCCATTTTAGGGTAATAATGACTTATTTTGAGGAGATTTTTAACTAAGACTACATGGTTAGTGTGGTCCCCACACATTCATTCATGAACCTCCTTAAAAGTTAACTTGGATTCTCCTAAAGATAAATAATGAAGTAGCTTCCAATCATAGCCTTTATGATAAAGCACTTTTCCAAAGAGGGTATAATGGGCTATGGAATGAAGGAAAAGTTTTTGATGATTTTTGGAAAGTTTAGGTATGAAAAATTGATAGTGAAAATAATTATAAATGTCTTGAAACCAAAGTAGTTTAGGTTGGGGATTGGGACCAAAAATAATGCATACCCTTTCTAAATCTAACAAGACATGAGTAGGATACAAAAAGTTTTTGATAAAAATTTGATAATCTTTAGTACTGCTATGAATTTATATCATGGACCTAATTGTTGTCATTGTATCAGTAGATTTGTTATTGGCATATGGTACTTGTTCAAATTGTAAGGATTTAAAATGAGTCATAAGATTATCCAAAATATGCTTTTAAGGTATAATCTTGTCATTTTTAGTTTGATATTGATCTATGGTTTGATTGATAATTAATTAGGAATCCCCATAGACCATTAAGTGTTAGATATCCCATTATACTATGAGATGAAGTCTTGTAATAAGTGTCTCATATTCGGCCACATTATTGGTATAATGAAAATTGATTTAAAATACTTTAGGAATTAGATCCCCTTATGGTGTAATCAACAAAATGCTGAATCTAGATCCATGAGATGTCAAAGAACCATCAAAGTATAGTTTTCATCATTTAGGTTCATGTTGTACTTCTTTTATTATCATAATAGAATCATCTAGAAAATCAAATTTGAGTGGTTAAGTGTTTATATTAGTGGATTTTTCAAGTTGATCAACAATAACATGCCCCTTGATAGCCTTTTGATTTTGATACTCAACATCAAATTCACTTAAGAGCATGACCCATTTGTCCATGTGGCATGTGATAGCTGATTTAGATAATAAAAACTTGAAGGGGTCTACTTTAGAAATAATAATAGTTTTTTTAGTCAACATATAGTGTCACAAATTTTGAGATTCAAAAACCATAGCTAAACATGCCTTCTCAATAGGCATATAATTACTCTCATAATCCACTAGTTTGTGACTCAAATAATAAACTATATGCTCCTTTTCTTGATCATCATGTTGGGCTGAGAGTGCCTATAGTGCATGTTTAGTTGCTAAAATATAAATAAGCAATGGTTATCTAGATGTTGGCAATCTAAAAAATGGTGGGTTGGCCAAGTATGTTATGATATTTGTAAATGTTGATTGACACTAATTATCCCATTGAAATGTGACCCATTTTTCAAGAGATGTGTAAATGGGTGGAACTTATATGCTAGTTGTGAAATGAACCTACAAATAGACTGGATCTTTCATTATAGGATGTAGAGTTATTTGAGATTGGAAGGTAGAGGCATTTAAATAATGGCCTTGACTTTAGAAAGGTCTACCTGGATCCCTCTTTATGATATAATAAACCCTATAAATTTTCTTGAAGTGATGCCAAAGACACACTTTTTAGGATTTAAATAGATCTTATCCTCACAAAGTCTCTTAAAGATTATCTAAATAACATCAAGATGTCTAATACATGTTTTTGATTTAGCTAGGATGTCATCAACATAGTCTTTGACAATATCATGCATCATGCCATGGAAGATGATAGTCATAGTATGATGATAAGTGAATCCACCATTATTCAAGATAAATGGCATGACTTGATAATAGAATGTTCCCCATAGTGTGATGAATGTATTTTTATGATGGTCTTCTTTGGCTATCTTAATCTGATTATATCCAAAAAATCCATCCATAAGGGATAATATCTCATACCTAGTAGTAGAGTCGATACTGATGTTGATGTTGGGTAGAAAAAAATTATCTTTGGGACACTCCTTGTTGATATATCTAAGATCAGTAAAAATATGTATACCATGTATATTTTTATTAAGTCAAACTATGTTTGATATCCATTTGGAATAGTCCAATAGTCATATGAATATTGCTCCTAATAATTTATCCAATTCTCATTTTACTAAAAGAGCAATACATGGATACATCTTCCTCAATTTTTTTTTGAGTGTCTTTGCATTTGGATGAACCATAAGCTGATGCATAACCAAGTCAAGGTCTAATCCTAGCATGTTGGAGTAAGCCCATGCAAAGGTATTAATGAAATCTCTCAAAATAGTGATAATGTGATATCACTCCTCATCAATGAGGAAAACTCCAAGACAAATTATTTTGGGATTAACATATGTTCCCATGTTCACTTCAGTAGTGTTTTCCATAAGGAGTGTAGAACCAGATTCTAGAATAGTAGGTAGCATTTGACCCTGATCTTCTACTTCTTCTACAATTTTTGGTTGTTCTCCCAAAGCTCTAGATAATGTGATGAATTTTAATCTACCAGTTTAGGTAATGCCTAGCTAGTAAATATATCTAGAAATTCAAGAGCAAGATGCTTAAAGACTTGTTATTATTATGACATAATGTTGGTATTGTCTGTGGATCTAGGACTTAGTCGATCTTGTGCATATAGTGGAGATGAGCAAACTTTCCCATATAAGAGCACCTAAAACATGTTTTCACTCAAGGGATTATCTTTTTATATACTATTTCCCTAAATAATGAGTGCCTCAAAGAGGTTTTCACTCGAGGATCTTGATGTTTTACCTTTTTCATGATCAAGAAAGTTTTCTTGCTCTCCAAAGTAGGTAGAAAGATCTAAAGAAAAAATAAATCCTTGCTTATGATCACCAATTGGCAATCTGTCTCTAAGGCCCATGTACTCTGCAATAGATTATTCATTATAAAATTCATCAAGGCATATGACCAAAAATTTATGGTCCCAATCAATGAGTTCAAGATGGCAAAGGCAAAGGGAACAATGGGATTTGATAGTCATAATGGAGTTTGAATCAAATAACTCCATACCAATAAGCTCATTGTAAATACTATAATGGGTTGCTACATCACTACCAAGAGTCTTATTCTTAATCAATTAATAATGATCACTATCAAAAGTCATGAGGTCACTCCCAGGTGGTATAAATCTCAGACCTTGATTCATGTTAGTTTTACCAATTGATCAAGGTTATAGGATTCCTTACTCTTGAGGCCTAAGGCCCTTTCTTGTATAATCAAAATTATCCATAATATGATGGGGATAGAATATTTTAGATTCTAAAAATAATCAAAATTGTCATCATAATATAACCAATTTACTTCAATGAAAGATTTTATATCCCCACTTGGTGAAGTAGAAGGTACAAATACCATCAGTGGTGTTTATGGTTCTTTCTTCTTTTGCTAAATCATGTTGGGTCTACAAGGGATTTTGGAAGGTTTGGGTTTGCCAAAAGATTTTGGAGACTTGGGAAACTTAGCAATATGGAAGGCATCCTTAATATGGTATGTGTAAATTCTTACATCTTCTATAATAACCTATTTTTCAAGGGTTACAATAAATAGATCAATTAAAGTGGAAACAAGGTCACTTGGGCTGATATAACTAGATTTGGATGGATGAAAAACTATTTATTTATTCTTCTTTATAATGAATTCAAAACTAGGATAATAGTTAAAATTACAAAATTCAACCTCTAGGTGTTTGCAACATTGATAAAGCTACAAATTGGCAAGAATGGTGACTTTAATCCCATCACTGATGTAAAGTGGATGGGACATCCTATACTTCATGGATCCAAGGATGACCAAGAAGTATGTTAGAATGAAACTCAATATCTATAATATGTAATAAAGTATGATAGGACATAGACCTAATAATGATTAGAAAATAGATAGTACCAAAATATTCCCTTTTGGTGTTGTCATATGCCTTGATTATAATTGTCTTTGGTTGGATGTATTTTGAAGTATAACCCAATCATTGTACTGGCTTGAGAGATATTATGTTTATCCTTGAACCATTATCTATAAAAACCCACTTGATTTTATGGTTTTCAATGATGACCTCAATATATAAGGGGTTGTTATGGCTAGGACTAAGAGTGGACATGTCTCTTTGATCAAAGGTAACCTACCAAAATGAATAAAAATTCCCTATAAGCATTTGGAATTATTCAAGGTTAGTATCTTGAGGAATAGTGGATTATTGAAGAAAGTCATTAAAAATAGTTTTATAAACTTTAGACATATGCAAAAGATCTAAAATAGAGATTTACATAGAGGTTTTACTCAGATAGTTTGAGATACAATATGGATTTTTGACAATAGCATGAGAAAGTTTAGCCTTGGTTGGTATAGTGTTCAACTTTAGATCTGAAGGCATAATGTTTACATTGGGTCTAGTGGTAGATGAGAGAAAAGGGCCTTGAAGAGTAACTCATGAGCATCTAGTTGTGATTACATAATTTAAAGGTTGCAAGGAGCCATTATAATTATAAGATGAAGGTAAAAGGCCTTGGAGGGTGACTCATAAGTGTCTAGCTATGTTGGTGCAATTTTGAGTCAATAAATAGCCATTATAATTAGAAGAATGGGGTCCATAAAAAGTGACCTATAAAAATCAAGGTGTAATAGAATTGATTTTACTCAATGTAACATTAATTGATGGGGAAGGTGTTGACCCTATAATGAGGGGTCTATTACTTCAAGAAGCATGGGATGGTTCATGATTTTTAATAGTGATGGTGGTAATGTGGTTTGTAGAAATATAACCTACAGTGTTTTTATAGTCATAAGACATGTTATTGTAGCCTAGATTATTATCATGGGTATTATGATCCTCATTATGATCATGATGATTATGATTCTAGGCTTGGTTCTATTACCACTGATTTTGTCCTTGGTTTTGATTGTTTCTTGTTACTTGTTGATTATGCATAGGAAATGGGTCTTTGTAGATGCCCATAGCCTAATTAGTATTTTGTGGAGCAAGTTTAATTTCAACTTCTCCACTTTCAATTAAATTTTCAATGAGATTTCATAATTAAACACATTAAGCACCATGACCAATAACATGATGGAATTTACAAAATTAATCTATCGAATACTAATTGGGTTTGGGTTGATATTCAATAAATGACCTTGGTTTAGGCCATACAACCATATTAGCTACTATGAGCTTTTTAAACATGGCCTCTATAGGCTCTCCTAGTTTGTTAAATACTTTGTATTTGTTAATGAATAACCTTTATAGAGGGACTATTTGCAATGTTGTTAGTGGATTACATGGAGCTAATTACACATTTAGAGCTGGTAGAGCCTACATCATTTATATATGCCTATATCTAGTTACTCCATTCCCTATCATATTCTTATTTTTTTGAAACCCCTTGTGTTTCTCTATTGTAATAGCTTGAATAGGTAATTGGGTCTTATTTGACATTTGACCCTATGAATAAATCTTGATAAGGCCTTTAGTGATAAGAACCTTCTTAATATACACACCCTTACCTATAATTTACTCAAATGTGTTTGTGCAAGTGAGTCATGTATTATACACCACCTTAGGGTGTATAATCTATGCAAAAATATCAGCCAATTTTTTTTCTAGAAAATTATGTTTAAAGCATACAAATAATGCTCTACACCACTATAGATATGATTCAAAGATTTATCCATCTCATTGTTTAGTTTTACATAAGTTAACCATATCTAACTCATGTTTAATATTGTAGGAGAAGTGGTTGACAATTTTTTTAGATAGATCATTCCAATCTATCACCGATACCTTGGGTAACTTAAGGAACCAATATAAAGCTTGTCCCACTAAACTTCATGGAAACAAGCAAAGAAAATAAATGTTGTTATAGGCTACATATTGGCATAATACAAAAAATGCTTGAATATGTTCATGAGGGTCACCCTTCCCTTTATATTTTTCAAATTTGGGTGCCTCAAAATAAGGCTAAAAGGGGACTTGGATAATAATAAAATTAAATGGATATGGACATATCTCATCAAAATTATACTTCTTGACTCAATTTCCTATCTCCAATCACGCCATAATTTATTTCATGTATTTACACTCTTGTATGTTTGGTGCATTCATAGGTAGAATATAATTTTATTGGGGTGGTATGTGCCCCTATTGCATTGATTTGATAGGGATATACACCCTATGATCTGAAAATTTATTTTTATTTACTCCTTGAGTTGAGTAAATCAACTATTTATTCTTGGGTTGATAAACATTCCCTAAAATATGTTTCCTTGAATTGTAAGTGTTTTATTGATTTTGTAAAGTTTTTGGTTGATTCACCAAAGTAAACGTTGGTTGAGAGGAACTTACCAAATTATTTAAACAATTTCCTCAATATGTACTACATGTTTCACTCCTTCATTCTATGAAGGAACAAGAGGCTCTTGGTGATTTAAAAAAGTATGATTTGTGTCTGGTGAAGCATTTTTAAAAACCTCTTATGTCTTATTTTATTCATTTCAGATACCATGATCCATCATAGATGTGTTCTCAACTAAAGTATGTTGCATTTATTTGACTATATTGTCTTGTTATTTGGAAGTGTTATTATGTATTGAAGTGGTAGATAAAGAGTTAGTCAAGTCTATGATATGTTGGTCTACATATCATTGACTTAGCTTCTTGATCTTGGTGGCAAGATCTTGATCATTAGGTGTTGAATCTATGAGTTATTCCTTCCATTTACTAGAAGAAGTAATGTTTGATTTTGTAATATGAGTGAGGGATTATTCTCATTATTGCTCTTATACCCTAACCAATCTATGTAATTATTCCATATGAAATTTTGATGGTAATCTATCACCTAACTCAATCAACCTTAGGAGTGCTTCATCTTTGTCCTCTAAGGGTCGATGTTTAAAATAGTCTCCCTTAGATCATATGATCATTGGAATGTATTCAAACACCATGGAATTGTCTTATCCATCATAAAAATGACCTTCCTTGTAGTTAGGGACATAAGAGACCCCATTATGAGTATACCTTTGCATTGTGTTTAAAAGATTATTCTCTACATTTATCAAGATTTGAAATGTGTTTATCAATTGTTAAAAATGTGTGCTTTGATTTTTTCAAACAAGTAACAAGATAAAAAGAGACTATAATAAAATAATTGGCATAATACCACACAATTAGAATAAATGGTCATGAATTTACTCAACTTTGGTGGGTTGAAATCATCAAACTAGAAGAGGTTTTGATAACTTTGAAACCTAAAGTATGAGATAGAAAAAAAAACTTAGGTCAAATATATGTTAATACCATAAAATATAGGTATAAATTTGATGAGTTATGACTAGAAAATTATAATAAGGTCCTTCTAATTAGGAAGGTAACAATGCAAACTAAGAAGCTCAAGACATGGAAACACATAAGAACTCCTAAGTATAAAGCTTAAACTAAACAAGCAGCACCATGCAGCCACATGGCAATAGGAAAATAAAATGGTCTTAAAAATTAGAACATGAGTGAATGCAATATAACCTAAGTACATAATGATAAAAAATGATGATGAGTCTATATAATAGACTTCAACCCAAATGGGAAATCGTACCCAAGTTAACTCAAACCAAGTGTAAATATAAAATTGATTAACACCTTGGAGTAGAACTTAGAAATGTGAGATTATGAATTTGAATTAAGAATTAAGGATTTTTAATATATTTTTAGAATGGTATAGACTCAAATGGACAACATAACATTGTTTTTTAGGTAATACAAACATAATGTTTCAAATGTGGATTTGAACAAGGCAAAAATAAATTTTAATTTGGTGAATGTAATGGTTCCTTATTCAAATAAAATGATGGATAACAAAGGTGTTTGGTTGTGATGTGTTTTGGTTTTAAAAAAAGTTTAGACTTGATAAAACCAAGCAAGTAAAGGATATAATGACAAAATACAACTAAGTATAATATCTAAAGTCCTAAAAACTAACAAGGTTTCTTCATATTGTTGAATTCCATCTATATACATGCTCTTAAGAGGATTTTAAGTGTTAATCCAAAAATAAAAGTGCATGAATAAGTAGGGTTTTTATACCCCTTTCCCTCAAGAGATTGTATAGTGACATGAAAGTTTGGGCTACTCAACATACATCAACAAAGTTCATGGCAAGTGGGGTTATTCTAAAACTTTGAGTAAGCCATGTGAGTGGATCATTACCATCAAACTTGCATAGGTCTACTTTTGGCAATAGCAGCTTCATACCAGGTTTGGCATTGTGATTATTTAGAGGAGGAAAACCAAACTAGAGTGGTGGAGGGTTATTTTGTAATGGTTGAGCTATAAAATTGGCTAGTTACCTAGTTATTTATTGAAATTTATCTTGCAAGCCATTTAGGTCCCCTCTAAAACCCGTGTGGTCCCCTTTAACTGCATTGAGATAGTCTTTCTGCATCATGCCATGTAACTCTGACCTAAGTTGTTGAAATACCTCCAAAATACTCACATCAAATTTTTTTGACTCCATTTCATCCTTGTAAGGAGTTTTAGGCATTTCTTTCCCTTTCCCACATCCATGAGTGTTAGGCCTAGCCATGCACAAACCCTATAAGGGTTACAACCTCAAAAAAAGTGTATCAATAGATGATATCATTGTTATGTTGTGGAGCTAAAAGCTTCACCAGGATGTAAATAGGAGAAGTTACGGAGGATGCAGAGTTGCAGAATCAATTGCAGGAAAAATGGCATCGGTCTGATCAGTCGACGTCGATCAGATAGCAAGAAGAAGCAACTGACGTTGGTTTTCATGTGTATCTAGATGGTCCCAAGTGTGGATAATACTAGAGATGCCTCATATCAATTGGATCTACATCAATTGGCTTATTGTGAAAATATCTTTTCATTTTCACAACCACTACATCTATTACTTACTCAGTGTAGTGCAATGTTTTAAATGCCCCTATGATTCGAATTAAACTACCACTAACAGAGTTTGCTTAACCTATGAAGGAAACATCCTAGTGGGTCACCCTAAATTTGTATACCCAACTATGGAGTGGGGTTGAAAAAATGTTAGGAGATGAATTCCTAGGTCAATACTTCCCTAAAGAACCTATGAGGAGGATATGAACTCCTGCTCACAAGCCAAGTTGCATAAAAAAATTATAAAGTGAAAAGACTTTAAGGTTGCATCTAGATCACTAAAACCATATGTATTTGATGAGATCCTTAAAAAATTTGTTTTCATACCTTTGGACAAGGCACAAATTCAAATAAAGGTACTTTTGGTCACTCAAGTTCCCTAAAGAGAATGGGGGAGAGCATACACACCTCAATCATTTTGTGATTTTTTTTATTTTTTTAAAGATCTAGTATAAAACAAAACACTCTTAAGAGTTTTAATTTAAATGTGAGTTTTTATTTTAATGCATCAAATTAAAGTGTTTTATGTAATTTAGCCCCTTGGCCTTAGTTGAAAACTTGTAAAAATTTCACAAAATAACTAAGCATAAAACACCTAAATTCCTTTTAAGCACCAAATAAAAGTATTCAAGACTTAACCATTTTCAAATTTTTGCCTTTTATAGATTATGTCCTAAAATTTTTAGAGGGGTTATTTCTACCTTGAAATCCAAATATAGATGAGAAAAAAATATTTCAAAACTTGCTCTTAGGTTTTTATTTTTTTGACACAAAGATCGATGTCGGTCCATGCAAAGACTGATATCGATTAAAAGAGACTAGTGTTGATCATTTTATAAAGAATAAATTTTTATCAATATATAATCAATATCAATGCCTATAAAAATATAGGAAAAATAAAGTTATTTTACTAAAATATTGTTAATAAAATAAGAACAACAATAAGATAACTCTCTGAATTATGCAAGAAAATAACTAGACAGAGACTATGCAAGTTTGAAAAACATAGAATAACAACTAAAAAATTCAAGATAAACCCAAAAATATGAATTCTATCATGTTCTAACCTTCACATAGGGACTAATGCTGATTAGGATAGGATCGATGTCGGTCAGAGTAAATTGATGTTGATCACTATGTAAATTATGTGTCTTCAAAAATAACAAAAACATGTGAAAAATAAAAACAAAACTTAATTTTCATAGACTTTTAAGCATGTTTTATAAGATATAATCATGAAAAATCATTCTCCTTTCTTGAGTATAGGCATGTCAAGATGTAGAGTAGGAATCCAAAGTGGTTAAATCATGCATTAGTCAAGAAAATTAAAAAATAAGCATAAAGAACATAACTCACGAATACAACTCCTTCAATGGGGTTTTTCAAATGAAAATTAAGATATATTTAAAGAATGAATACAACATCGGACCTTCCCAAGAGCATCCTTCCTCTAATTTTGGATCAAAAACATGATTTTACCTTGATTTAGTGCTCCAAGTCTTTGTCAATGATGAGTGGCTTGCTCCTCCAACACCTCTCAATGTACTAATTAAATAGTCTCATGAAATTGATCAAATATGTGCCATAGTTGAATCTATTCTATTTCAAATTAATCATAATAACACTACACAAAAATATCTTATGAAGATAATTTTTCTTAATAAATTTACACCAAAGAAGATTGAAAAGATGAGTGCAGACCCTTGTATTTGTAGATGTTTATAAATTATCAGGAAACAACTATGACCATCCATCTTGAGATCAATATGTGTGTCCATGGATTGATTCAATTTTGGAGGCTCAATCCATAAATATCCCCATTAATATTTGGAAGAGAGGGGCATTAATGAGGCATGGGAGGGTTTAAACCTAATACTTTTTCCATTTATGGCTTATGGATTCCACTCCACTAATGATGTAGATATTAGAAATGAGATTCTAATTAATATATCTTTAATAAATTCCATATATTTTCTAGTTAAGTTCTTAATTTGGTTTAATTTTCTTAAGTAAGGTTAATTAAATTTTATGCAATTCTTTGGAAACTAGTTTCCCATTTAATCAAACTAGTCAAAATGTTAAGTTACTAGATCATAATTTGACTAGAGTATAATTAGAAAAATTCAGTGATTTAGAGCAACAAATTGTATTTTCATCATTTTGAATTGAAATGATATGAGAAAATTTAACAATCACATAAAATCATTACCCTATTCATGGATACATTAGCCTAAATCCAAACTTTTATATGACAAGCTCAAACCATTTAGCACATATAGGTTATTTTGGCCTAAATTATGCATTGTCATAGGATTTTTAGTAAGATTAATAATTTTAACATAATGGTGTTAGTAATTGTATGTCTACAAGTATAATATAACATCTCTATCATCTTTCAGAGATGAATCCAATGACTATTGATTTGCACATAGTAAAAAAAATTCTAGACCTTTTTTTAACCAAAAAAATGTTTTTCTTTTTTTTTTGTAAAAAACCCTCATGAACAAAACTACGGTGATAAAAAAATCAATTCCTCCAGGATAATGAGTTATGATTTTTTGGCCTTCTAGTGCTCAACGAGCTAGATCTAAAAAAAAATTGCATTGTAGAAACTTTCCCAAATTGAAGCTTTGATACCATTTGTAAGGAAATTACTTAGATGATTTGTAATAATAGAATTATATATGGAAAAATTAAGAGAAAAATAAGTAGTTCCATAATGAAAATGGATGAAAGAAAAGAATAATTGAAATTTATGATTGAGCCACTTGAGGGGGAAACCTTCACAATAATTAAATAACAACAAAATTCACAATATGATGATAAAAGACTAACCACTACCTCCTATATATACTCTACTTAGCCATGGTTATTCCATAGGTTGACCATACTAAGAACATCAAGAAATGCAATAACCTAATAATGTGTTTAAGCCACAAGTCAGCCACACATATTCCTAGATGCATGATAGGTTAAGGGTATAACACACCTAGTTAGCTTTCTCCATATGAAAGATACTTCCTCCCTCCTGCATGCAGTCCAATTCAACCTTGACCTTTAGCTTCATATTTGGGTTTAAATAGCATGGTCATTTATTAATTGGTCATAGGTACTCTTTTAATTCAATGTGCATCTCCCTATAGATGGGTCTACACCCTTGACTTCTCTAAACTTGGTCAAGAATACATCTTGATAATCCCATAATAGTTGTAGTACTTCATATATCTCTTCTTGTGACTAGTAATCACCAATATGTGCTAAGTTTGGAACATCCTCTATTATAATTTTCTCAATGTTATCTTTTAAAGGTTCATGATAAATATTATGTTCTTATTTAGGAATGTAATCACATAGTAATTGTTTAGTTTCTCATTCTAGAATATTAAGATGTCACAACCTTTCTTCTTTAGATGATTCTATGACTAGACTAGGAAGTATCTCAACTTCTCATTATGATTCAAATAATTATGTGAGGGCTAGATCATCCTCTTTAGATGACTCTATTATCCACTCATATTCATCTTGTATCCTATGAAATGTTTGAACAAAGATATTTGATTTGTCCTTTTTTGATTTATAGGCTTGTTGGGATTTATTCAAAACATATGTTGTATTGTGGGAGGATGAGGAATCAATTATTCCATAAAGAATTTAATCCTCCTATGGTATAAAAATACCTTTATATTCAATAATGACTTGTGTGTTATAAGGTTATTATATTAAAAAATAAAGGTCTTAATGAAATCAACTTGAACTTGTGCCTAATGTCTTATTTCCCTTCTGCACTCTTGGTGTATGTATCAATCAATAGGAAGGGTATGCAAAGTATAATGGAATATATGTACCTAATACTTTGGGGTGATAAGTTTCATAGTTTAGACCTCAATGCACTAGTAAATATGAAGCTTAGGGTAATATCCTTCATGAAATATTTACCATTCCTATCTAACTCCTTTTGGTAATTAAAACTGAGTTAGAAATATTTTGCAAGCTTCATCCCATTAAATTTGTGCCTTCTGATGTATAGACCACTAGTTCACAGTAATCCCATTCAATTCATATGTGAGAGTCCTAACTCTCTAGTTGGTATCAGACACATATTATTGGAATCAAAGACTAAAATGACCAACATCCTATGTGTAAAAGTAGTGTTGTAGCTATAATTATGTTGCAAAGACCATGCACAAAGGTCATACCTCATGATTACCCTTCATCTAATTGAGAATATGAGTGTTAGAATATTCACTTACCAAAGAATACTTATCCTAAGCTATAATTCCTTTTCTTATTGTTTTTAAGTAATCTTGATCTATTTGATCAACCTAATATAAAGAATCTATGTCTGACTAATTTGGTGACCTTATGGACATAGAGTGTACATCATCTACCCTTAATGGTGTAATATCCACATGTGGTAGCATAGGATTGAGATTTAACTCCTATAAACACAATGGTACCTTCAATATTCTTGTGTGATTGTAGAGGAAGTACATTCAATGACTTGTAGGGCCTATCATTTATCTTCAATATTCACCTTCATTCAACTATTCTCTCTACAAACATAGGGAAAGTCTAACTATTTATGGATATGGTATGCCTTTTTTCAATCCTTATTCAAATGGATTGTTATAATATTATCTCCTTGATAATATTCCAACTAATTCCTTACTATATTTATGGTCATCTAATCATCATATGCCCACTTTTTCCAATTAGTGAAAGATAACACATCTCACTTGTCTTCATATCTATGACTTTGAAGTCACCATGAAGGCTCAGTTTTTTAAATTTGATATCCAAATCATTCAATCAAATAATTAGTTTAACTCACCCATAATTTAGAAGACTCAGTGTAATCAGGTTGTAACTTAAAGCAGGTTGACCAATAACAAACCATGTTGATCAAGGGATCATATTGATAATGCTGCTAAAATTGGACACTATATTGGGTGCCTCATACCTTGTTATTTTAATGTCCATTCTCAAATAAACATCCCATAATTTTTTGGTTTTGAAATACCATATCATCTGATCTGCTCATTTTTGGCTCTTTTGTACATAGTCTAGTAGATTATGGAGTAAATTGGAGATGTTTTATGAGATGTCCTCATTCTTCAGTGCATTAAGGAGATTCATCAAGTATATCAAGGTGATGAAAACACCATATTATCTTATTATGCACACTATATACCCATACATTTGTGCATCTATGGCTGTAACATCATCTTTAGTGGTCTTTTATTATTAAATTATTTTTAGAATATGTGTTGTGTGTATTAACCCTTTCTCCATGATAGGTTTTGGATAATTGTCTGGCTACACTTTCTTGATCCTATGGTCCTATGGTAATTCAAAAGGGGATAATTCATGATCTTCATGTTTTCAATAAGTGCTATTTTTTAGGAATGCATCCTCTTTGGGTAGTGTAGTTACCATATTTACATTTCTTACAACCTTGTCTTCTTGTTGCTTTGCCAACACTGAGTAATCATCTATATCTTGTTTTTAAAAAACCCTATAATAAGAAAAATAGGATTATAATTATGTATTAATATGTAAATTCATTTTTACATTGTTGAGCTTGCCACACAAATAGAATTGAATAGGAGGTCAAAGTCCATTTCCTCTACCTCCTTACAATCCTCCTTGGTAACCTCCCCTGGTTCCTCCTTGATATCCTCCTCTATTTTTTTGGAAACCCCAATTACAAAACTATTTTGGTCTATAGTTTGTATAATTATGTTGTGGATTTTACCCTTGTGATTTTTGGGTGCTCCCATATCTGCCATATTATGCCTGAGTTGGTTATGGTACCCAGTTAGACTACATTGGTTGTGAAATGACAAGATTTCACAGATTTCAATTATGTGTAAGGGTTTTCCATTTTTAAATAGGTGGATTCCATCTAGGCTTGTCTATAGGTTGATAGGTTGGTACTATCAGTGCCTAAGGTGAAACAATAGGATTAGTGTTAGGCTTGTTTGTTTCTTGTGTGATGATAGCCTGAATTGTCATACTTTATTTACAACCACTATAAAGACATTTTTGGTAACATCTTCTCTTAGTTATTTTAATGTTTAATAGTTCTTCTCATCATAATTATGGGATTTGTACTATTTCAACATATGAAATTGAAATGTTGCATGTCCTACTATACAACATATATCACAAAACTCAATTTTCATTCCCAAGAACTCATTCCTATGGCACCCTTATTTGCTGCACTTTATACACCAAAAATATGACCTAGGTCTCTATGCTACTTCTTTCTATTATTATAATATTTTAAAAAAGAGTTACAAGGTATTTTATATCTACAAACTAGGAATTGAAGCTCCTCCATAATCTTTATTTTGCTTCACTCAGATTGTAACTGTTCTATATTTTACTTTATTAGTGAATTGGGTTTGTGCCATATAAAACCTTATCCTTGGTCATAGTCCCTTTATGAACTAATAATCATTATCTTTATCTTCCATAACAAACTCAACTTTTTTCATTACATTAAAAAATATACGATCATATTCGAAGATAGTCTCTTTAACTCCTTACCTAATTTATGGACTAAATAGAACATTTATGGACTTCAAATTCTATGATCAACATTATTTTGAATTATTTAAGTACCACTTATTTGACACCTTTATAGGACATAAATTTTAATGTTATACTAGCCAAAAATCCCATCAAATTTTACTTCATCACTACTTCATCTAGGATTTGTTTAGTTTTCCATTTCATAATGTAGGTGAGTAGGTACTAGTACAAGTCTAAAAACGTATCATAAGGAGCCAAGTGGGTCAGTGCCCCCAATTGAGATACCATAATGGGGTTATTTTAGGTATTACAATTGATTTTTTTATAACAAACATCTAGGATGGTTGTAGTTTTAGGGGCTTTTATGGGATTTGAGGTGCCTCTTGGTCTGGTGGTAGTTTTGATGTATCCTCTAGTTTTGTGGATGAGGTAATCATAGAGATATCTCCATCATATCCTTCCTCTTCTTCTAAAATTTGAGTTTATGTAATGAAATCCTTTGTTTGTACAAAAATTAAGGGGTCTATCTCTATTGATAATAATGTTTTTATGTTCTCATTCTATTGGGCCAAGAAACTCTAGGCAACTTCATAGTACATAGTATTTTGTACTTCTAGGGTTTTCTTATTAATATATTCTCTAATTGGTGCTTTCCAAGTGTTTTCATCTAAAGCTCTACAATTATTACTATAATTTTGAAAAAAATTGGGCTCAGTGGATGTGTTCTCCCTTGGGAAATGTTCTTTACCTCTAAATATATATCTCTCAAAACTTGAACCTATACTATGTCTATGGCTTTAGGTTAATCCTTCTTTTTCTCTTTGGAATAGACTTACTAAAAACTACAACCTTTTAACCATCTGATATACTTCTATATTACTACCTTCTTCCTTAATCCATGTTAGATCCTCATCATTTCCTCATGATCTATACTTACTTTACATAATTTCCTCACTTTATCTCCCCTCATCGTGCACTTCTCCTTATCTTCCCCTTTCATCTAAATCATCAATACTACTACTACTACTACTACTACTACTACTACTACTACTACTACTACTACTAGCTTCTTAGAGTGAACTTTGTTTATTACATATCCTCTATTATCATTACTCTCTTTCTAACTCTATAGTACTCTTCCAATCCTTCTCCTCTATATTCTCTAATCTGGACTTAGGTTCAAGCTCTACCTTTTCATCTTTTATTCATTCTCCCTTATGTCACCCACACCCCTATATCACCCAAAGTGACTACTCCATATGAAAGGGAATATATACCATCAGTTTCTCCACATCCAAAATCTTAATGAGCATAGGAAGTCACTACAAGAATTTTCCTCTTATCCCTCTCATAAATAGATCCTTTTCTACTTTAAAGGCTACATAGCCTAGTATTATGAATTTTATGATATACCCATCAATGGCTGACTCCATCTAATGATCTATAACACAAGTCCAATTGGTGTCTAAGGCATGAAGTTGTTTAATTTTCTCCTCATACCACATAATGTTAGTGGTCACACAAGATTTGAAGTAATGGTGTTTCAGATGATCTAACAAATCAACTAGCAATCTAGGTAGTTCACACTAGAATATCTCATAAATTTCACCATCAATATATTCTTACACAATCTACTATTATAAACACCCTATTCTTTAAGCTTCCTTCTACACAAACTTGGTGATTTTCTAATCTAGCTAGTGTATCATGTCTCTTTGACTAGGCAACCACCTTAGCATATCCTCAAACAATGAGTTCCATGCTCACTGCATCATTTTTATTAGAGGTTCTTGGGTTCACCAAAACATGCTAATTATAAGGATAACTCCTATTATTTAAGGAAGATCCTTTGGGAAAAGATAAATTATTTCAAGATATTTAATTAGATACTAAGATCATATAGGTTTAACACAATCTTAGGTAAATTTACAAATTTCTACTTAGATAGATACATAATGGCAATACTCAAGTGTGAATACATAGTTATAAACTCATATAAAAAGATCTTTTAGTGATCAATTAACATAATAGGACTTCTAACTATTGGAAGTATTTTATAGAGGTCTCTCAAGGAATGTTATCATTACATAGATTTATTATGTAATAACATCTAATTTCATAATAATCAAATTGTATCACATAGAATACAAATCCTTTTTCATGAGAATTAATATTGTAACACATATCGATACACAAAATATATAGCTATAATATGAAAAACATAACCATCATATTAACCACTAATTATAGAATATTACTTACAATCCTTATAATATTAGGCACTCATTACACATTCATTTCAGATATCCTAAGCCTAAACTGATTCCTTCATGAATTCATAGGAAACTTGTTAAAAATTTCCTCATACAATATTACCTAGCATTATCCAACTTGTTCTACTATAATCTACAAGAATATAATCCTAAAAACTATATTGTTGTAACCATTATATCTATACTTAGTTTCTATGTACGTTAACCTAAATTTTGTTACTAAAGATTTAATGTACATGATCCCAACTAGAAATAGAATATCATCTTAACAATATTGTAGAATAATCACTAACCAAAAATAATCCATGATCCCTATCTATGTTGCATGTTCTTATATTCGAGCGGTTAGTTTACACATTCACTAATTAACATATATGCTCTTTTTACATGTTATTGATATACGTGTAAGTGCTTAATAGCCTGTGTGTAGTTTTTAACAAACTACTCTAATTGATGCAATCATTTTTCATGATATTCATTGTCTTTGATGATGACTTTTAGAGAGACACACAAAGAGGGTATCTCAATTTCGATCAATAATATGGTATTTTTACCATAGACCAAAGAATAAGGTGTGACCTAAATAGGTGTGTAGACACTAGTGTGGTATGCCCATATATCATATACCATATGTTGGTTCCAATCAATGTTGTATCACTCAACTATTTTTCCAATTATTTTGATAATTATTTTTTTGGTTGCTTCTACTTGGCCATTAACATATGCATAATAAGGTGTAGAAAAGGTATGTTTAATCTTGTATTTACTATAAAACCATCTTACTATCTTTTTTATCAATGATGTTCCATTGTCTTAAATAATGGGTAAAGGTATTCTAAAATGGGAGATGATATTAGTCATCAAAAACCTATATATGCCATCTCCTATGGTAAACTTAAGTGGAATTTCTTCTACCCATTTTGTGAAATATTTTATATATGCAATAATAAATTTGTGACCACCAACAATTACTAGATTTACGTTGACTATATAATCAAATCCTCATAAATAAAATGGCTATGGTGAAATAATTCACTGTAACTCATGTGATGTTGTGTGATTCAAATTTCTATATTTTTGGCATTGTAAACATATTTTTGCATGTTTTATACATTATTTTTCTATTGTATAAAAATAATAACCTTAACATAATATTTTTTTAGACATGGGCACATCTGTTGAAATTCCCACCACACTCATTGTCATGCATTTCAAGGAGTGTAGTACAAGCTTCATATTTGCTTAAAAATTAGAATAATAATCCATAAAAACCTTATTTGAATAAATAATTTCCAATAATAATGTAATATAATGCTTCATGTTTTAATTTTAATTTATAATTTTGTGAAAAAATTTATAGTATATAAACATGATAAATAAAATTATAAATATAGGTGTACCATTCTATGTTTATAGTAATGTGGTAAATAGAAAGAATGACCAAGGTGTTCATTTGATCAGAAGAAATGGAAGGATTTTTTAGCTATCATATTTTAAAGTTTATGTTATAATAATTAAAATTAAAATGATGTTGTGCTTGCCATAACATATGCATGATAGTTATCTTTAGTGGAATATTATCGATATAAAACATGTCAAATGTTTATATGCATTTATTTATATGGAAAAGATGCTCTTCTTTAATTGAGTAATAATTAGTAACTTAATTAACAACCAACTGAGAATCAACAAAATCTTGGATGTATTTTATATCCAAATTAGGTGCTATGGTTAATCCAATGATCAAGGCCTCATATTTGGCTATATCATTGGTATAAAAAAAGTTAATTTATAAGAGAAAGGCAAATATTCTTGATGCAGGAACATCACTACCATTTGTAAGTTTTGGTTTATTTTCAAATTTTGAGTCTTTTGTGAGTCATTATGGTCATAGGAGTTCTGTAGGATTCATTTTTAGGTTCTATATTATTGTCAAATTTGAATTAAGATGTCAAATTTGAATTAGGATCACTTTGGCATTTTTCCACCAAATATAGTAAGTTTGAATTTTTGAATGGTTTATCTAATTTTAGGGGTTATAGGAGTCATTTTAAGGAAACCTCATGTCAAGGGTTGATGTTAATTATTGAAGACACTATGTGTCTATACATGATTCATAATATTTACTTGTAAAAAATATCAACCTTTACATATGTTCCAAAGTCTAAACTTGGTTACTAGTGACCATTGGAGAGGTTCAATTTTAGTTAGAATAGTTATATAATATAAATAAATGGTAAATAATTTTTTGAGGATAATTTATGGGGTTGGATTTAAAGGTAAATTTTGATGAACCCTAAGGAAATGAATAGAAGTTTTCTTGTGTTTGAAAACAAAAGATGGTAAACCTTGTTTCTATACATATACAATGAAATGATTGTGTAAACAAGTAATGGAGGAAATCATAATGAAGAAATGCATTTGAAGTATTTTATGAATATTAGTATGTGTAATATATGTTTCTAAATATTTATAATACATTTTTTTGTTATCTATAATGTCTTATATGAGAAATTAATTTGCAGACCTTGTGTAACATATACACTATTTTGAAAGAACTATGTGCATGGGATAATGAAGGAAAGGTATTTTTGAATGAGGGGTTGGTATTAAAAGTTTAAAATAAATTTAATTATTTAAATTTAATATAATATAATTAAAAAAACAAATGAATATATAATTTCTTGTGTGACATCCAACAACTCATACCCTATAATTTTATATTCTTTGATCAAATCAAGAATTTTATGTGCATAAACAATAAGTATTTTGAATGGAATGTCAATTAAAAAATGTAAAATTATGTTAATTTCTTGTTACCATATTCTAAAGTTTATTTTTGCATTTTCAATTTGTTTTCAAATACATTTTGTTACACAGTCTACTCAAACTCTACAAATACTATGTTAAAAACCTACAGTTAAACATAGAATAGAGTAAAGACCATGAATAGAGGTGTTAGTGGGAGATTTATTGAGGTGATAGATGTGTATATTATTTTTTACATGACTATTTAATCATCATAGTGATTTATAAGTCAATTTTTGTCTTAATTTGTTAAGATTACCCATCTCGAGTAGTTACAGTCAAATTTGAACCTTATGCTAGGGGTTTTCACACAAAAATAAGGATAGTAAGAGATTTAACCAATGGTAAACTAAAAAATTTAATGAATTAATGTGAAATTATGTTGTATAAAATATTTTAGAGGTTTCAAGTTGATACTATATGTCTAGGTACACATTAGAGGAATTATGTGTTACATAAGGAGGTTAGAGACCTAATAGGCCTAAACAAAGACCAAGAAGGGCTTAGAAAAGTGGATAAATAGTTTAATGAATCCAAAAAAATTCTTTAAAGGTAATAATATTATATATGGTGGTTTAAAAGGTTTATATTTTCCAAAAATTCCATTGTACCTATCTGTATAATAAGAAAGAGCCTAAAAATGCTATTAGGAGACTCTGTCAAAAGAGTGAAATAGAGTATGTTATAAAGATCTATTTTGAGGGATATTGTGGGTGTAAAATAGGTTAAGAATAGGAATATATATATTTTTAAATATGATGATAAATAACCTAACAAATAAAATAAACCTAATGCATGTATTGAGTCTACATACCAAAGAACTAATCTCAAGAATTGAGCAAGAGTGAAGGAAGATAAAAAGGGTGAGAATAAGAATGGAAAAGTAGGTGATAGATTGAAATAATATTTCAAATAATTAATATTAAAAATAAATTATAGAGTGATTTAATCAAAGAAAAAGAGTTTTGAAACCAAAGGTGTAAGGACAAAGCAGGACTAACTTTCAGATCTAATTAGTTCAGTAAAAGTGACTATGTAAGATTGTGTTTATATCCATGTTAGAAAATATTAGTTAGGACATATGAATAATTTGGTATTATGGTATTAATATTATATGTAAGAGGTAATTTATGTGTTTTTAAAATGATATGTTATTTTTCATGAAGATATGATGAGTAGGTAATGAAGATTGCATTGAGATTTTTTGAGATGTTATTGGAAAGGTTGCTTTGAGATGTTTTTGTGTGATTGGTAATGCAATATTATAGGAAAGAAGTGAGAGGAAAAAAATTGAAAGTGTGTGTATAAATCCATTAATCCAAGAGGATTAAAAATATTAAGATAAGAGAGATGGTGGAATCTCTAAGAAAGAAGCTCAAGAAGAACTTAAGATAAAGAGAAGAGTCCCAGGTGAGGACAAAAGATAAAAAGACTCTAAGAGAGAGAGAGAGAGAGAGAATCAAGTGAGAGATACCTAAGGAGGTCAAATAAGATAAGTAGGTAAGCTTGTCAAGAATAAGATATAGGTGAAGGTGAGACCTAGAGAGAGTGTGTGAAGAGATAAAATAGTGAAAGACTAATGAATGGATTAAAGAGTGAGGAATGCCAAAAGAAGATGAACAAAGACAAATAAGTGAAGCAAAGAGAATTAGAGGTAGAAAAGGATATTTATGAGATGAAGATGGTATTTCCAAGCTTAAAAACATTCTTGGAAGAGATGAGACCAATATTTATTTTGAACATCAAGAGTAAAGTGGGATGGACTCTCAAACAATTGATAGAGAATAAAAGAAGACAAATGGAGAAGATGATAACAAGGCAGCCTAAAAAAATAATCAAATGGGAAAGAAATCCTCAAAATATTATGACTAATGATTTATTAGAATGTGTGCATATAGGTGAGAGTTAAGTGAATATGAATAACATTTAAAGCATGAGAAACATGCTAATGATGAAGAACAAGTTGATCAGATAGTTGAATATGGTGATACAATTATATCCTACCCCAAAGAAGGTGAACCACTTGATGAAGAAAGATAAAGCGAGTTTTTAGTAGCACTATGCCTCATGACAAGCACAAGGGAAGTAGGTTTAATTTAAGAAAGCTTTGAAGAGAGAAAAGAAGCACAAAATATTCATTTCCATGTTGTTTTTGATGAGTATGCTAATCTAAAATTTGATGAAGGTGAGTTTCATGAGAGTAAATTGAAGATAATGAATATTCTAAAAGGACAAGAAGGAAAAATAGCATAAAACAAATTACTTGTCATGCAAGAAGAAACTTATGAGTTGTAAGTAGGGGAGAATGAAGAAGAACATGTTGAAGTGCTTATAAAGTTTTATTTTTAGAAGGTAGAGGTGTCTTACTTGGCACAAATTTAAGATAAAGGTGATATAAATGAGTATACAGTAGAGGAGAAACAAATGTGGTAGAAAATAATGCAAGAATTAGATGATTTGAGTCTAATAGGAGGTGAGGACTCCATTATGGTAGCTGAGTTTCCATTGAAGACAATCTTGACTTAAGACAAAGAAGAGTTGGTATCCAAAGAGCAAAAATTTTAAGAGAAACAAAGTGAAATCCAAGAGAGAAAGAAAGGAGTGGTTTTATTTGACTTGTTTGCTTCATGTGCAGGTCTTTGGAGGAAAGATAATAAGCATCAAATATCCATGATCAGTTTGGAGATCCACGAAAAGAAATAGATCATCAAAGGAGGAGCTATCATAACTTCAACAAAATATGAAGAATGTATGAATGTTTCAAATATACCTTGGGATACATGAGGACATGCTATTGAACAAAATATGTTGTAAAGAACATGAAAGCTAGATTAGTTATAACTTTCTTGGAAAGTTTCCTTTTTCTCCTTGATAGTATGATGTAGGAGTATCACTTCCATTTGTAATTTTTGGTTTATTTTCAATGTTTGAGTGTTTTTTGAGTCATTATGGTCATAGGAGGTCTATAAGAGTCATTCTTAAGTGCTAGATTGTTGTCAAATTTGAATTAGGATCACTTTGGCATTTTCTTACCAAATTTAGCAAGTTTGAATTTTTGAATCATTTGTCTAAGTTTAAGTGTTGTAGGAGTCAATTGAAGGAAACCTTAAGTGTCAAGGTTTGATGTGACTTCTTGAAGACACTATGTGTTTATATATAAGTCATAATACTTGTACACAATATTAACCTTTACATATATTCAAGGTCTAAACTTGCTTACTAGTGACCATTACAGAGGTTCAAATTCAGTTAGAATAGTTATAGAATATAAATAAATTGTAAATGATTTTTTTTGAGGATTTATTATGGGCTTGGATTAAAAGGGGAAATTTTTATGAACCATAAATAAATGAAAATAATTTTTCTTGTGTTTGAAAACGAAATATGGAAAACTCTATTTTTGTATATATACAGCAAAATTATTATGTAAATAAGTAATGGAGGAAAGAATAATGAAGAAAGGCCTTTAAATATTTTTTTAAATATTAGTTGCATGATATATGTCTATAAATATTTATAAATAATTTGTTTTATTATAGGAATGTCCTTTATGAAAAATTAATTTGTAGACCTTGTGTAATGTATAGATTATGTTGAAAGCTATGTGCATGGGATACTAAAGGAAAGGTATTTTTGAATGAGGATTTGGTATTAAAAGTGTCAAATAATTTTATTTATTTTAATGTAATCAAATATAATTACAAATATAAATGAATATAAAATTGCTTGTGTGATAACCAATAACTCATACCCTGTATTTCTATATTCTTTGATTAAAACAAGAATTGTATGTGTATAAATAGTAAGGACATTAAATGGAAGGTCATTTGAAACATTTAATATTATTTTAATTTATTTTTACCATATTATAAAGGTTATTTTTGTATTTTTAATTCATTTTCAAATACATTTTGTTACACAGTCCACTCAAACTCTATAAATATTGTGTCTAAAACCTACATTCAAACATGAAATAGTGTAAAGACCATTAAAAAAGGTGTTAGTGGGAGGTTTATTGAGGTGATAAAGGTTTATAGTAGTTTTAAAATTATTATTCAATCATCATAATAATTTATAAGTCAATTTGAGTCTTAATTTGTTAATACTACCCCTCTCAAATAGTTACAGTCAGATATGAACCCTATACTAGGGTTTCCACACAAAAATATGGTTATTAAGATATTTAACCAATTATAAACTCCAAATTTTTTTGATTTCATGTGAATTTATGTTATATAAAATATTTCATAGGTTTCAAGTTGATATCATACAAATAGGTATGGATTAGAGGAACTATGTGTTACATAAGGAGGTAAACCTAATAGGCCTAAACAAAGACCAAGAAGGGCTTAAAAAAGTGATCAAATAGTTTAATTCATCCAAATTTTTTTTGAAAGATAATAATAGGATATAGGGTGGTTGAAAATGTGTATAGCTTCCCAAAATTCCATTGTACCTATTTGTACAATAAGAAAAAGCCTAAAAAAGGCTACTATGAGACTCTATCAAAAAAGTGATTCAAAGTATGTTGTAAAGATATATTTTGAGGGATATTATGGGTGGAATAGAGGTTAAGAATAAGAATAGATATACTTTTAAAGATTATTATCATTAACCTAACAAAGTAAATAAACGTAATGCATGTATTGAGTCTACATACCAAACAACTAGTCTCAAGAATTAAGTAAGAGTGAATGAAGACAAAAAGGGTGAGAATAAGATGGGAAAATTAGGTGACATAGTGACATAATATTTAAAATTATGAATATAAAAAATAGAGGATAGAGTTATTGAAGGTAGAGACAAAGAGTTTTGAAACCAAAGGTGTAAAGACAAAGCAAGACTAACTTTTAGAGTTAGTTGGATTAGTAGAGGTGAGTATATAAGAATGTGTTTCTATCCATATTGGACAAGATCGGTTAGAACCTATGCATCAATTATTATTTGGAGGTACAAAATAAAATTCCAACACATACTCCTATTATAAATTTTGATCCATCAAATAAAATTTTCTATGGAGTGTAAGATATATTATATGCCTCAAAGTCATCCTAAAAAGCCTTAGTGAGTGGTAGAATATGTTAAACGAGATGAAACCAATTAGTTAGTCATGAATTGATATTTTATTGAATTTTGGGTTAAATTTTTTAGATAAATCTCTATGATTTTCATCACCCATTTTTCTATGCATCTAGTTAGATGTGTTTTTTTACTGAGGAACCTTAATGGATCTTAAAACTATAACATGAACCTCATTATTGAGAAATTAATGTCATAATTTTTGGGTAGTAAAAACAAAGTCTAAACATAGTTTTTCCATGACTTTATATTTTCATTTTTAATCAAATAGATAGAATATATTTCCCACTCTTTGTGATTATCATAAATGTGTGCTAGTAAGTCCCTTAGGGCCTCACAGGTAGTTTATATATAAATAAGTAATGGTCTATTTGGAGTATGAGGCATAAGTACTTGTGGATTTGATAAAAAGGTTTTTATCTTATATAATATTTTTTGACATATTTCATCCCAAATAAATTATGTATAATTTTTATTAAATGTGTGAAAAGGATTGTGTTATCATCCAATTAGGCAATAAAATACTGAATAGGTTGAATTCAGCCCTCTAAACATCACAATTGTTTTAGATTGGTTGACGATGGTATTTATACAATAGACCTTAAAATTTTTGGATCAACCTCAATGCCTCATTGATAAATAATTTATACTAGAAGCTTTCTTGAATATACACCAAAAATACATTTTTGGAGATTTAATTTAACATTGAATCTACATAGGCACTTAAATATTTGTTATAAATCAGTAACATGGCCTTTGTGGTCTTTTGACTTTACAAGTAAATAATCAACATAATTCCCAAAAATTTTATGTATGAAATAATGAAATATATGAATCATGACCCTCTAATATGCGGTTCCTATGTTTTTAATCCAAAAGGCATGACTATGTAACAAAATGTCCCCAAAATAATTGTAAATGTGGTCCTTTTTTATCTACAGGGTTAATTTTAATTTGGTTATATCTTGTAAAATGATCCATATATAAAAATGACTCTTATCTAGCTATGAAATCTATAATAATGCCAATATTAGGTAAAGGGAATTCATATTTATGGCAAGCCTTGTTTAAATCATGGTAATCAGAGTAACATTGAATGTCACCATTTATTTTTTAACAAAAATAATGTTGGATACCTAGTTGGAATGTGTGATGGATTTTATAAAGCTGACATCTAATTTTTTTTGAATTTCATCTTTTACCAACAATAACACTTTAAGATGCATTTTTCATAATTTTTATTTTACCAATATTGCATCTTGGTATACTAGTATATTATGTGTTGCCATAGATGGATAAATCCAAAGCATATCCAAATAATCCCATGAAAAGAGTTAAGGAAAATCATGACTGACTTATCAATAGGGTTTTCATTCATCCTCCTACATTATTACATCAAAAAGAATTGGTTTAAGGTATTTATCTATTCCAAACTTATATTTGACTATTTTTTCATTTAACAAATTAGATTTCTTTGTAATACATGGTGTTTTAGGAATAGTATTCAATGCATCATGTTGGATGGTTGGATTATATTTATCACCAAAATAAGCATGATCAGAGGTGGCATGAGGAAATATATTCTTATGATATAAGGAAAGGAGATCCTCATATGCCCCCAAGTACTCTAGTATTGATTCATCATTAGAAAAATCATCCATTGTTAGAATTTTTGGGGGAATAAAATCGTTGATTAAATGATGGTTGACCACTTGGAGCTTAGATGTAGAGATATTCATACATTATGTTTTAACCTTTTGGAAACAAATTGTACTTTAAAGTATATTCTTGTGTTTATTAGCTCTGTTTGAAAAACCCAACCCTTGTCACTTTATATTATTTATAAGAGAAATGGGTTGTGTTATTACTTTCTCATTTTTACCTAACCCTTATCCCTTGTACCCATATTTGAGTAACTATTGAGAACCAAAATCAGATTTATATGATTTTGGCATGGGTTAGGTGGGTGGTTGAACCATTGTAAAATGTTTGAATGAATCATTATCCATTGGGCATGTGTAAATGAATCTTGATGAGTAAATTTTAATCATGAAAGTAATATGGATGGAACCACGTACATCTCATGTATCCAAGGTCATCCCAAAATAATGTTATAGTTTAAATAATTTGTCATAACTTGACAAAAAATGGGTAATATATGGGGGCCTACTGTGACCTTTAATGTTATTTGTCATAATACTTTCCATCAAATATTTTGATACTCATATTAGATGTATCTAAATATAATGGTCCAATTCGTATGATAGATAGAAATGTTATGTTGAAAATTTTGAATTTGTAACCATTATCCACAAAAACTAATTTTACCACTTTGTTGCAAACACACACATAGATATAGAGTGGAAAATAGTTTTTCATAAGTTATTAAGGAGGTAAATCCTCCTTTTCAAAGGATATATTATGCTTAGTCCATTTCATGGTGTTTAATACAAAGGCCACATGCAATGACTTGGCATTATAAGGGAGTAATATCATACATAAGAAATCTAAAATAACATACTTATAATATGAGGAACTATGTAACAATTCCAATAGTGAAGTTTGGGGCAAAAAGCCAAGATTTGTAAACATGTCCTAGGGAAGAAGGTTATTTCATGCATCCCCCCCTCCCCACCTTAACTAAATATAGGGATATGGGAAGAAAATCTATAGGGGACCCATTCCCTTCCCCCTACTTTGGCATCTTGTAGTGATAGGTAAAAAATCATTATAAACATTATAACAAGGAATATGTGGAAAAATAGGTTTTGCATCAATTATAGATTGACATTTGTTAATTAAGCATGAGATATGAAAAGTGAGATCCACTTTAATGTATTGGAACATGAAATAATTAAAAATATTATCTATGGGAACATGATTACAAAATTTACAATAATTTAGAGTTCAACAAAAAACAAATAAAAAAAACCCTAGGTGACCTAGGGTTTGATGTTCAAAGATTGAGTTCACCAAATGTTTAACCCTAAAATAAAATGTTGTTGGTATGTATTTCAATTTAAACTTAGGGTTAAGAATATATAAATGAAATGGCACAAGGGTGATAATTAGATATATAGTAGGCCAATTAAATTCTAAACTCATATATAATCATACACTAAATTCATTATGCTGAGATAGTTTAAATATGGAAAGTAATACTATGATAGATATATAAATGAAAAATAAGAGTACTTAACTTGTTTTGATGTTAACGCAGTTATGGATTTAGAATGGGTTGAAAGTGGATAGGAAGATGATTTTAGAAAAATTGTTAGATTTTGGATTTTACACCTCTAACTATCTAGATAATTATGTCATCCTTGGATGGTTGCATCGATGCTATTGTTTGACTATAATGATATTGTCATTTACATAATATTTGGTGAAATAGGATACAACCACCTAGATGCTTATAGGTTTGGCTTGATATTTACTTTGGTGTATTCAAATATGGGTCATAGATAGTCACTCATTGAGAAATGGCAAAACCCTAGATTTCCATCTTTAATGTGACCTTAGGAAAAAATGGATTAGTGGAAATAAGGTATTGAGATAAACCCAATGAAACTTATATTAAAGGATGCTTCCTACATATAAAATACTCTAAAGAGGGACTTAGACTAATTTAGTTCTCCCCTATGTGTTGGATTATATGTGAATCATGCAATATATATAAAATAAGTAAAATAGTGACCTAGCTTGTAAAATGGAAAATTGGGCTCTTAGGATAATAATTTAGTAATTCAAACTTTTAGATGTGTATTCCCTATGACTATTTTGGAAATAGGGAAGCTTTAATAAATTTAATTCTTGACAGAGTGTTTTTTGATAAGTACCTTGGTATCTTTGGTATTTTATAGGTTTCCTAGGTGAGGGATGAATGAGGGTTGATATTGTACTTATATCAATCCTTTTAGAGTAATAAATTGTATTAAATCACTTAGGTTGACCATTAAGATACATTTTATTTGCAAAATGGATGACTTTAGGGAACTATATACTTGCATTAGGATATGACAATAATGTTGATGCTATTTTCTATCCTAGACGTTAGTGTCCATGGAGTAGAAAAATAGTTACAAGATAAAAAATTGTATAGGTGTAAGATAAGTACATTTTAATCATTCTGGTAGAGATAAAATGTCTATGTCATAAATATAATACTATTTAGACTAAGAGACAGAAAAAGGAGAACAAGATAGAGAAGATGTGAGGATCACAAAAGGATAGTGTATAACTAAGAGAAACAACAAAGGTATGAGTTTTCCAAATGTACAAGACTGAGGTGCTACATAATCACAAAAAATCATTTTCATTTTACATAAAATTTAAATGAATAATGGCATATACACATCATGGTCTACAAAATATTATGGATGATCACTCAACTATTTTTAAAGCAATGTAAAAAGGACTACCACCAAGAAGAGAACATGATCATAAAATTTGACTACTTTTTGGGAGTCAACCACCTAACATATGACCATATAGGTACCCATATGTCTAGAATAGTGAAACCAAAAATATGGTACATGAAATTTTGGATCCAAATATTATCAGACATAGCCAAAGTGAATATTTATCCCTAGTGATCATTATGATTAATAAGGATGATACATGGAAGATGTGAATAGACTATAGATAAATTAACAAGCTCACCATCAATGATAAGTTCCCTATCCTAGTAATTAATGATTTTATAGATGAGTTACACATTTTTGTCTATTTTTACAAAACTAGGTATCTATTCTTGATACCAAAAAAATTAGATTAAAGATGAGTGATGAGACCTATAAATGGCCTCATCTACCTATGTAATCATTTCCCAAAAAGTTCATTTTTTAATATTTTCCATTCCTAATAATCCTAATATATTCATGTTTTATATCCTAGCCAACCCTTAGAAAATAACATACAATTTTAAATAAGTGGTTAACTAATGATTAGTTAGATTCATGGATCATATGGATAGATGGAAATATTTAGTTTGATTAACTACATAGATTGTTGTATTCTTTTCTATTATGCATGTTTATTTTTTGTATGTATATGTTTATGTTTGAGAAAAAATGATTGATGATATTATTCTTGTACATTTGTTATGTGGAAATATTTTAGTAATTATGATTTCTCATTAATTTAAATTTTTAATATATTTGTGGATGTAATAAATTAATTAATTTTTCTGATCGAGGTGGATGCATGACATATTTTACCCTCACTCAATTGTACAAAGGGAGAGAATCATAAGGGAGAAGGTGGAAGATAATGGAATATGGATGTACTTATGTTTTAACCTTTTAGAAATTTGATAATGTAAATCCTATGTTCATTAAAGAGATGAATAGACTAAATTAGGGAAATAATATGAAATTAATACAACCACTAATTTGTTATAGAATTGACTAGTTTTGAATTTTCTAAAAATAATATTAAATAGTTAAAGTAAAGACTTAACTAGAAAATGGTTGAGATGGATGATCTGAAGGATAAAACCTGGGGTAGAAGCTAGTCTAAATGTCATAAATAGGATCTAGGATTCAAAATCCTTTCTAGATAGTAGAACCCTAACTAGAGAGTAATGTCATATGATGCTAGTGTCCTTATTTGGTGTTAGTATCATCTGTTCAAACAATTTCTAGGTTTTTTAGGTCAATTCATGTTCCATATCTAGTATAAATTTAAAGTTTATGAAATAAATACTTTTTATTTTAACTCTATTTTACTCTGAAAATCCTAGGTGTTCATACTTGTAAAGGTTTGAAAGAAAACCATGAGAAAAAGGGGTTAGTGGTTCTAATGTGTTGGACATGTGATTTACACCCCTATGTGGTCATACTTCCTACATACCAATGCTCCAAGTAGGGATCAAGCTTTATGTAGTTCTCCTACCTAACTTTTTGGTACAAGTGCAACTAAATTCTAGAATGCTTGAGTGTGAATGCATGAGAGGATGCCTTGGAGGCCACCTGAGATCTAAATACCTTTTCTAGGGATAAATTATTGAATGTATGGGTTGAGTCAATATAATATTAAAATTAATTGGGAGATTTTTCTTAATGTGAAGTGGTACTTTTGTATGCTTCTTTGTGATAATGTCCACCTAGGGTGTAAGAGTGTGAGATTATTATTTATATAGTGTTCTCATAAAAATGACTTGGGGGGGGGGGAGTGACTTAAGAATAGGTATAAGCCAACCCTAATCCTCTTAGGGAGATGTAAATTACCTTTTTGGATGGTTTAGAGACATAAATCACTATTGAATTATAGCATTATAGGTCTCATGTGGTGTTCTATAGTCCAGGGTGTTATTTATAACTACCATGTGACTAAAAGAGGATCAAAAGGTCCCCTAAGATGGGTCAAGTGCTATACTAATGGTAAAGTGACCTCAAGTGGACATCTAAGGCATGAATGGTCATTTTTAGGTGTTTACATTTACCCCCCCTTTATTATATAAATGAAACAAAGTGAAATGACTATGATAAAGGAAAAAGAAGCATAATTAGAATTACCTAAGAGGTGAAGCCCATGAGTCTAGATCTTAGTATATGAAACATGATCCATTATGTCCTAGAAGTGAAATGTGCATAAATAAGTACTTAAGAGATATCAAAAGTGAAAAAAAATTAAGTAAAGAAGTAAAACTAATTAAAAAATGAGTAATGAAATAAGAGAGAGGAAATAATGAATACACCTCACTGGACATGCAAACCAATGCATAAAATAGGCCAAAAACCTATGTGTGTGCATGTATATAGTGATCAACTAGTGAATATCTTGGACTAAACTAATGGCCTACTCAATCTTCATATGTGGGTGTCTCAAGAGCTTAATCTAGTTTTATTCCATCATTTCCCACCCAAGCTTGGTGGATCATGGCCTATGAATAGCTTAGATTAGACTGATAGTTGTCCAACCCTCCCATGTAGGTGGCTCAAAAACTAAAGTAGGATATGAATCCATCATTGTCCACCCATGTGTTTTAGATTCATTTGAAAATGAACTACACAATGTACTATAAATGTCTAACTGTGTATGTCATCTTTATGACCACTTGGGTATATTAGGTGTCTCCAGGCCACTTGAGAATGCCAACCACTGTAGATGGAGTAAGGCATGAAACTAGTGTGTAACATGGAATATAATTTTTGGTGTATATATCATAGAGAATGATATGGAATTTATCATTCCATCTAATCAACTAGTATGTAATTGAGTTTATAAAAGCAATGTGATGCACACATGCCTCAAAATTTGATATTTGAGCATATGGATTTTGGACTAAGTTATAATAAATTATATCTAGGTATCTAAATTAAATATTGGAATGGTCATGATGTACATTATACCCCCAATCTGATAAAACTAATATAAATCTAAGTTAAATTATTATGAATATGAAAAAAACTAAGTATAACTAATAAACATATAATTGAATATATGTAAACATGTACTATACCTAATTTACTATTCTAGATAATCTAGGTTTTTATGAAACTATGACTACTAGATAGTAACACCACATCTTAGATAGTAGTGCCATGTAGTGCTAGTGTCCCCATTTTTGTGTTAATGTCCTATTATAAATTTTTTGTCATTTTACTATCTTATGAGTCACTATTTTACCACCAAGTTTACATGTGTCTGATTTTATATAATTGAGCCTATGTGCTAAAAAATATACTATGAGTGCAATATAGGAACCTAATCTCTTTAAAAAAAACCCTATGAATTTCCCTTATTTTTAGGGGAGTTGTTGATCCTGTGTAATAATTATCCTCAAAATAAAAACCTCTTCAAAATGTGTGTTATCTAGAGCATATATGATAACTAAATGATAATATAATATAATGTGCATACATAACGTCAAAATATAAGATAATCTAAGCATAAATATGTAATTTAAGACGTATATTATGTCTAAAATTTCACAAGGGTGTCAAGATTGATGTAGTCAATATATATAACAAAAAATCTAAGTAAAAATAGGTAGCTACCTAGGGGTATGGGGTATGATGTCCATCACATCACCCAAGTAAAAAGGGTAAATGCATGAGGTCCCTCATGGCATTGAAAACTAGTGTATGTAACAAGCAAAAAAAAAGTGTCATGGCCATGGAACATATAATAAAGCATACATAAAAAACACATGAGGCATGTAAAGTAGTCCACAAGGACACAATATAAAGGACATGGGTACATGTCACTAAATCTGACAAAAAATACATACAAGGACATGTTCAGATTTACACATATGCAAGCAACAAGAAAGTTGGCTTAGATCCACATAGAAGGACATTTCCAAATGTCTGCATACACAATCAAGAAAGCACACACAAAGACATTGTCAAATTTCTAAAGAATACATACTCTGAATAGAAGTGGCATAGATCTAAAGACCAATGGCATATTTTAATCCCCTCAAATAGTGATCACATTTTGTTTCATTGAGTACAACTTTGAAATAATGTGGAAAGTATTATTATCAATAGTTAATAATTATGTGCATGACTTTATTTATAAAGTGAGTAGATTTGAGCCTCGAGGTTCTTTTTCTTCTCTAGTAAAATTTTGGGCATAAGAACCTATGAGTAAATATTGAATGATATCAGTATACCAATCTCCTCTAGATACCTAGGTCTCATAGACCTCCTCAATAGTGATGCACAGATGAGGCTTAATTATAAGTTGAATGATGCATTATCATCTAATAATTTTGTCAAGATTGATTTCTATGTCAAAATCCTATAATTTTGACATCCATTTACCTATGCACTCTCACAATTCATTTTATTCTAAAGTGAATTTGACAATAGGTTCTGATACCACAATGATAGTCTTATTACTTAATATGTAATTTCAAAATTTTTTTACCACTTTTATCAAAGCAAATATATGCTTATCCATCATGTAATACTTGAGCTCTACTTCCTTTAAATTCATGCTCATAAATGTAATAAGATTATCACTTTCATCCTTCTTTTGGGTTAGCACAATAGTGATTATGTGCTTGAAAGCAAATAGATATAAGAAAAAGTCTTTATTGAAGTCCAAGCTCATTAACATTGGGGCCTAAGATATGACATCATTGATGTATTGAAAATAATTTCAATCCTTTGGTGTCCATTATACTTTGTCATCTTTCTTAATCATTGCATTCATACGTCTAAAAATATCTATAAAACTTGATATAAACTTCCTCACAAAATTTCTCTTTCCAAAGAAGGACTTGAAGTCTTTTTTATTGTTTGGGAATGCAATCTTGGAAATGCCTTAAACTCTATAGAGATCAATGTTGATTCTTTACTTGATGATAATGGGCCCCAATAATTTTCCCTTAGTAACACCAAATATGCTATTTTTAGGGTTTAATATGATGCTAAACCTCTACATATTTCAAATATTGATAGTAGATGTCCTATGTGATAATTTCTATTATTTGATAAAATAGTGAGGTCATCCATGTAAATTATTATTAATTTATCTATCAATCCTTAAAATTCATGGTCCATAACCTATTGAAAGGTAGATTTTATGTTAATTAGGATGAAAGACATCCTATTATATGCACAAGTACCCCATTTTATGGTAAATACAATCTTCATCTTATCTTCATATTCTACTAGCACTTGGTTATATCCTAAAAAGTTGTCCAATAAGGACATCATTCTATAACCACTTACTATTTGGATCACCTCATCAAAAGAAGGTAGAGGGTATTTGTATTTCTTAGAATACTTATTCAAGTTTTTGAAGTCAACACACAATCTAATATCCCCATTATTTTTCCTAACTAGAACCAAGTTAGCAACCCAACTTAAGTGTCTAATAGGGAAAATTATTTTATTAGTTAACAACTCTTCTACTTCCTTTTGTATGAATTATTCTATGGTGGGATTGAATATCCTTTATCTTTTCCTAAATAGATTATGGTCTAGCCTTAATGGGATTGTATGGGTGATGAATCTAGGATTGAAAACCTTCAAGTCTTTATAGGTCTAAGTGATCACAACTTTATACTATACGAGAAAATATTTCATTTTTTTTAATTTATTTTAGAATTTAATTGAGACCAATGTTGACATAACATGGATCACCCTCATCCTATAAGTTTTCTTTATTGAACTCAAACTCATTAACTTTGGGTTACCTATGTTACTAGGCTTGGGGATCCATATCAAATTCTCTCTCCAAACAAACCATCCCTAGAGGAAAACAATTTTCTTTGAGTTGAATGAATTCTTATTCTTCCAATTCCTCTTGGAATAGATAACTAATTTTTTTGACATAAATTATTTGAGATTCAAATTACCCTAAATTAGTCAATAAATAAATAATACATTGATCATAGTCAGTAGCCTAGTTCTATTCCCTAGGCATAACTACTGTATTGAATTCCTCAAATGACTCAATCAAGTCCTAGGCCAAATGTTTGTAAATATTAATATATGAAAATTTTCACTATTATTTATTTTTTACCTAATTAATCACCATCTTTGAATCTCCATAGATTAGAAATTATTTGACATTGTTTTTTAGAGTGAATTATATTCCAAAAATTAGTGCCTCATAATCTTCTATATTTTTGGTGCATGGGAATTTCAACCTATATATTGATAGCTATTTATTACCTAGTGGGTTAACCAATTAGATACCAATATTTGATCCTTTCTTAGATATTGCACCATTAAAATGGAGAGTCCATAATTGGAAAGGTCCCTAGAATTCTATCTCTTACACCTCCTAGTTCTTGGTAAATGTATAAATCCCAAAATTAAGAGATTTATAACTTATTCATTCTTATAATTATATTATATGATGGGATACTTCATCTTTGGCTCTTGATTAATTCAAATTTGATTTAGAATACCTCTTTAGGGTAGCCAAATGTGAGAGAATATTATTTCTACATATTTATTTAGTGTATTTGACAAATAATTGTTTAGTAGTAGTCTATATCCCTCTAGGATATGTACCACACGTATGTTTATAGTAATCTACACATATGGCTTAGACTCAATTTGAATGTGTATGTCATTCAGTTCTCCAACCATAAATACTACTATTTTGTGTAATTAGGAAACCATCCTCTTGGATGGGCTTGGAGTTAATCCAATATTTTCAAAAATAGAAGTTTGAATTATAGTGGCTCAAAATATAGAATCAACTAAACAAATGTGTATATTCTTACCATATTATTTTATAGTTAATAGGAAATGGGGAACGTCTAGTTTACTCTTATACATAACATTGGCATGAGTAGTTTTTGGCTTCTTTACAACATAATTCCATATAATATACCTCCATAAGAACTCCTTCCATTAGTAATCTAATCCAACACATGAAGAGTGATTTTTTCTTTAATATTCTTCTTGTATTCAATGATGTCGTATCCCCTTTTTTTCTATTCTTCCTTATTCAAGGGATGATCATTCCATTTTGGGGGATGTGTTTTATTATCAGCCTTCAAATTTAGGGGAATATTATTATTATTATTATTATTTGTAGGAGTAGATTTAGTGAAGGAAAACATTTTCCTCAAATTGTAATTACTTCTCTAGAACTATTAGGAAGCATGTACCTCATTTGAATTATCCTCTAGTACATTATCATCTTTGCTTGGGAAAGAAAGTTCATGAGTTTCAAAGACCATAATTATGCTTGAGGAACTAGTATCATGGGGTAAATCTATTGGATTATTCATTAAATCTTGCCTCACCATTTCTCCCTGAAAGATTTCAAATGCTACATAAAACTTAATAGAATCAAGATCACCATGATGTGATGTGTCTTGAACCCTACAACAATTAGGAAAGCATGTATCTACTATGTTGATATCTATCAAATTATTAACTTGATTTTATTCCAAATTATTTTCAAGATTATTGAAAATCCTATTATATATTGGAAATCCAAAATTATGATTATTGTTCTGACTAGAACATTACCTATCTTCCTCTACATGCCCAAGAAGTCATTGCTTAACTTTTAAACAATCCTTTGTATGGAATAAAATTCTACTTTGGTAGAATCCACACCATGGGTAATTTAAATATTTGATTTAATTGAATGTTGAGTCTACTTATGACCATTTATTTGTGCATGACTATTCAAGAAGCCATAGTTTTGATTTGATGTATGTTATGTCATAAGAGGTAGTGTATATGACTGATTTTGATTCAATGTAAGAAAATTCTAATTCACATGATGTATTAGATTAAAATCTTGGAAACCAACATTGAGGTTAGGAGTACTTGGTAGCTAAGGATTGAGATACCTATCAATGTTGATCACTTCATCATAAGTCAGTGCTAAAGTATTAGATACAATATCTCTTCACAAAAATTATATAGTAATTAAATCCAAGGTATTGTAAATTTAAAAGTGATATAGACTCTTTTTTTTTATATATAGTGCTTAGCAAAGTCTACGTCTTATAAGACCTCATGTTAAAATCATATATTAGATCACTGGAATCCCTATTCATACTGGTGAAATATTGATACACTAGTATTGGATTAGTAACCTTTCTGAATTGGGTAATAAAAGTGATTTGACATTAATCCCATAAAGTGATGGATTTCTCTTGAAATTTGAGTAACCAATCATAAACACTATCATGTAATGTGAATTGGAAGGTCCTTTATGCAACATCTTTATTTTTGACATTCATCAACCTTAAAGTAGATTTAAAAGACTTGAAATGCTCCTCTGTAATTATTCTTCCTAAGTGAAAGAAATAAGGTAGACACTTATCTATATTCCCTAAAAAGTCATGCACATACCCTAGGACTAAAATAGAAGATCCTAATAACCAAGGTTGATCTATAAGATTATTAATGGGCTAGGTGTTTGTCACTAAAGAAGGTGTCATGACCTAGGGTATTATGCGAATAACTAGTGTAAATCTAGGTCTTTGATGGATTTACAAAGGTGAAATAAAAATACTACCTTGGGATATAGACCTAGTTACTATCTTGGGTTTCTAAAATGTAACTGAAAATTAGGGGACAACATCTTATAAGGAAGGGCACACAATGTTTTTGGCCCTCATTATAACAACAAATTTTATATTATTAATGCAATTTTTATGTGCATTTAAAATTAACAAGGTAACCTCTAACATTTTAGGCTATCAATAGAGGTAAAATACACTCCATATCATGAGTTTTTGGTATGGTTTGAATAATAGGGTGGTGGAATAACAGGTTAAACATGTAGGGTTGTTATCTAGTTGTGAGTAGATGAGTGAAACCTAAAAAAAACTAAATCATATTTGAGTTGGATGGATGGAATTTATGATATAATGGATAGACTTCAAAAAAACACCAAAAATGGGGAAAAGTTAGAGAATAAAATAAGGCTATGTGATCTCAAGAGTGATTACTTACATGTTGGTCTCTTTGTGGACAAGTGTCTTAAAACCAATGCTCACATCTAGTATTTGTTACTTACACATATATAAACATAGTAAGTTAGTTTAAGGAAAAGGTGATATAGTAAAATCTATGATCCAACTAAAGGTTGTTCATATTTAGAGTAATTATTGGAAACCCTTATTTAGAAAACTATAGCTGATATCAAAGAGGTATCTAAAGTAGTTATTGATCACTCCTATAAATCTACATTGTAATAAATAATTATACACACTCAAACAAATAACATAGTTAACCTAATTACATAAAATCAATTATACATGTTAATCATCTAATAACTATTGCACATCTTATATCATCATACACCATTAATAATAGTAAATAATTCTAGGTAGCTTTTGCACACTTTAAATTGTTAAACCAACCAACTAGGAAAATAGGCATAGCTAATTACATATAATTGAAATAAAAAGACATCAGCATAGTTATGTGATAAACACAAGATATTTATTCCTATATTGATGAGATTTTCCAATCAACCTCCCTTAAAAAAGGGATAATTATAAATATAAATAAATTTGGGGAGGGGTCACCTCATCCTATAAATCCATGCAAAAATCTAAAATTACATGCTAATAATAATAAAAATGAGAGTTCTAATTGATGTAAATTATGCATGCATAATTAAAACTAGTCAAAACTATGCCTTTAAAATAAGAATCATTCCTACAAAACAATGCAACATGTGAAAGTTTACAAAATTCTTTAGATTATTATTCTAGGCTTTAGTTTCATTTGAAAATTTATATATAAAATAAAACTAAGAAAACTAAGGTTTGCTTGAAGTTGGAGCCCACGTGGTTTAACTTTTAGTTGTTGAATGGATTGAATTGGATGGTGGATTTGAATTAGATGGTCCATCCCTAGCCTATTTCTCCACTTCTAGGTCCTATTAATGCTTGTATCTGATGATATGCTTCAATATGATCGCATTCATATTCAAAATAGATGAACTATTCTCTCTAATAACTTGTTATAATAAGTGTGTATGCTCAATATTTATGGCCTTGAACTCCACTCAAAATATTTATACTTCAGTAATTTTCTTCCTACCAAATCCTAGTTCTTGTTCAATTTGCTCCAGCGTACACCCTTAATGACTTTACTTAAAATTAATTGATTCTTGTTGGAATAATTGGTCAAAATTGGCCCTACTTATTAGCTTATCAAAGGGATCTTGAGCTTGAGCTATCTTTAGCTCATCCAAAATTTATAACACCTACCTTTCATGCTTTTCTATCTCTAAGATCAAGGCTTGTGCACTTGAAACCCAATCCCAATCTTCCTATGTCCTGATAACCACCACATTGAGAGCATTAGCTACTTCAAGTGCTGTCATCATATCCAAATGGTTGAAATCCTTATTGGTTGTGTAAAATATAATAGCATTTAGTTTATTATCATCATTAGTTAGAGAATTGAAAAAATTATATGTTTTAATAATATGGGGAGATAATTTGGTTCTCATTAAACATATGGTGGCTAAGATGTTATACAACCTAAGAGCTACATTCTAGATGTCACCTTTAATTTTCCCAAGAACTTGTGTAATTTTCTATTTCTCTCATACCTTCTCTAGCTCCTATTGTAGCTCTTACATAGCATGTTCTATGCCTACATGAATTTCCAACAAAGCCTCTATATTTTCTTGAAGATAAGCCTTAAAATCCTCATTGTATGGAGACTCTCTAGGTCTCTTATTCTTTATCTTGAATAAATAGAAAACATCTTGTATTTCCTCCAAAATTACACCCCTATCAAATTCATCTTGGATATTCCTCTTTCTAAACCTATGGATAGTTCTTATTGGTTTATAAAAAATGGAGCTCATAGTAGACAATTTTGTAATCACTAAATTTCATCTTTGTCCAATTAGGCCTCTAAGTCTACTCTGCATTATGGAATTACAAGATATGTAGCATCAACTCATTGATTATCTTTGGAGGAAGCCTCTAATAAAATATCCCTCAAAGATTGAATTAATGCCTCCACATGTAGGGGGTCTCACAAAGAAAGGAAGATGGTTTTGTACCAATCCACATTACCAAACTAGGGCATGGGATACACTATATAAGTATCCTTCTTCTTATCAAATTTTATAGATGAAAAAATGGAAGTAGCTTGAGTAGAGATAGAATAATGTATTTTAAAACCCAACTAAGTAGAAAACACATGAAACTAAGCACTTCTCAAGGCCCCCACTATTTTGTTAGAATGAACTTTCTTGGTCTTAGATATAATGGGGATAACAATAACTAAAGTAGAAACATGATAAGTAGAAACCATAGGGTATAAATAAATAATAATAATAATAAAAACAATAGGAGATTAAGGAATAATAGGAACATAGGAGACATCAGGAACAATAGTGACAAAAGAGACAACATGAACAATAGGTACAATAAAAACCATGGTAACTGAATAAATAATTAGTGTAGTGGCTATAGTATCATTGACCTCACCTAATACTCCAACCTTAAGTGGCACACTTACTTTCATTCCATGGAGGCTTAAGAAGTTATCCTTCTATATTTATTCATCCTCATCTTAAGGCTCATTCTCTATTGATGGCTCTCCCATGGTTAAACTTACAAGGGAATCCTCTAATTGAAGAGGCTCTTAGGGAACTCTTGCTTTTCTCTTATATAAAATTGTTGTCTTTTCAACTAGGGGAGGAGTCTATTGATTGGTTCAAGGTGAAACATACACACTTATGTCAAAAAGAACTAAGGAATAAAAATGAAGGTATGTATCCTTATAATCATAATAATAAATGAAAATTGATTCATGTGCTCCTCCCAAAGAGCTTGTAGAAATAGGCATTTCCTCCACCTCTTGATCTTGCTTAACAACCTTCACTATAATTGGTGGTAGATGTTTTGAAGGCCCTCATTAAAATGACATTAAATAACAAGGTCTTATTCCAAACCATGCTTGTACTTAACAATTTCCATCATAATGGGTGGTTGGGATGATATTCCTTAGTCTAAGGGTTGATAGGGAGGCTAAAAATTCCAATAATCTATTACAATACATCCACTCGGAGGTCAAATTCTATAATGAAATTACTTAGATGTTCACACAAAATAATTTCATATCACACAAATAAATAAAATATGAGATATCACACATCAATAATTGATAGTAGAATAAAATACTTATTAATATAGTAAATCCACTTTGAGGGGGAAACCTCCACAATAATGCACTAAGAGAAAAATACTTAACATGATATTCAAAGACTAACCACTACCTCTTATATATAGTCTACTTAGCCATGGGTATTTCATAGGTTGACCTAACTAAGAACATAGAGAAATATAATAGGAATATAAAAGAGATATGTAAGCCACAATTCAGCCACACATATCCTAAGACATACCAAAGGTTAAGGGCATATCATGCCCCTGCCCTTCAAAACAATGTTGTCCTCAATGTTGAGTCAAATCTAGATGTTGTTGTAGAAAGGATTCATCCTCCCAAGTGGCATCTTCATAGGGTAGATTCTTCCATTTGATTAGGTACTCCTAATCACTCTAGACCATAGCTACTTAATTTTCATTTGAAGGATCACCTCAAGATCAAGAATAACTCTTCCTTCCTCATCCAATTTTGGTAACTTAGTTTGAGTAGAAACTTTGTGTCCAATGACTTTATTTAGGCATGATACATGAAATACTAGATGCATGCGAGTGGAAGAAGGAAACTCTAACTTGTAGGCCACACTACCAATTTTTTACAAGATATGATAAGGCCCATAATACTTAAGGGACAAATTGTTATCTTTTTTCTATTGCTTCAAGGAAATCTATTTATATAAATGTAATCAAATAAAGACCTAGTCACCAATGTCAAAATACCTCTCACTCTTATGTTGATCTACTTGTTTCTTCATGTGATTTTGGGCCATGGCTAAATTTTCATGCAAATTGGAAAGGACCTCTTGTTGATGGTGAATATTTTATTCAACTACACAAACCTTAGGATGGACTTTCAATGTTGAAGTAATGGATGGAGGGTGGTATCCATATAGTGATAGAAAATAAGACATTTTGGAAGAACTATGAGTAGAATTATTATACCACCATTTGTGCTGCTACTGTAAACATTAGAAAAAGAGAAAATGAGGAAATCAAAACTTTGGAGGGGCCTAACAAGAGAACTAGACAAAGCTCAAGAAAGAAAGCAATGCAAGAGGGATCTACGCAGGTGACTGTTGTCATCCAGGACACTATTGTGAAAGGTAAGGAAGCAGTGAAGATGATATTGGAACTAGAAGAATAGTTCCTGGTTCTTTTAGTTGGTTCTGCTAGTTGGTTGTGATTTCTAGTCTTGGTACCTAGTTTTTTGAACTCTTACTATGGAGTTTCCAGGTCTCTGTAAAACCTGGGGTCTATCTTTGGTTTTTCATTTGTTAGCTTCAAGTCTTTGTAACTTGGTTTTGTTACTTTGGTGAAGTAGGTTTTAGGCTTGCCTGTGGATGTTACTATTTTATCTTTCTCCTTTTGTTCAGGGTTTTGGGGTCCCTTCAAAACCTATTTTTACCTTAATCTAAAACAAGTGGTAATCAATGAACCCATTTATCTTGCTTATCATAAACAAAACATTAGAGATATCCTTCTAGACATTTGTAAACTACCTTAGTATCCATCTAATTGAGGATGATAGGATGAACTATGAGCCAACCGGGTGCCTAAACATGCAAATAACTTAGTCCAAAAATTTCTAGTGAAGATGGGATCTCTATCACTGATAATGATCTTAGGGGTACCATGTAATTTATGAACTGTATTAATAAAATCAGAAGCTATTATACTAACAATAAATGGCTATGATAAAGAACAAAAATGAGCATACTTACTAAGATGATCTACCACAACCATGATAACATTTTGACCATCAGATCTTAGTAACCTTATAATGAAATCCATAGACACCTCTACCAAATGTTGGTTAGGGATGGATAGAGGCTGCAAAAGACCTAGAGTTTTGATAGCTTTTCCTTTTTTTTATTGATATATCATACATTCAGCCACATATTTCTAAACATCCCCCTTGATTCCTTCCCAAAACAAATCTTTATTGATTATATGATAGGCTTTCAAAAATCCTAAATGACCCCTAATTGGATTTCCATGATGTTCCTAAAAGATTTTTTGTTTAAGAAGATAATTCTTACATAGGTATAATATATCTTTATATCATAATGCATCACCCTTCCATGTGAATTTTTCAAAACCACCCAAACCTTACAAAATATTCTAAATCAAATCATGAGTAGAGATATAATTGTCCCTTTTCTTATCATGATTCCTCTAGATAATTTGCCTACAAAATGGTCATATCATATATCAATGCCTTAACTAATTCATCTTTCTTAGATAGTGCATTTAACACTACATTTTCCTTGATTTTCTTGTAAACTATTTCAAAATCATAGTCTAACATCTTAGTTACCCATTTATATTGTTCTTTATATGATAAATATTATTCCAAAAAATATTTGAGTCTATCATGGTCAGTATTTACTTGAAAGTGACAACCCATCAAATAAGGCCTCCATTATTTGACTGTAGAAAAATGGCCATCATTTCCTTCTCATAAATGGGCTTGTGCTGATTCACCCTTTAGTTGATGAATTTTAAATGCAATCACTCTACCTTATTGCATGATTAAAACATCCATACCATACCCAAATGCATCACATTCAACCATACAAGTCTTGAAGAAATTAGTATTAGCCAACATTGGAGTGGTGCACATAACCACTTTCAATTGTTCAAATGTCATACTAGTTGTATTAGTCCAATAAAAGGAGTCTTTATTCAACAAATATGTGAGTGGGGTTATAATGCTACAATAATTTTTGACAAACCTATTATAGTAACTAGTTAGCCCCAAAAATCCCCTTAGTTACTTGAGTGTCTTACGAATCGACTAGTCCATCATTGCTTGGATTTTTTTAGGATCCACTTTTACTCCTATATGTGAAACCAAATGACCTAACTACTCAATGTCACAAGCTACAAAAGTAAATTTGGAAGGTTTGGCATACAACTAATGTTGTTCTAAAATTAAGAGCACTAGTTTTACATGGTGCAAATGGTATTCCCAATCTTTACTATAAATGAGGATATATTCAAAAAATACCAAAACAAATTTCCTCAAAAATGGACTAAAAATAGTATTCATCAAATTATAAAAGCTAGATGGTGCATTTGTTAGCCTAAAAGGCATAACCAAAAACTCATAATGGCCATCATGAGTCTTGAAAGTAGTTTTGGGTATGTCTTCATCATGGATCCATATTTTATGATGACTATAATGTAGATCTAACTTAGTAAAATAAAGAGCACCATTTAATTCATATAGCAAATAATCAATGATAGGAATAAGAAACTTATATTTCATAGTGTACTTATTGAGTGCCCTGTAGTCAGGGCACATCCTCCAAGTGTCATATTTATTTTGCACCATGATAACTAGTGAATAATATTTGCTTTGGCTATGGTGAATGATTCTTGCATCTGACATCTCATGTACCATATTTTCAATTTCACTTTTTTGTGCATAAGGATACATTTATGGCCTAATATTGGGAAGTTTACTACTAGGAATAAGTTTGATAGCATGATCATGCCTGCTACTAGGTGGAAGTCCTTTCAAAATGTCACCAAAAACAACTAGATGAGCATCAATAACTTATTGTAGATCAGGAGGTATTGATGTCTAAGTTGGCTAAACTTCCATGGAAAACACATGAGCTATAAATACTTTATCACCCTTTTGAATAATCTTTTTCATTTTATGGGAGCTAACAAATTGTGGAGATTTAGCCCTTAATCCCCTTAGCTCAAATGTCCTTCCCTTAGAATGAAAATTCATGAATAATTCTTGGAAATTCATCTCAATAGTGCCAAAAGTGGTGAGCCACTATACTCTCAAAACAATGTCAACTCCCCCCATGGGAATAAAAAACATAGGAGATTCCAACAAGTAGTGTCCCATGGCTAACTTAATACTATGGAATTTTCTTGAGCAGCTGGTAGTACCACCATCTACAATCATGACCTAAAATTTTAGAGTGGGATAAATGAAATAGTTTAAGTGAGTAGCCAACTTATTGTTGATGAAGTTGTGTGTGATCTTATAATCAATCAAAATAATGACCTTGTATTTCTTTAGGAAACCCACCACCTTAAGTGTTTGGTATGTAATAATACCTAAAAGGGTATAATAGGAAATAATAGGCTAAGAGTCTTTAGATTCCTCCTCATGACCTTCTTCATTCTTACCAAGTTCCTCCTCATCATCATCATCCTCATTGGTGCCTTCAATGTAAAATAGATTTTTTTTAGAACAATAATGGTATTTTCTCAATTTTCTATCACAACCATAACATAATCCTTTAGCTTGCTTCTCCTCAATTTGTAGAGGTGTCATTCTAGTGGTTTGAGGATATGACGGTGTTGGAAAGGTATGATCACGACCATTAGTGAATGTTTTCTATTTGACCATATGTTTTTCCTCTACCATGTGTGCCCATGGGATAAATTTTGATGCATATGTTGGATTAAACATCCAAACCTCTAATTGGATGTTATCTTTGAGGCCACCTAAAAATAGATCAGTCAAATTTTCCTTGGTGATGTCTTCCACCCGTAAGGATAGATTTTGAAACTGATGAATATAATCCTTCACAGTACCTATTTTCCATAGTTTGAATAAATAGATAAAGTAGTTATCAAAGACATTATTATGATAATGTGCCAAAAAATCATCAGTGAAAATAGACCATGTAATAGGAGAACCATTTTTTTTGAGTACACAACCAATGATACCAAATGAACTACTCAGGTTATAGATACAAAGATGCCACTATAAATTATAAATTTAGGTAATCTAAGTGAGAGGATCTTTACCATGAATCTTATTCATGTATAATTTTGGAAACATCAATTTCAAAATAGAATTGGAGTTTTTAGTGTTGAGAGGAGGACCCAAATGATGAAGTGGAGGGTTGTTTGACTGTAATTGAGATGAAATAGAAGAAAATGAATTAGTGATATGATTAAATTGAGTGTGAACCCAATTAATCTCTATGTGCATCCCTAAAAAATTAGTTTTAAGTGTACAAAAATAATCATACCATACCAAGCCTTTTATGTTAGCATGAAGCTAAGAAATCAATGGATCTAAAGTTCTGCATTTCATGTCACTGACAAAAGGAATATTAGGAGTTTATTTCCCCCCTTTTTATCCCCATGTAGAAGGACCAACCATATATAAAACCTAAGAGTATTTTTTACCCAAAAAATTTGTACCAAGAGATGGTACCATTATGATCACCTCACCAAGATGAACCCAATGACTACTTTTATGCACCACGGTAAAAAATTTTGGCATAAAAAAATGTACTAGCAGAATATACAGTTGTGATTATCTCATCAAGATGAATATAATGATTACAATTGTGTAAAGTGAAAAAAATTATAGACTTATTTTTTTCAAATAAGCATTTCTAATAATACTACACTGATAAAAAAATTTAATTCTTCCTAGATTGTAAGTTATGTTTTTTCTCTCCTTCCTCTCATAGAATTTGCACCTCACCAGATCTAAAAAAATAATGTCATAAAAAACTTTCCCAAATAAAATATATAATAAAAATTGTAATTAAATTACTTATATGTTCACATAGAATTTTTTTATATCACACAAAATAAACAAATATGAGAGATCACATAATAATAATTAATAGTAGAGTAGAATACTAGTTAATATATAAAAACCACTTTGAGGGGGAAACCTCTACAATAATGCACTAAGAGTAGAATAGTTAATATGATACTCAAAGACTAATCACTATGTCCTATATATATTCTAATTATCCATGGTTATTCCATAGGCTAACCTAACTAAGAGCATATAGAAATGCAACAAGAATATAAAAGAGCTATGTAAGCCATAAGTCAGCCACACATATCCCAAGACATGCCAAAGGTTAAGGGAATAGAAAATTTTGGTGTGTTCCTCTATAGTTATGATGGAGGACTCCATTTATATATTCATTAAATGATCCTTTGTTAATCCAACCACATGTGCCCTTTTTAGGACTTTAGCATCATCATTCACATTTAAGAAAATAAAGTCATGCTCATATGGTTTATGTTGGTAGGGAATGCTTAGGAATGAGATATTATTTTGAATAAGGCCATGATGTTCCTATTCCCTATGTATTAAGGATGCTAATTAATATATTTCTATAGTTTTTCTAACTTCATTGAAGTGGTTCCTATTAGTTTAACACATCTAGCTAATCATTAAAGAAGACCCATGGAACACCCCCTTATATTTATTCTTCATATATTCATTTATACTCCACCAAAGCTGATAGGTTATTTATTGTTTAGCCAATTTATCTAGTACATACTTAGGGAGACAAAAATGGGTAACATTTTTTACTACCACCATGATTATAGTATAGTCTAGGTACAATCAATAATCTCCCCTTGGCCATAGTGTTTTCCTAATATTTTTTGATTCTCGGTCTAGGAGTTATTAGTGAATTTTCTTCCAAACTTGGGGATAAACATTCTCAATAATTTTGAGTATATTATTCATATATGAATATATGTGGAGTGAAAAGAAGTCACATACCCAATTCTTGATATAGTCTGGGGCTAGATTATAGAGTGATCCATTATGAATGTAAATAGTGGCCATGAATATGTATAATAGATAAGACATCATGTAGAAATGGTTTCCCATGGGTATTTTATCCTTCTCAAAAATATTATCTTGAAGCCTACTATTTATTATCTCTCCCAAGTAAAATTTATCTATGAGGTCATCAATAAGTCAAACAACAACACCCATTCTATGTGGAAGAAGAGAATGTTGTTGTAACTATAAAATCTATTCATTAGAGTCATTCTAGTATGGATTCCCATCCTGAATTTGGGGATTTTTATATTTTACTTGCCTTGAGGGTGATTAATTCTATAAGCACAATCAATTTCCTTAATGTATTTTAAATTATGATAGTCTACTTCCAAAACTCAACTTTATGTCCATTGAATGTGGCATCTGTAGTGATTAGTCACATGTATCTCTAAAAAGCATCCCCCAAGATACAAGTGATAATTGTTTTATGGTTTAGGTGGTGTAAAAAGCCACTAGTCACCTTCCCTACAAAGAACAAGTTATGAATTAGGTCGATGCAGGGCATCACTTTAGGCTTGGCCATTTCAAAAAGTAGTTGTTGGTGATTTAGTGGTAGTAAGTCAACTACTAGTTGATTTTTCTTAGCCGTTAGATTTTACTCATGTGAATAGGCATCTACATTCTATATTATGTCTCATAGAGTGGTGTAATTAGAAAATTCATCCTTGAAAATTGTTGCATTGAAGATAATGTCTATATATTTTATAAAATCCTTAATAAATAAATTCAATGGCTCCCTTGAATACCTTATATTAGGAACCCATTATTTATATATTTTCTAATGTAACTCTCATCTTCAATTCATTTATTTGATTTCTTAATAGAAGCATAACTAAATGCAAAAAAATAGGGCTTCAAGTTCTCTTTAGAATGAAAATTCAATAAAAATCATTAGTAATCAATAGGCATGATGTTTCTTCAGAGTTCACTCATACATATTTGAGTATAGGACTTCAATTCTTCTTTGTGTGCCATGAATATCCAACATCTCCAAGCTTGTTTTACTCATTTAATTCAAACTTTGTAACTTAATTTGGTGGGTATGCCACCTCAACTTTCTATATTTTTGGAGAAATTCCATGCTATAACCTTAGATAAGTGTCACCCCATCATTAATTCTATGTAAGATTATCTATGCCATGTGGTGTGCCTTCAAAATTTAGATGTTAGAACTTTTGTCCAAACTAAGCCAAATTTAGTAATGCCTCACATGCATAAAAAATGAAGGTGAAAGTTATAAATTTCAAATATCTTAGATAAAATTTGTGAACAAAAGTTTCAAACAAATGTTATTAAGACCCAGAAGCTCAGATATGTCAAATAAAAAGTTTCCATAAATAAATTTGATGACACACAAAAGTTTTGACAAACAAAAGTTCCAACGAAAACTTTTCACAAATACAAAAGATGTGAAGTAAAATGTTGAAGTATGTAGCTTTCAAAAACAAATAATTTTGATGGAAAAAATTTTAAAGACCAAAATTTCTTAAGTACAAAAATATCTAAAATGCACAACTTTTGGAGTGAAAAATATGCACAGTCTGACACTTAGGATTTTAGTTATGTAATTCATACACATATTCAAAAAACCTGCATATATGCGACTCCCAAAGGCCATTAATAGGTTATTTCAAATAAATCAAATAGTGAAAACCTAGGTAATGGGGAAATGCCCATTGTATTTATTTTTGACAACATGTTTAATGAAAATCATCCACATAGGGAATAAGAACTTTTTAAATTTTTGAGCCTAGCTAGGTGTTCATATGAATGTCAATGAAAAAATATTTTCAAAATAAACTTAGGCCTTTCAGATTATATTGGGTCCTCATTATAAAAATTGAGAATGGGGGTGTGGGAAGTAAAATATAATGGATTATTAAATAATAATGTTGATATATCCCAACTATAAGAAGTTAAGACATGATTCCAAGGGATGTCTAGATAATAAGCCACACATATAGCTATGAAATAAAAAAATAAACCCAAGTTAAGGAAACCATTTACTTGGAGGATGAAAAGGACTTAGAGATATAGTCAAGAGGAGGAGTTTATCTTGGTAGAGAGATAGAGGAGGTTAAGAAACTAGTAGAGGCAAGGGGTGAATCCTCAAGGCTCCCACCAATTTTTCTTATGGTAGTAAAAAATGAGAAGGATGGTAGTGAATAATCAAGATATATTCAAGGGAAAAAGCCAATCTAAGAGGGAGTTGATCTTATAAATTATGATGAGAAAGGAGAATTATTATAATATTTAGTTTTATAAAAAGGGGATAAGGCCTTCATGAATAACAAAGAAGAGGGTAGTTTTGAACTATTTGAGCATGGTAAATTCCTATAAGATAATATGAGCCAATACTATCCCAAAAAATATAAATAGGTGGATAGAGAAGTCTCATAAGATGTAGGTGATAAAGAAATGAATAAGGGTAAAAAAAATCATAAAGAAGAGGACAATGTTGAACCACTAGAGAGTAGGTCAAGCCTAAAAGAAAAGATTAGCTAAAATATTATATAGCCTAGAAATTTTGAAAAGGAAGAAAATAAGAAAGTATTAGTTGAAGGCTTAAATGAGAAAGTATTGGGATCTAATGAGAAAATAAAATAATATGATTGTGAGTTTGTTAAATTTTCATTATTATCCAAATTTTTTGTATCCAAGTCACGCAAGTTAGATTAGGGATTTATCACAAGGAACACTAGAAGTATTAGAAATAAACTATATGTGGGATTTGAATCTAAGAATGGTAGACCCTCTATGAATGACATCAGATTCAATAAAATTTTTAAAGAGATACATAATGGAAATCATAAGTTATTGTAGCCAGGTAAGATAATACCATAATATAAAATATGAAATTTATTTCTTAGAATGTTAGAGGGTCTAATACCCTAAACAAATATATATTAGTTAGAGGCATTAGAAATAATAATGTCTCAAGTGTTTTATGTCTTCAAAAAATAAAAATTATTGAGAAATTTTTTACTTAGGTAAATAATAGTATCCATGAGAGGTAAAACTATGTGGGATTTTATGTTTTATGAGCCTTTGGAAGCTTGGTAGTGTTTTTGAATTCTTAGTGACTAGATGGAGTTTTTTTTGTAGAAACACCAACGATCTTGAAAATTTGTATTCTAATAAAAAGTATAACGAGATATGGATTCTCTTTAACTTATATGCCCCTAATTATAAAATGGGTAGAATAAATATATGGAGAGAACTAAATACTTGATGAACATATGTTTGGATTGGAAACTAGGGTTTTCATATCTCACTATCTCTAGGGGAAAAAAGGGGGGATCCAAATATTTCACAAATAGTATGGAAGATTTAATTAATTTATTATATAATAATAGGATGATGGAATTAGAGATATGTGGATCTATATTCATGGGGATAAATAAAATATTGGGATACCAACTTATCTTGGTTAGATTAGAAAGATTACTAATCTTGGTAGACTATATGTTCAAGTTAAATTATAATATTTGAATCCTTCCTAGAATTTGATCATATCATAACCATATTGTATTAATTATACATGAATATAAGAGAGAAAGTAACTACCATTTCAAGGTTAATAAAATGTTGTTTTTACACCCAAAATTGAAAGACTGTATAAAGTATTGGTTGAAGGAATTGTTCCAAGGATCAGACATATTCGGGTTGACTAAAAAAATTAAGAATATTAAAGCCAAGCTAAAAAAGTGGAACAAACAGGTAGTTGGTAATATTTTTGAATATAAGAACAAAATTATGGATGAATTATTGATCATAGAAGAGGAATACCAAAATAAATAGATGTATCAAGAGATTATTTTAAAACAAAATCACCTAATTAGTAATTTACATAACATATAAGATAATGAATAAATATTTTGTAGGTATAAGTCTAGAAGAATATGGTCAAAAGAGAATGATAGGAATACAAAACATTTCCACCTCTTTGTTCTAAAACATAGAAAATTTAAAAAATATAATGAATTGGTCAAGGATGATGAAATAGTTTGTAGAGACCTAAATTATATTAAGGAAGAGTTTATGTCCTTATCTAGGAAATATAGACAATAAAATATGATTTGCATATGATGTACTAATTTTGTGTAGTTTGAAAATACTGATCATTTATCAACCCTTCAATTTATGACCTCCAAGTTATTGAAAGTATCATGTTCACCATCTCACTATGCCTAATTATTTATCTTACAGTATGACCTTAACATTTTGAAGACACATATCACTTATAACATATAGTCTGCATAAAACTCAATTTCATCATGCATAAACAATTACAAATCCTCATCAAATTTTTATCTTACATGATAATAGCTTCCATATTAGGGTACCAATGTCCCAAATATGGAGTTAATGTCCTTACCTTCCAAAAAATCAAATTGAAAATATCCATATATGTAACAAATCATGATATCATCTCGAAATATGTGGCATAAATACAAATCGAGGGTAATTCATTATGAATCAAGTAAGATCAAAGTAACCACCTCTCAATTTCACACTACACTACTAAAAAATCATTTGTATATAATATATAATACCCTATTATTTTATATTTTTAAATTATTCATAGAAATAATATTTTTAAATGTCTAAAGCATTCAAATATCACCCTATGAGAATTATTTGTCAAGTTAAAAGCTATATCACTAGATTCACTCACATATAACATATTGCATAATTTTTCACACATAAGGGGATAAATAAATAGATATAAGGCTTCATTTGGATTATATGGATATGTAGGTAGTGTTCATATACATGGATCTTTAAGGTGGGATCAAATTAACTTGAGTCCACAAACCCTTCTTTTAAAAGTTAAATTGCCCTAATCAGAGGACCTAGGGTTTTTAAAATAAGACTAATTGTAGGAAACTATTTGTGTAGTGTGAAATGATAACCTATAAGGTGATAGAGAACTCTAATAGGCTTAACTAATAGTTATAAAAAATAATCCATATTTAAAAATAGACAAAAGCATTGAAATCATGAAAAGAGTGTTGACATTAATGTTTGTAGTGTAATGATAGTGTCCTAACTACCATAAATCTTATTCCCTAAATATGAAAAATCAAGGTGAATATTTATATTATCTTATTATAAAATTGTGCCTATTTATTTAACCTTTTATGGTTTTTAATATGAAAACCCTAAGTTAGATTAAAGGGTTATGTTGTCTAAATTAGTTAAATAATCTGAAATAATTAACCACTAGTTTATTATATATTTTGATTTGCTTTGAATTTCTAAAAATAGTAAACAATATGTGAAAATAGATACTTATCTATAAAATGACTATCATAAAAGATCTAGGTTCTAAAACCTAGGTTTTGGATAGGTTTGAGTGTCATCAATAGGGTCCCGAGGTCTGATTCTTGATTGGATAGTATCACCCCACATGGATAGTAGTACCATACTTCTCTAATATCCTCAAAATCAAACTAGTGTCCTCTTTTCAAGATTGTTACTATTTTTTTGGGAGCACCTAAACTTATGTTTTTGAGATTAATTCTTGTGCACATAAAATCTATAAATTTGTATTATGCCTAGAATATTTGATTTAGTATGCAAACCCTAATACTTATCACAAGTATGGCATGAGCTAAAAATTTGTGTTCATTAATAAGATAGGTTGGACATCCTCAACACCCCACTATGAAGAGAGTTTCCTACATACCAATACTCTAAGAAGGTATCAAGCCTAATTTAGTTCTCCTACCTAGTGCTTGATACAAGTGCAAGTGAATGCTAGAATGAGAGTGGTTTTAAATGTTTGAGTGTGCTTAAGATTGGAAATATCTAAAATATGGGCTTAGGGAAGCTATAGATTGTAGTATGTATAATTAAGGTAAAATAGGGATCAAATACCTTAATTTTTCTCAACTTGTTTCTTATTTAGATAGGCTTTTGCATCTATTTTCCATCTAGTGGATAGAGGTAAAATAGTCATGTATTTATAATGATCTATAGCTTGTGTGGATAATAAAATGTACTTAAGCTGACCTTAGGAGGGGAAATTTTTTGAAAATATATCCATTTGGGAGAGTTAGGTCAAGGGACATTAGCACTACATTGGGGACACTAGAACCATGTGGCTCTATTATCCTTAATATGGCATTAGTGTCTAGCTAGAAGACTACTAGTCATAATAGGTTGGTGATTTAACAATTTTGGGAATAATTGGGGTTTTATTATTAATTTATTTAAAGGTTATAGATTGATAAATTAATAAATAATATGTGGTAAATAAGCTACTAATTTGTGAAATTTATTGGTAATTAGATCTTTTCTAAAAATAGTAATAAGATGGAGAAAATAAGACTTAGCTTAAACTATGTTGATCCAACTGAGACAAGATCTAATATTCACAGTGTAGGCCTAGGAAACTATTTTAAAAAAGATTTTAAATTTCATTTTTTAATTGTATAGGAGTGCTAAAAGTGGATAGGATTGGTACCAACACTGTAGTCTTTATTTGATGCTATTTTCCTAAGCATCTAAGATTTTTGGGTTATATTCAACAGGTCTGTGTGACCTTATCTCTAAAGTTTTGGTAGCCAAAAGTCTATAGAGATCCTTCTAGATCATATTTTCTCTTCAAACCCTATCTTACATTATAATTTGACCAATTTCAAACAAGAGGGGGGTTAGTGTGTGTAACATTCACTGGACATGGATCCACACCCCTTGTATGGGCACATGACCTACTTTAAAATACTCCAAAGAGGGGTCAATCCATAGGTAGTTCTCCCTTTGAAATTTCTTGGTGTAATTATGATATGATAATGTAAGGAAATGTTAAATTAGGTGTGTTTGAGATTACAAGGGACTGGTGTAAGGATTTGAATAAGTTGTAAATAGTATTGGATGGTTGTATGTAAAGAATAGGGAAATGTGTTTGAGTAGTCTTACTTGTATTCTTGTTTGCTTTGTGATATTTTCCAACCCTTTCAAAATGATATGTAAATGGGATTTTATAGGGATTTATTGGTCATGGGTTGAATGTGATCACATTAAGCTAGCAAGAAAAGGATGGGGAACTAGAAAAAATTGACCATTAGGGCCAAAAATGGGCTTGGATAACAACACCAAAAGTGGATAGGAGTGGCACTGGTGCTATAATCCTAGTTTGGTGCTATTGTACTAGATATATGTGATATGGGGGGATGGATTGGTCATGAAAAGAGGGTCCTAGCTCAATTGGGATCAAGTTTAGAAGGATATAAATGACTGGGAATCAGTGAAAATAATCTTATAAAGGTCATGAGAGCAAGAAAAAGGGATCTATGGATTAGGAGTCATAAGCCACACTCAAATTACTAATTTTCCATTTTTATATGACTAAAGTTACCACTTCTTTATTCTAGTGATGTATTAAAGTGAAATACTAGGATAAAGGAAGAATATTAATCATACCTAAACTTACATGTAAGGTTGAATCTCATGATGATATTGTGATGTGAGGTAGTGCATATAATGAAGTGTGAGTCTATAAGAAAAAATAAGATTAGATCAGTTTTTACTAGATATGATATATCTAAAATAAGAATGCACAAATCTAGATAAGAGAGAGGAAGAGAAAAGAGTGAATACACCTCATCGAGTATGTGAACCAATATAAAACCTATTGTGATGCTAAATAATGTTAGATGATGTTGTACCAAGAGTAATATCATGAATAGAGCTGAGTGCTCAATTCACTAGAAAGTGGTTCAAAAATGCAAAGGCTATCCATTTAAATCCATCATCACTGATTAAGTGAAGTTAGGTGTCATTCATGTGTTGATCAATGTTTGGACTATGTGTCCAATCCATCTAAATATGTGGCCCCATAATACAAAAACTAGATAGACCTTTGGCTCCATCATTGCCCCATGAAGTGAAGCTATAAACTGATATCAGTATGATGTGTATATCATATGAGATGGATCCTAAATCCCATGAATGTATTGTGATCTAAAAATGTTGGCATGGATATCCAAATGTATTATAGAAAATAGGCCACTCTTGGCCACTCCAAAAGATGGAGATTAGTCTTATATAAAAGCCACTCTAAATTGGTGGATTAGGATTATATGAAATCCACTTGAGAACTTGGGAATTCAGGAAGATAGGCTTGTATGAAAGCCATTCCAAAATTATTCCAACCACCTTTAGATGGAATATGTCATATAACTATTGAGAATCCCTGGGTAATACTGAACTTGAAAAGAAAAGAAATAAATGTGTTCACACATTACCCCCAATCACTAGTGTCTAAAACATGAATTTCTATGTAGAAGTTATAACAACTACCCTATCTAAAAATAGAAATTAAAGCCATCATGATGTGCATGATTCCATCTATATTTATATTCTCTAAGAATAATTATACTAAAACTACTAATTCTGGTCTAAACTATAGTTGACAAAATTGTAACTAAACTTACCTTTCTATTTGTTTCTACAAAAAACTAGTTTTTATACTATTTGGACAAGAGCACCAAAACTGGACACTAGTGGCATAAACACTATTGTATAAGTTTTACACTATTGTCCAAGGCCAAATTTGATTATTGTTCTAGATTCTTGACTATCTGCCTAGTCTGTTCTAACTAATTTGATGTCTGGTTACTATTCTGGGTGTGCTAAATGTTGATATTTAAACTATTAGGAGCTTTGATCTTTTATACAAAACACTTGTTTATTTCCCCCTCTTCTAAGGGTAGGAATGAAGACCCTATAATTACTACCCTAAAAAAAAAGAGCCTTGTAATTGTGTTATACTACAAAGATACATGATATAGTAATGATAATCAATAAGATATCTCAAGATATAACATGATTTATATTAGGAGATTGTTAAATCAATAGGGCTATGCCTAGATAGATTTAATAATGTAATAGCATGTGCAATGTACAAAACTAGAAGTGAAATTCTAGCTAGTTTTTAGTTGTTATTTAGAGGGATGGAGCATGATTTCCATCATGACATCGAATAAAGTAGGATAATGCATGATTTAGATCATGGCATTGCAAAAAATGAGAAGAAAAAAAGTAATAAACACACAAGGCAAGAAGAAATAATCATACAAGGGTGGCCAAGGGGATAATCAAATAAGGGACATGGGAATATGTCACTCAAATTGGAAATCAAGCATACAAGGCATGTTTAAATGTCATATACATATATAATTGAAACAACTAAGGTTGATATGAAAGACACAATCATATAGAGGAATATAAGTAAAGGACATTGGTAAATGTTCTAAGGCACACGCATGAATAAAAGCAATGGACATTGGAAAATGTCCTAAGGAACATACAAGAAATATATAAGAATTAATAAATATAATCACATCAAGCTACGCTAAGAAATAAAGGAAAACATGTAAGGAACTAGAAGTACAATCACATATAACTAATCAAATCAAGAGGGAAAGTATGCAATACATGTTAGTACATTACTAGGTATATGATAAGAAATACATAAGTGCTATATACTAGTGAGTATTGATAGAGTAATCTATATAAGCTAGTAAGTAATGTACATCAACTTGATAACTAGAGTGTGTGGTGTAGGAATGACATAACCTAGATGGTGTAGTCATATAGAAGATGCCCCCAATGGGTATGTATATCGATGTGTGTCTCAATATAAAACTAGGATGCCCCCTCAATGGGTAGAGTGAAGTAATCAAGGAGCTAGAAGTCACTACACACACTCAAAAAAGATCAAGTGAATCATGGTAATGTATATAAATCAACAAACAATAGCGTAAAATAATAAATGTGAGTCTAGCATTGTATTAGAAATTTAAAGCGTGGATAATGCATATAATTGAAATATTTTTAGTGTTTTTGAATGTTATTTTTAAGTTTTTGTATTTTAAAATATTGTATTATTTTTGAATTTTTGATATTTTATTATTTTTTAATTTTTGGATATTTTATCTATGTACAATCAATCATAAGAAGACTATGTACAAGAAATACTAAGAAACTATGTACAAGTAAATAAAATAAACTATGTACAAGTAATTTGGAAAGAGACTATGTATAATAAATTAAGAAATTGTGTACAAGTAAGCTAGGAAGGAATGATACTAATTGATGAGTCTTATGGGAGACTCCCTATCATGGTGTCCTATACCAAACAAAACAATCATGCATGATTGTGAAGCATGAGGGAATGACTGTGAATATGACTTTAAATATTTAGATTCATTGTCAATATCTTGGAAATCATAATAACTTGTATTGTTCCACTCATCATGATCATCATAATTTTAAACCAATATAATGCTAGTGTTGAGTGTTGTTGTATCTAGATATTTTCCTTTGATAAATTGTGTCTATGAATTATTTGCCTTAGGATGTTCAATAAATCCCAAACCTTGGTGACAAACATTATCAACTGCTAAAATTAGAGTAGTGATGCCTTGAGCATGCTTTCCCAAATCTTGACCCTATTCTTGTGGTACTATTTGTTACTCTAATTTTGATTTTTGATCCTTTTATTGTTATGAGTTATGATTTGGTAACCACTTGTGTACTATTTTTGAATTTGACCCTTTGTGAATGTGTTCCCATGTCATGATGGATTGCTTGACTAATTTACCTTATATAGGGTTCTTATTAGAAATTATTTGTTGTATGTATTTATTTAATGCCAAATATGAATCTATGTGATGTCCATGCATTCTATGATATGCACAATAATATCTAGATCTTCTCATTGGATGTAGAGGAGGTAGTTTGATCAATGTAGATTTAATCATTTCCCTTAGTACCTCACTTGAACTCTTTTTTTATCTTTTAATGCTTTTTGAATCACTAGTTGTAGAGTTAATTTGTTGTTATTTATTTTTTTGATATGTAACATTGCTTGTAACCAATTAACTAGGTGAAGGTGCATATACATGATTGACACTAAGATGCCTTTGAGGCTTGTGTATTATAATCTAATTTTCCAATGTTGTGATCTTGTCATGTAATATATGATTTTACATTTGTAAATTTGAAATTAAATTTTTCATACTGGTGATTTGATCCCTTAGAGTCTCACAAGTGCAAACCTTAGTTATTTTTAATTGAACATATAAGCACATATGTTGAAGAGGGTTGGAAGAAGCTATAGGCTCAATGTATGCATTAAGAATAATAGTATAGGCTGACTCACTTTTTAGAGGTGTGATAGCATGGACCTAGTTAGAGGGAAAGTATCTATCACCCTCTTGAGGGAGATAAGGAGAAGGGATTTCTTTCCTCTATATGAAATATGACATTGAAACAAGAGTAGCGAAGGATAAAATTATATGGGCTAAAATACATGTAAATGGAGTTATAAGTTGTATAAGAATATGATTATAGAGAACATTCCACATGAGAGATAGTAAACAAGGGATAACGAGTATGGAACTATTTATGAATGCATATAAAATTTTGACATGAATCATAACATTTCTAACATGTTTAGCATGATAAGCTCAAAAAAATTTCCACATGAGTGAGAGAGAGTATGCAAAAGGAATATTGAAATTTTGTGCATGTTTAGCAATGAATTTTTTAATACCATCCCTTAGTATAAAAAGTAAGCATGAAATACAAAGAATGAAGCTTTGTACTAACATATGGTAAACTTATTCATTCATGTAAATGATAGGACCCATGATGGTCTCCTTATTTTTTGAAAAAAAATGTAAGAAAATTTTGTAAACAAGTGGGATCCATTTTTGCAATATGATTATAGATGTAAGGTGATACCTCAAGAAGCAATGGGACCTAGTGTAGGCAACTACGGTTTTGAAAGATGATGATTTGACAAATTTACTATGAAAATTTAAAATTGAAAGTGAATTTTTGAGTTATATATGCAAGTAAAAAATCATTAATTTGGTGGAAAATTAGTGATTTAATAAGACATAGTAGATGCAAATAGGTTTTTTAAAAATAAATGTTTATGAAAATTACTATTGAATTTTGAAACGTGAATGGATTTTTTGATTTAAATATGCATGTAAAAATTTAGAAAATGATTGGAAAATTACTATAAAATTATTGGGACCTAGTATGGGAAACTAGGGTTTGAAAGAAAATTATTTTAAAAATTACTAATAAATTTTAAAATTTGAAATGAATTTTTGATTTAAACATTCAAGGAAAAATTTAGAAATTTATAAGAAAAATTAGTAGGAATTTTACCTTAGGGTTTCAAGAATTTTTATTAACAAACAAAGTAAGTCAGGTCCATCAAATGATTTAACAAATTTGGGAATAATTGGTGCTTAATTCCTAATTTAGTTAAAGGGTATAGAATGATAAATTAGTAAATAATATGTGGTAAATAAATTACTGATTTATAAATTTTTTTGGTAATTATAGCTTTTCTAAAAATAGTAATAAGAGGGAGAAAATTAGACTTAGCTTAAACTATGATGATCTGAGTAAGACACGATCTAATATTAAATATGTAGGCTTAGGACATTATCACAAATAGGATTATAACTTTCATTTTTTGATTGGATAGGAGCATCAAAATTGGATAGGAATGGCACCGGTATTGTAATCTTTGTTCGACACTATTGTCCTAATGATCTGAGCTTTTTGGGTTCTGTTCAATAGGTCTATGTGACCCTGTCTCTAAATTTTTGATAGATATAGTTCTATAGAGCTCCCTATAGATTAGATTTTTTCTTCAAACCCTATCTTCCATTGTACTTTAACCAATTTCAAACAAGAGGGGGGGTTAACATGTGTAAGATTCAATAGACGTGGATCCACACCCCTTGTGTGGGCACACTACCTACATACCAATACTTTGAAGAGGGATCAATACATATGTATTTATCCCTTTAAAAGTGCTTAGTGCAATTGTGATATCAAAAAGCAAGGAAATGCTAAACTAGGTGTTCTTGAGATGACTAGAGACTAGTGTAAGGATTCAAATAAGATAGAAATAGTATTAGATGGTTGTATCTAGAGAATAGGGAAATTTGCTTGAGTAGTCTTGATTTTATTCTTGCTTTCTTTGTGATATTTTCCAACCCTTTCCAAATGATCTTTGAATGGGATTTTATATGGATTTATTAGTCATGAGTTGAATGTGATCATGTTAGGCTGACAAAGAGAAGGATGGGAAACAAAAAAAAATTAACCATTGGGGCTAGAAATGAGATTGGATAATAGCACTAAAATTAGATAAGAGTGGTACTGGTGCTATAGTCCTAGTGTGGTGCTATTGTCCTAGGTATCTGAGACCTGGGGAGATGGATTAATCATGAAAAGAGGGTCCTGACTTAGCTAGGATAAAGTCCAAAAGGCTATGGATGAATGAGAATCAATGAAAATAAGAATGTGAGGGTCATGAGAGTAATAAAAAGGGATATATGGATTGGGAGTCATAATCCACACTTAAGTTGCCAATTTTACATTTTTATATGACTATAGTTGGCATTTTGGAAAGTTATTTTGGGACTATGTTTGAGCTAATAGAAGATGTCTTTGGTTTTCAAAATGTATGGAAAAGTGTGATAAAGGATATAGGATAAGTCTAGGACTAATATAGTAATATTCTATCTCAAATGACACTCTTAACATCTAAATACCACTTTTAGGTGATTACATTTGGCCCCCCTTTAGGCTAGAAATACAACAAAGTGAAATGACTAGTATAAAGGAAAAAGAAGTGTATCTAGACTTACCTAGGAAGTGAAGCCTATGTAGTTGAGTCTAAGTATGTGAACCTAGGTTTTTGTATGTGGAACATGATCCAAAGTAATGACCTACAATGAAACATGAAAACATTATTCCTAAAGAAATTATCAATAGTAAAAGACTATGTTGAATAAAGTGACTGAGTAAAGCTGAGTAAAGAGATAGAAAAGAGGAAAGGAACAAATACAACTCATTGATATGTGAACCAATGCATGAACCTAGTGATAACTTATGTGTGTGAGTGTACATAGTTATCAAATTGTTGAATAACTTGAACTGAGCTAAGAGTTTGCTCAATCCTCATATGTGGGTGGCTCAAGAACTCAATTAGGATATGAATCCATCATTGCCCATGCATGTGAAGTATATGCATATAAAAATAAACTTTAAAAAGTGTTGAAAGTATCTAATTGGGTATATATAATTATGCATTTTATATCTATAGCCACTCATGTACATTATGTGGCTCTAGGCCACTCAGAAGTGTTAACCACTACAAATGGAGTAAGGCATGAAATTGGTGATAACTTGGAATATGATATAAAATGTATAATTTGTAGAGAATGATATGGAGTTTTCCATTTAATATAATCAACCTATGTGTAATTGATCATATGTAAATTATGTGTCATGCACATGCCCACAATCTAATATTTGAGTATATTGATTATGAATTGAGTATGTAATAATTGTATCTATGTATCTAAAATGGATAGGAGAGTCATCATTCCATGAATGATGCCACCAAATCTAAGAAAATGGTTTTAATTTGGGTTGAAATGAGTGTATTTGAGTAAAATCTAAATATAATTGTCAACCTTGTGACTATATTTGTGTAAATATATACTATACCTAGTGTACTAGTCTAGCTAATCTAGATTGCCCTAAAGATAGGGCTACTATATAATAACACCCTATAGTGGAAAGTAGTACCCTATGTCATTAGTGTCCTAATTTTGGTGTTAATGTTTGTCTTGTTTGAAATCTAATTGACTGAATTATTTTTTGAGTCCCCACTTTTTTCTTGTGTCTGACTTATGTCTGATTTCTAAAATTGAGCTTGTGTGCTGAAAATAATATGTGAATAGAAATGTAGGAGCCTAATCTCTATGACAAACCCCTATGAATTTCCCCTATTTTTATGGTAGTTGTGGAACCTATGTAATAACTATCCTTAAAAGAAGTAGTTTTGCAAAATGTGTTAACTAGAGCATATATATGATAAATGCATGATATTCCAATACAATGTACAAATATAACATTAGAATGTAAAATAAACCAAACATGAGTATATAGTTTAAATGCATGTTTTAACATATCATTGCACAAGGGTATCAAGATAGATGTAGTAAATGTGTATAAATGTAAATATAAGTATCTAACTAGGGGGATGGGGCATGATGTTCATCACAATACCCAAGTATGAAGGATAGATGCATAAGGTCCCTCATGGCATCAAATGTTGATGTGTGTAACATGAAAAGACAAGTGTCATGGTGGTGAAGAATATATGAAAACATACATATAAATCATATTAGACATGAAAAATTAGGCAAAGGGGACATAATAAAAGGGACATGGGCACATTCCACTAAATCTAAGCATAAAATACATACAAGGCCATGTTTAAATGTACACATACACAAACAACAATAAATTTGGCTTAGATCTACATATAAGGACCTTTTCAAATGTTTGCATATACAATCAAGAAAACACACACAAGGGACATGGTCATATGTACAAGGCATACATACATATAAGTGGTGTAAATCCAAATAAAAATGGCATATTCAAATGCCCTCGAATAGAATAAGCATAGGAAACACAATCAATCCTAAACTAGGAAAGCTAGAAATGAAAGCATTTATAACTATGTAGTACAAATTTGTGTAAATTTTAAGATGTACATATATTGAGTCTAACTAGTGATAGTCAAAAAAAGCTCTAAGCAATGAGTAGAAATGATCAATATCAAGATATGTCAATGTGTAATTAAAATGTATAAAATTTAAGGATAGAACCTAGTAGTAGAAACTATGTCTGAGATGTCCCCAAGTATCAATTGAATAAACCTAGATTGATGTATATTCCTATAGTGGGTAGATGATAGAAATTCTAGATCAATGTAGTGGACTAAAGTCCTTTATGTAATCTGCAAGCACTCAACAAGAATACATGAGGCATATTTTTATGATAAAGTTGACTATACTGATATAGATATCATATGTAATATCTAACAAGTGTAAGAAATGTAAACATAACAATGCATACAATTTGTAAATTTTTTATTTTCAAAATATTTAAATGTTTTTGTGTTTTGACATGTTCTATTATTTTAGTACTTTTTGGAAATAATCTATGTATAAGTAAATGAAAATAAACTATGTACAAGGAGTGAGAGAGAGGGAAGTGTGTATAAGAGTAAAAAACATACTAACAAATGAGTCTCATGGGAGACTCACTATCATTATGACCTATGTTGAATAAAAGGATTTATGATCATATGTGTTATGTGAAAGGGTAATTACGATATCATAATTCGTTATGTTGTATAATTTATGTCTAAATCTATCTGTGTAGTGATGTGATGAATTTATGGCACTAATTGTGATACCCTATAAACTATCAGGGTCTTTAGAATCCATTTAGTAGTAGAAGAAGAAGCTATATGTGATGTATGTGCCCTATGTTGATAACCCCTAAAACCCAATAGTACTAATCTTAGAATAAAATGAGTATAGGAAGGTCCTCTAGAATTTTTGACATATCATTGATTCAATGGTCTCTTTAATAATGGTCTTCATGGGAGAGTATGTGTATATGTCAATAATGTAAGAGTAGACTTCATCTAAACTGGTGGCTTTGATAAACTTTATGATCTATGCATATGAGTTGTAATACTAGTTGTAACTAATAATTATGAAATATATGGTAATGGTGATGGAACTATAAATGATGTCTATGCTTGAAATTTAACTAGAAACTGCACTAGAACAACTTGTGGGATGGGTAGAGGATACTCATATGGGTCACCCTCAACATTAACCACCTAATTTACATGCATATACTTCAAGCATTAGTGTACTATAGATGGTATGGATTAGAGATATTGTAACCATGGCCTCCCAATAATGTATTGGATACACCTACACTAGGTACTACTAAGAACCAAGTGGATATGTGTGCTAGTATAGCCTGTAATAAAAGCACAATATCCCTAATTGAACTCTGAATGTGTATATTTAAACCATTAATGACTAAATTTATGGGGAACATATCTTAATTTATGTAACCCAAGTGATGTACAAGTGTCATAGTACACATGATTATGTTTAACTTATTGTCAACCATAACATTCTGGATAGGATGGTGGTCTATGTATGCTCATATGAAAAGTGAATATAGATCTATATATCATTCACAATATCCTACTCTGAGAATGTGATAAGTGGTCTAGGTGGAACTATAGTGTGATACATGATAATAATGTTATGCAATGGATGTGCCTCCTCTATAATTATGTGATAAGAATATGGTGGTGGATGTACCTAGTATGTATAGTGAACACTTGATGTGCCCCCTCTCGTATTTATAGTATACTTTGGGAAAGGATGTCAAGATATATTTAGTGTCTTAGCCTTTGTTTTATATGGTTTTTTTGCCTCTATGGGTGTTCCCACATTAATAATAATAGCCTTAATTATATATTGTATCTTGTGATTTTAGCTAATGCCTTTGTTTATTGTGTGTCCTGGTGCCTTGTGATACTCATAAAATGCATTTGAATCATATTTATTTGGAAGAGGATGTGTTTTATCTAACTCTTTAATGGGAGAGAGAGATGTGACATTACATTCCAAGAGTTATTTTAGAACTCATGATCATGACTTTGGAAGGTTAGTGAAGACTCTATGATGAGGAATAGATAAAACTAATCTAGGAGATGGCTTAGAAACTACATTGACTGTGTCCTTTTGATCACTTTTGTTCTTTGTGGACCTCACCATGTATGGAGGTTTGTTTAAACTCTTAATAGTTGATTTTTATCCATTTGTATACTTGATATTTCCCATTGATAAGAGCTTATACTATCTTTCCTTTACTATGTGGCATAAAATGGTAAATATAGGAAACTTATTGAACAAGAAAGCTTCATGTAATGTTAGTAAGAGACTTTGTTTAAATATGTCTGTAAGCTCTCTGTCTATCATGGGGCTAGTTAATCTCACTAATATTATCTTGTATTGTAAGACATAATTTGTGATAGGTGTTGTTACCAAAATTTGTCTCTCATTTTTGGCACAACATATGAACTATTTTGGTCCTACAGGCCAACATTATCTCGTCCCTTCTCAAAAATTGTTTTGAACATTCAAATTCTTCATTATTCAAGCTTTTTCAACTAAGGGACTAATAGGTTCAATAGGTTCAATGACTTCAATAGGTGAGCTCTCACAAAGGAACAAGTGCTCAACACTTAGGCATTTTCAAGCTTGGTTCAATGCCTAGGTTCAACCAAAAGGTTCATCGACAAGCTTCAAATAAAGGATTGAACCATTGAACCATTGAACCCTGCTTATCAAAGGTTTAAAGGTTCAATGATGTTGACAAGCTTAAAGAGTTAAGCACTTCAGCAAAATTTCAAAGTTCAACCGCTTCGGTAAGTTCAACGGCTTCAAAAGACATAGCTAAAAGAAGGAAGATTGAACTGTTGAACTGTTGAACCTTGAAGAAAAAAAGGTTCAAAGGTTCAAAGTTTCAAAGGTTCAATGTGGTTGGTTCAAAGAGATTGGTTCAAGCAGTTAATTGAATAAGTAGAGCAAAATATTGAACCATTGAACCGTTGAACCAAAGTTGGTTCAATCGGTCGGTTCAAAGGAGTCCCCCAAAGTCAAAAAGGCAAGTGGCCTTGTGGAGGGTAGTGAACAAAAGGCAGGTGCCCTTGTGGAGGGTAAATAACATTTACTCAAAGGAATGATCAAAGGCTGAAAGGGTAAGGTTTCCTTCAAACTTTTTGTCTGAAGAAATTACCAAGTAAAGGAACCAAAAGAATTCCTTCGAAAATATTTTTCGTAGAAGAATTTCTCAAAGGCAAAATCCTTTAGACAAATTATCTAAAGGAATTCCTTCAGACATTTTGCTTGAAGGAATGATCAAAATCTTGATGGAAAAGTGGTTAAGGCAAGGAAAGATTTCCTTCAAACAAAATGTTTGAAGGAATTCCTTCGGACATTAAAGTCAAAGGATTTGAAGGAAAAGGCCACCCAAAGAATCCTGAAGGGTAGGTACCCTTGTGGGGGGCTCTCGACACCCAAAAAATGGACCTTTCTCAAAATCCTGAAGGGACACCTTCCCTTCGAGGTGTTCCAAAGACATAAAGCCAAAGGAAGTTCAAGGCTTCAAAAGACTTAGCCAAAACAAAGGATTCTAAGAAAGACATTAAACCGTTGAACCTTGAACCAAAAAGCTTCAAAGGTTTAAAGAAAACTCCAAGCAAAGGAAAGAAGCAGAAGATTCCAGAGACCAATTCAAAGAGATGGTTCAACCAAAGAGCAGGGAAGTAATTGAACCAGGGAAGAGATGGAACCAAGGAATCGATAAAGACTGCTTGAACCGTTGAACATTGAACCAATGAACTTTCAAAGGTTCAAAGGTCCATAGTTAAATATGGTTCAAATAACTAGCAACCATTGACATCCCCACAGACAATAAATTTAAGCTAATGGAATATTCATTAATTTTCAAATATAGCATAGAACTTGAAGGATGAACTAAGAGACCAGTTGAAAAAGATAGCCTGAGAGCTCCAATTGTAATAAGAAAGAAGAGAAGGCTATAGGAGATATTGAAATATCTATACGAGAGTTATTTTCAATAGGTGAAATAGTTCACCAAGTAGTCATCTAAGCACACAAATTCAAGGATGCAGCCTATTTTTCTTCCATGAAGTAAAGGCAAAGTGGAAAGCTACACAAATAAGAAGGAAAGGACCAAGCGGCCTATACTTTGGAGGAGACATATGATATGAATTGGCATGCCACAGTTAAGACCAATGCACTATTCCAAGCATGGCCCCTTGACAAAATTGAAAATGCATTTAAGGCATTAAATGAAGCATGGGCCATTTTACAAAATAAAGTGCCAAGCCTTTATTGGCTGCCATATATTGTAATCTCTTGTTTTGGTGCAAGGGAGATCTCTCCATTATAGAAGCGAAACTCTGCCCAAATTGAAAGGTGATTACTGAGACTTTGACATCAGATTATAGATCATATTACTTTATTTGAATGAGAAAGCAAGTTACTTTCAAACTTTGTGTTGTTATAGCTTGTGTTATTTTAAGAAATTTTTCTTACGTCCATTTCTTAGGAGCATTCTTTTTTATTTAATCTAACAAGCAGAACTAGTGGAAATAATCAGGAAGGTGTCCTAAAATCAATTGTGGAAAGACTTTGTGTTGTCAAAAATGTCTTCAGTGTGTTTTTAATTTTCTTTCTATGTATAGGATCTTGGGATGACTTTATGCCCCCATTATCCTTCATAGTTCACTCTTTGGGAAGTTGAGGTGGAGAATTTGTGTTACACCTCATTTTATTGGTTATTGCATCATTGTTACCTATTGGTTACCCACTAGAAAGAACTCCTATGCCCTGTTGCAAGACCACTTCTGAAAGAAGAGAAGTACCTTCAGTATTATCATCAAGATTTCTTTTTTGTCTATGAACATCATCTCTAAAAAAAGAGAGATGGATGGTGTAGTCCTATCCCTAAGTGTTATTTTCTACTTATATATATAGTATAGCACTCCTCATATTTATAGGGAACCTCCCCTTGATGAGAGGAGAGATTTATCCACCTCTAATGTGGTAAACCTGCACATTTGGTTAACCAATCTCCCTATGCTATGGTTGAATACACCTATTTTTCTCATCAGTTAGCTAGTGAAAAAAATATTCACCTAATAGTTTTTGGTGACTCTGCTAGGGAAGAGCACGTAGTTTGAAGGCTCAACCTTCAAGTTGAAGCAACGACAGTTCTTCCCCATTTTTATTCTATAATCTAGAAACTCCATGCTATACTAGAAGCCAAATATCCCAAGGTGTTGTTAACCCTATTTTTGAGTTGGTGTAGTAGGGCAATTTTGATTTGTTCCCTCCCCAACTTCAAGTTCAACAATCCAAGAGTGTTCCTCCTACCCGTACCAAGTCACCAACACAAGGTAGAGCTTCTTTTTCTACTATTATCAGAGCTTTACCTACACATACTCCACCTAGATTTGTTATCACCCTTTTCCATAAATAAATCATGGCAGTTCAAGGCCCCTAGGGTAACTCTTTCAGCCCACACAATTTAACCCCACCTCTACATGAGCTTCCATGTAGTTCAAGGAAGAATTTATTCAAATTCTTTGGTGATGGGAGAGTTCATCCTAATGAACATATTGCTACCTTCAGCATAGACTGTGGTGTGATAGGTGTGGAGTATGAGGATGTAGTAGTCAGGCTGTTTATGGAAACATTTCAAGGTGCTATTGCAGACTAGTTCTACCATCTACAAGCCTAGACTGTGACTGACTAGGACACTCTTAAAGCTAAATTTGAACCCAATTTCAAGCCTATAGAAGATGCACATGCCTTGTTGGCCTAGCTCACAAAGATGAAGAAAGAACCTCATGAATCGACAAGGGACTTCATTGCCAAGTTTGACAAGCTGAGGAACTGGATTCCTATAATTGCTTAGCCAACACTTGAGAACCTTAAATGCTTCTTCATCAACTCAAAGCTTCATGAAGTGAGTTTTTTTTTGAGATAGGTTGGCCACATAGACCTTGCTACTACTTAAGATTTGTCTACTGAGGTAGAAGATGACCTTATCTTGGTAGGAAAGATAAGGAGAGATCTTAATAGAGGTAAGTCCTCTTCATCTTTTGAATACTCACCTATAGTCACCACTGATCCAATGGTGTAGAAGCTATAAAATGAGTTGCTAGCTCTTAGAAAGCAAATGGTGCAAAGGATGTCATCTACTCCTTCATATAGAGATATACCAAGGAAGATATTCCCTAATCACTCATAACAAGGCCATGCTTCTAAGAATCAAGGGTAGCCAAATCATCTTCCTCCCCCTTAGGTAAAATTGGCCATTGAAGCACCTCCAACCAATTCAGCAGTTGGATACCTTGAAGTAGAATCAGATTTCTCCTTCTAACCTAAGTTAAACCTAGAAGATGATGTTAATATCTTCATAGAGGGAGAAGAAGAATTAGTTGGTGACTCCAACATTGGTTTCCTAAATTACTAGAATGAACCCAAAAGTGAAGGTAAAATAGTTGATGGAACATATTTTGTACTCACCTGATCTAAGAACCAGTTAGCCCACCAAGCTGATAAAGAAAAAATAGAGCAACTTCAACCAACAATTTCAATTACTAAGTAGGGAACCACTCTACCTTTTCAGCTAAAGGACTTGGGGATTGCAAGAAAGGTAAGTACATCAAACATCTCTAAACCTTCTACTTCAAATTCATAGACCAGTCCTCCCCCTCCCAAAATCCAAAAGGATGAACTCCTATCCTCTGTTCTTAGTTCATTTTAGACATTTGACATAATTAACCATATAAAGAAAACTAAAATTCAAATGTCTGAATTTGAATTCCTACAATCCAACCCTGAGCAATTGGATAAGTTGGTTTAATGTGTAAAGAACCAAGCCATCCTTGTAGGACAAGAAATTTTAAAGGTAACTTGTGATCTCCCCAAGAACACATCCACCAAGAATAACCTTGTCATTACTCCTCCTACTTCTCCTGGGAGGACTGAACCATTTTATGTCTCCCTATTGATAAATGGACACCAACTAAATAATTGCATCATAGATTTTAGTGCATCTAACAATGACATGCCTACCAAAGTGGTGGAATCCCTTGGTCTCACACTGACCAATACATTTGAGAGATGTTTCTCCATGGAGAACAAACAAGTGACACTATTAGGACAAATTAAGGATGCCCAATTTGCATTTACAACATTCTCAGACAAGAGAATCAAGATGACTGTCCTAGTGGCTAACATCTCAGCATCATACAACATCCTTCTTGGGTGAATTTTTTGCAAGGATGTTGGTGAAAATTATGTATGGACCTATCTGAGGTGAGGATCCTAGTCAAAGTCATTATACAGAGATTGCTCCCTGAGAAAGAAGCAAAATATGTGGTCACTCAAACATCAGTGCCTGAAGCTCAAATTCTATTTGAGTCTTTAGGCATGGGTAATTACTTTTTATCCATGGAGGATGTCCATGAGACATCTAATGAAATTATTGAATGTGTCAACCTAAAAATTGGTTTAGATGAAATATCAGAAGGATTGGAGGATAGTGTAAGTGAAAAAGAATCTTCCCCTCCAAATGAAGAAGAATCTAAGGAAAAATTAGTGTCTGATGAGGTATGGATTCTAGAATTTGATGGCAACTGCTCCTCTACCAGTTCAAGAGTTGGGATTGTGTTGATATCTCCTTAAGGATATATTTTTTCTTCTTCATACAAGTTGTAGTTCAACAACACCAACACAACTGAGTATGAATCTCTATTTCTTGGATTGAAGGCTTCTCGAGACAAAGGCATCAAACTCCTTCATGCCAAAGGAGATGATAAACTCGTAGTTTATCAGGTAATGAACCTGTATCAAACCAAAAATGAGAGATTGCACCACTACTGCAATCTAGTCTGGGATCAAATTGAAATCTTTTATGTTTTCAGCATCTCTGCCATACCCAGGGAATTCAATGACCGAGCTAATGCACTAGCTATTTTAGCAACTCTCTTGGTTCCTCACCTTAATTTTAAAGGAGACATGTACACTATTGAACTAGTCTTTCAACCAAGTGTGCCTAACAATGCCAATCATTGGCAAGTTTTTAATGGTGACAACCAAGTCGTTACCTTCTTGGAGCAAAAAGATAACTTTGAATAGCTTCATTTTGAAGGCAGTGAGCCTCAGAAGCTTGAATCAGACCCTAAATCAAGTGCAGATGTAGGTGAAGAATTCCTACAACTTAAAGGAAATAAAATCCTAAAAGGCCTAGTTTCCCTTGAGAAGTTGTTTAACAAACATGATAGGTTCATCAAACAATAGCAAATGGATTCAAGCTCCTCCCAAGAGTTTGATCAAATAAATTTGGATACCAAAGAAAATCCCAAGATGGTGAACACTGGGAAGTGCTGCACTCAGGGGGAGAAGTTCAATTTCACTACTCTACTTTGCTAGTACATAGATGTTTTGGCATACTCTTATGATGATCTAAAGTCACTCAGGCCTAAAGAAATTCACCACGAGATTCATCTCAAGAGTGGTTCAGTACCTCATAAGAAAAAATCTAGGTAGTATAATATAAAGACATCAGGTACTATTCTGTCTGAAATATAAAAAATGTTGAATGCTAGGATAATTTTTCCAATCCATCATTCCACATGGATTGCCAACATAGTACGTATGAGGAAAAAGAATGGTGAAATTGGCCTCTGTGTGGACTTTAAAAATTTAAATCAATTATCCTTAAAGGATAACTATCCTCTACCCATCATGGAACAAGTCCTTCAAACAGTGACTAGTTAAGAAATGTTATCAATGCTTGATGGCTTCTCAGGCTACAATCAAGTTGAAGTTGGTGAAGAAAAGCACCATAAGACTACCTTCACCACACCTTGGGGCACCTTTGCCTATCAAAGAATGCCTTTTGGCCTGATAAATGCTAGTGCCACTTTTTAGAGAGCAATGGACCTTACTTTCAAAGATGAAATGGGTAAGTTCATTGTAGTGTACTTAGATGATTTAACAGTATTTTCTAAGCATCATCCTGATCATGTGCACCATTTACAACAAGTGCTAAAATGATGCCACCAGAATGGCATTTATCTAAACCCCAAGAAGTCTATTTTTGGAGTAACAGAAAGGAAACTTCTCAGGAATGTTGTATCCTGAGAAGGCATAAAGATTGGCTTAGACAGAGTCAAGTCCATCTAGGAACTTACTTTGCCCACAAGTAAGAATACAGTTCACTCTTTATTTGGAAAAGTAAATTTTTTACGAAGGTTCATCCCTGAGTTTGCTGAGAAGACTTGCCACATTATGGACATGATGAAGGGCAAAGCCAATTTTTGATGGACTATAGAAGGCAAGTCAACATTTGAAGACATCAAAAAAGCAATTGCCCATGCACCAATTCTAGTTTATCTAGATTATACCAAAGACTTTATAATATATAGTTATGCTTCTGAGCATACACTTTCAACAATTTTGGTTCAACAGAACCAAGAAGGTGTGGAATATCCCATTTCTTTCATGAGCTATCCTCTCAAAACTCATGAGCTAAAGTACTCAAACATGGAGAAGCATGCTTATGTAGTAGTAAAGGCAGTGAAGCATTTCTGCTTTTACATCCTAAATTCACACACTACTACCTTGGTTCTTGACACCACAGTCAAATCCATATTAACTTAGCAGGAGTTTGAAATTAAAAGAGGTAATTGGATTACTAAAATCTAAGAGTTTTATGTAGTCATCAAACCAACAAAGCTGGTGTGGGGAAGGGGCCTATGCCAGTTGATTGTTGAAAATAGACTAGAAAAAATAGAGCGTGGAGAAGAAGAAATTAAAGACTCACCAATAGTCCTCTTTGTCTCCACCATGAATGAGTGGTATTCAAGTATTGCTCATTTCCTTATGGTGAGTGTCATGCTCACCTATCTCATAAAGAAAGGAGGACTTCCAAGTTAAAATCTACCAGTTTTATCTTGTGGGACAATGGCCTATATAAGAGAAACCTTGATGGAGTGTTCCTTTGCTATGTGGATAAAGAGCAGTAGAACCAACTCTTGAAGTCCTTCCATAATCTGGCCTATAGAGCACATTTTTTTTCTCTTATAACTACCCATAAGATTTTTTGAGCTAGGTAATACTAGCCTACTCCATTTCAAGATGCATATCAAATGGGTACGAAGATGTGAACTATGCCAATAGTTCATTGGAAGACCCAAATTAGCTGCTCTACCTGTTAAGCTAGTGGTGATAGAAGAGTCATTTCAACAATGGGGAATTGATTTCATTGGTGCTATAAACCCATTTTCAAGTGATGGACATGATTATGTCCTCACCACCACAGATTACTTCACCAAGTGGGTGGAAGCTATTCCAACCAAGCATGCTACTTCAGAAGTAGTGTGCAATTTCCTTAAGGAGAACATCATTTCTAGGTTTAGGGTCCCAACTAAGATTGTCATAGATAACGTAATTTATTTCTCTTCCTAGGAGATTACTCAGTTCTATTTTTACTATGGGATTACCCTCTCCCACTCTTCTAATTATTTTCCATAAGGGAATGGCCAAGCTAAATCAAGCAACAAGAACCTGGCGACTATCATCAAGAAGCTGGTAGATGACAACCAACAAACATGGCATAAAGCATTGGTTGATGCTTTATCGGTAGACATAATTAGACTCAAGAGGGCAATTGGTATGTCACCTTTCCAACTTCTTTATGGTCTCAATGCTGAGGTACTAATCACCTTGGAATTGCTAGCATTGAAATTAGCTAAGGCAGTCAAAGATCAAACATATGAAAGATCCATCGATAAGAGGATCATGTGCTTGACTGAGCTAGATGAACAGTGAACTATGGTGGTGGACCAAATTTCTACACATCAAAGTTTGGTGAATAAGATCTTTGACTAGAAAGAAAAAAACTATGATTTATATATTGGAGATCAAGTCCTATTGTGGGAGAAGAGAAGAGAACCAAAGGGAATGCATGGGAAATTTGACTCCCTTTAGAGGGGCCCTTATACTATCCATTAGCTCAATGGTGAAAATAGTTTCTTGTTGAAGTATCAAGATGGCATGCCCTTTTCTCTGCCTCACAATGGGCAGCATCTGAAGCACTTTAATTCTTAAAGTATCAGATAAGATCATCTATACATATGTATATTTGTATAGTCTTTAGTTCTATTTTTTGCTTTTCATTTTCATTTTTGGCACCTTTCTTTTTTGGGTAGCATGACTTTGTATCCCAATGGAATACTTAAAGGCAGTAGAGATTTTGGTTTCTGCTCCCCTTAGCTATTCCAAGTTTTCAACTGAAGGAAGTTCCCCAACCGGAGCCAGTCTTGTTCCTAAAATTTGTCACTCATTTTTGGGACAACATATGAACTATTTTGGTCCTGTAGGCCAAAATTATCTCTTCCCTTCTAAAAAATTGTTTTGAACATTCAAATTCTTCATTATTCAAGATTTTTTAGCTAAGGGACTAACAAGTTCAATAGGTTTAATGACTTCAATAGGTGAGCTCTCACAAAGGAACAAGTTCTCAACACATAGGCATTTTCAAGCTTGGTTCAACACCTAGGTTCAACCAAAAGGTTCATTGGCAAGCTTCAAACAAATGATTGAACCATTGAACCATTAAACCTCACTTCTCAAAGGTTCAAAGGTTTAATGGGTTCAAAGGTTCAATGATGGTGACAAGTTTAAAGAGTTAAGTGCTTCGACAAAAGTTCAAAGTTCAATCACTTCGATAAGTTCAATGGCTTCAAAAGGCTTAGTGAAAATAAGGAAAATTGAACTGTTGAACCTTGAACCAAAAAAGGTTCAAAGGTTTAAAGGTTCAAAGTGGTTAGTTCAAAGAGATTGGTTTAAGTGGTCAATTGAATAAGCAGAACAAAAGATTGAATCATTGAACCATTAAACTAAAGTCAGTTTAATCGGTCAGTTCAATCAATCAATTCAAAAGAGTCCCCCAAAGCTGAAAGGGAAAGTGCCCTTATAGAGGGTAGTGAATAAAAGGTGCATTCCCTTGTGGAGGGTAGGGAAAATTTGCTTGAAGGAATGATCAAAGGCCGAAAGGGTAAGGTTTCCTTCAAACTTTTTGTTTGAAGAAATTACCAAGTAAAGGCTGCTCAAAGAATCTCAAAGAGTAGGTACCTTTGCAGGGGGCTCTCAACACCTAGAAAATGGACCTTTCTCAAAGACTTGAAGGGACACCTTCCCTTTGGGGCATTCCAAAGACATAAAGCTGAAGGAATTTGAAGGCTTCAAAAGAATTAGCCAAAACAAAGGATTCTGAGAAAGACATTGAACCTTGAACTAAAAAGGTTCAAAGGTTTAAAGAAAGCTCCAAGCAAAGGAAGGAAGTAGAAGATTCTAGAGACCAGTTCAAAGAGATGGTTCAACCAAAGAGTAGGGAAGCAATTGAACCAGGGAAGTGATGGAACCAAGGAACTGATAAAGACTGCCTAAACCATTGAACTATTGAACCAATGAACTTTCAAAGGTTCAAAGGTTCAAAGGTTCATAGTTTAATATGGTTCAAACAACCAGCAACCATTGACATCCCCACAAATTTCAAATTTAAGGTAATGGAATATCTGTTAATTTTCAAATATAGCATAGAACTTTAAGGATGAACCAAGCAACCAACTAAAAAAGATAGCTCAAGATCTGTAATTGTAATAGGAAAGAATATAAGGCTACATGAGATATTGAAATATCTATAAGAGAGTTATTTTTAGTAGGTGAAACAGTTCACCAAGTAGTCATATAAGCACACCAAATCAAGGATGCGGCCTATTTTTCTTCCATGAAGTAAAAGTAAAGTGGATAGCTGCGCAAATAAGAAGGAAAGGACTAGGCAGCCTATACTTTGGAAGAAACATATGAGATGAATTAACACGCCATAGTTAAGACTGATGCACTATTCCAAGAATGGCCCCTTAACAAAATTGAAAATGCATTCAAGGCATTAAATGTAGCATGGGCCATTACATGGAACAAAGTACCAAGCCTTTCTTGGCTTCCATATATTGTAATCTCTTATTTTGGTGCACGGGAGATCTCTCCATTATAGAAGCAAAACTCTACCCAAATTAAAAGGCAATTACTGAGACTTTGAGCTCAGATTGTTGATCATATTACTTTATTTGAATGAGAAAGCAAGTTACTCTTAGACTTTGTGCTATTATATCTTGTGTTATTTTAGGAAATTGTTCTTATGTCCATTTCCTATGAGCATTCTTGTTTATTTAATCTAACAAGCAGAACTAGTGGAAATAATTAGGAAGGTGTCCTAAAGTCAATTATGGAAAGACTTTGTGCTATCACAAATGTCTTCAGTGTGTTTTTTAGTTTATTTCTATGTAAATAATCTTGGAATGACTTTGTGCCCCCATTATCCTTCATATTTCACTCTTTGGGCAGTTGAGGTGGAGACTTTGTGTTACACCTCATTTTGCTAGTTACTGTGTCCTTGTTACCTATTGGTTACCCACCAAAAAGAACTCCTGTGCCCTACTGCAAGACCACTTATGAAAGAAGAGAAGTACCTTTAGTATTATCATCAAGATTTCTCCTTTGTCTGTGAACATCATCTCTAAAAAAAGAGAGATTGATGGTGTAGTTTTATCCCTAAGTGTTATTTTCTGCTTATATATATATATATATATATATATATATATATATATATATATATATATATATAGCTCCTCATATTTATAGGGAACCTCCCCTTGATGAGAGGAGAGATTGTCCACCTCTGATATGGTAAATCTACACATTTGGCTGACTAATCTCCTTATGCTATGGTTGAAGACACCTACTTTTCTCATTAGTTAGCTGGTGACAAAATATTCACCCAACAATAGGCTCATTCAAATTTTGTTTTAATTATGACACTTATTCATATGATATCTTACCACTGATGTTGATAGATAAATGTACTAAAAACATGGTTAAAATATTGAATGCCATGATAGTTTGATTTGTTAAATCATAGAACCATTGTAAGGAATAATCCTTGAGACTATGTGTAAATAATTTCATAAAAAGCTAATCATTAGACACATATTCCAAACATCTTTCATGAAAACCTATGAGATGATGTTTTGGTCACCCTTGCCATCATATAATTTAAGCTAGGGTGTCATGAAACTAGATGGCAATGGAGTTGCCACTATGTGATTTTCCAAAGGTATACGTAAGATAATGTTGGAATCTAAGACATGTGATGGCCTAGTGGCTCCCTTATCGAGATGTAACACTTTAGACTCTAGTGTATGAATATCATGCACAAGTGATTATACATTTGGAGTGGAGGAACTATACGCAAATGGTGTAGTTATCACTAATGCTTGTTTAATTACAATCTTAGTTTGTGTTAGCTGAGTTGGTTGAGTTGGCCCCACTAGAGGTGTAATAACATAATAAACTAGGGGAGTTTAAGATTGAATATTTTTTGTTTTATTCTTGATTTCTAATATGGATTGTAGGATCTATGCATGATCAAGGGGATGTTCTCAAATTCTATCTCTAAATTCCTATAATACCTCATCTTTGTTCATAATTATGTCATTATTAATAATTAGAGGGAGAGTGTCTTGATTTCCAATGTGTACTTCATCTTTATCTTGGTTGTATTATTCATCTTTGGATTCATTATCATTAAAATACACATAATTAGGGTGTGAAGGATGCATAGCTAGAGTTAGGATAGATTCCTTGGCCATGTTATAGGCTTAGATAGTGTAATCTGAATATGCTCTATAAGATTACCACCTTGTATAGAACTTCTTAGTAATGGAAGAGAGATCAAATTTTTAGATAACATATAGTAAACAAATTTGAATAGAGATAATAAAATATAATTTATGAATTCAAAAAAATTGATATAGGCTAATGAAAATAAGAAAAATGAATACAAACCCTAATAACATCTAGGGTTAGAGTTTTTTAAAATTAGGGTTTCTTTACAAAAAATTAAATTAGATTCAAATAAATTAAAACCCTAATATGTAAATAATTTAATTAGCTAGGTTATCTAAAAAAATAAAAAAAAGTAGAAGTATGCAGCCTTAATTTATTTCACAAAAAAATTGAAGGATTAAAACTAGGGTTTGAAGTAGTATTCAAAGTAAGTTGAGTTCACCAAATGATTTAACCTCTTAGGATTTTGACTATGCAAATCCTAAATTAGATTAAAGGGATGAGTTATCTAAATCAATTAAATAATATATAATAATTAACCATTAATTTGTTATACATTTTGATTTCCTTTAAATTTATATAAATAGTAAATAATATGTGCAAATATAGACTTATCTAGAAAATGATTGTCACAGAAGATATGGGTTATGAAAACTAGGTGTTGGATAGGTATGAGTGTCATCAATAGGGTCACAAGGTCTTATTCTTCACTGGATAGTAGCACCCCACCTAGATAGTAGCACCATTTTACTTTAGTGTCCTTAGAATGGTGAAAGCGTCCTCTTTATAGGGCTATTCTTTTTTTAGAGCATCTATGCCTATTTTTTTTATTTTTGTTCCTATACACATGAAATTTGTAACTCTATATTATGCCTAAAATATATGTTTTAATATGCAAATCCTAATCATCCTTGAAAGTAAGGCATGATCTAAAATCTGTGTTCATTAGTAAGATAGGATAGACATCCTCAACACCCCACTATGAAGAGAGTTGCCTACATACCAATACTCTAAGTAGGGATCAAGATCAATGTACTTCTCCCACCTAGTGCTCGATGTAAGTGCAAGTGAATGCTAGAATGAGAGTGGTCTTGAATGCCTTGAGTGTACTTAAGATTGGAAATATTTGAAATCTAGGCTTAGTGAAGGTATATATGGTAGTATCTAGAGGTAGAGTAGAATAAGAATCAAATAACTTAATTTTACTTAACTTATTTCTTATTTGGATATGCTTTTACATCTATTTTCCATCTAGTGGATAGAGGTCAAATAGTCTTATATTTATAATGGTATGTAGCTTTTATGTATAATAAAATGTACTTAAGTTGAATTAGGAATGACACATGCTTGAAAATAGATCCATTTGGGAGATTTAGTGCAAGGGACACTAGCACCAAGTTGGGGAAACTATCACCATATGGCTCTAGTGTCCTTAATGTGGTGCTAGTGTCCAAATGGTAGACTTCTAGGCATAATAGGTTTGGATTTGGGAATATTGTTTTGGGACTATGTTTGAGCTGAAAAAAGATGTATGTGGTCTTCACAATGACTTTAAAAGTGTGATAAAAGCTATAGGTTAGGTCTATGTCTAAGCTAGGAATATGATATCTCATCATCCAAATACAACTTTTATGTGATTACACCTATCATATCTGCATTTACATCATTACATAAGTTAAGTGTTATTTTTCCTTCACATTTATACTTTCATAATATTTGTTGCCATTATACTTTTATATATTTATAAAATTATCATATTCAATATATTTATCATAATATTTTAAATCTAAATTATTTAATTGGCCCACTTTATATTAGTTTATCCCATAATTGATTAGGATATTCCCCCAACCCTTAATCCTAAAAAGGGTTACATGTTTTGGTGAACACAACCTCTAGGTATTCTTATGTACATCCTCGCTTTCCTTAGGGTCTACTAATTTTTGAATTGTTGAAATATTAAAATAAGATATATATTAATTATAAAGGAAACAATCATGTTTAATATGGATACATCTAGTAGTAATTTCATTTCATAGTATAGTGGTAGTCATTTATTTTTATCTTTTGTACATTTCTAAATCAATCAATGATATAATCAAATAGATCCAATAAATTGGTAAAAATAAATAGAGTGATTTAAAACAAGATAAAGATATAATCTCTCTTTACACCTCTTATTGAAATAATATTAAACCCTTATCCAGCTTCAATAAGCACCAACATGTGTGCTCTTATCCTTTTGTCCCCTAGATCCTATTAAAGTGAAAACTACCATCCCACTCCTATTATTTAGCTTCAAGTTAGCTTTGATTATGTGGTCCATGATATCACTATAGGAAAATGAAAGGAACCACATGGTCACATAAAATAGGGTCCTCTTAAAACTAATATAGTAATAAAATTGAAAGGATATGATATTGTATAATAATTAATAAATACACATGATAAGATCTCAATAATTAACTTTATATAAGGATCTCTTATATGCATCCTTATATGACATTTGAGTACCAAGTGACATAAAACTAACTTATTTTGTAGATAATATGCAATATCTCAAAAATAATGTGAATCTCATCAATTTTGAGCATAAATATTTACCCTAAAAGGACATCATTGATCAATATCTACCTTTATTCATATAATTCAATATTAAAAATAAATGAATCAAAAGAGTGTTAATTAATAATGAAATTGATATAAACATTTTCACATAAAATTCTCACAAACAATGGGCATCAACAATGGTCTTTTGATAATTAATTTATCCCACCAATTGGTCAAATCACATTAGGTGTGATATTGAGAACAAAATTAATATAAGCTACATTCAAAATAATGTCTCAATCATCAAATTATAATTTACTCTTGCATAGACCTTGGATATGCATATGAAAGTTATGCCATCTACATGACATCTATATGTTAAATTAATATAGATGGGACATTATGGATAATGCTTACAGATGATTAACCCTTAAAATTTTGTAAAATTTTACACTAACATGGAAGGGGTTCCTCAAATGCTACCACCTGAACAATTTAATCCATTTGAAATTATATCAACTTATGAGATGGATGAATCGATAAAAATAAATCATTTATCTCAAGATGTTCATAAGGCACTGACATCTTAGGTGCACACAGATACACAAAAGGAATAGTAAAATGAATAAAAGGAAAAATAAATAGAGTAAAACATTGAAAAAGGAATGCTAAATTTTTATTAGATAAGGTTAATAAATGGGAATAGGGTCATGTTCCTGTACAAAATACCACAAAAGATAGACAACTAAAAGTGAGAGGAATAGACACACAACACTGGCTATATAGGCCATAAAAAACTATATATCATTATCCAAAATCCTAACAAAAAGAAGCTAAAAAGACACACAAGGGGAAACATAAAAAATACTAGTTTGACTCCTCAAAGTTAGAGTAGATGACAAATTTTCTACTCTTAGACTATGTTTTCTCTTTATCCTTTCTTCTTATTCTTTTTCTTGGTCCTTGATAAGTTTATTTAGCCACACTGTTCATTTTTTATATCATGTTCCACTCCTCTATCTTGGGCTCTCTTCACCTATTGTTTCTTCGTCTCCTTACTTTGCTCTTGCTATATCATTTTTGTGGGGTGAGTCATGCCAATCTCTATGACGTAAGGTGGTTTTGACCACCTTCTCTCCACTAGTACCTATTCCAACCTCCTCTATATAAATCATCATTTTTAAATTGTGTATTTCTTCCACCAACTTATAATAGAGCAAATGTTAAATGTCCACTTTGGTCTGAATCTTCTCTAAGATCTTCTCCATATTGTCCAACTTACCATTTATTGGGGTTTGGGGACAAATGCTTGCCATTGGATTAACCACTTGAATTTTAACATCCAATCTACTATCATGGGGCATTTTACCAATGTTTTCCTCTCCTAATAGATTTAAAGAATCCTTACCTTTCTACTCATTTGGTATCTCTTCACTTTCTTCATCAGAAACATCCCCCCATTGTGGATGTCTATGGCTTCAATTACATCTTTTCCACATAATGATTCCCATCTTCATATAATGAGTAGGATGATCCATTGGTGAATGAGGTTTGAGGAAGGTTTGGCTTTGTAAGATGTCACAAAGGATTTTAGAGACTTAAATAAAAAGAAAAGAAGGTTAATCCTATGGCCCTAAAAGTGATTCATCAAGAGGAAGTGGTGTGAGAAAATAATGGTGTGTTTTCCCTTGAGGGTAATGTAATTCATTATCTAAATATAAACATCAGGCCACTTCTTAGGTAGTTTAGCTCTGTGGAAACCTTTTTGGAATGAAATTTCTAGTTTATCAAACCTGAAAAAAATATTCATTACCTAATCCTTTCTCTTTTTGTCCTTAAAGGCTTTGACACTATCACAACACATACTAGTCACTTATTTGATGATTTATTCTAAGATGGTGATGCTCAAACCCCTCATTATGACTAAAAAATTATCCAAAACTATGGCAAATTCACTTGAGATATCTGAATCATATACAACTATTCTTTGCATGAAATTTGATATCCCTCCTTTAACCAAATTCCTCCATATGTCAAGGTCCTCCACCTCCGTGTAAGATATTGAATCAATCATGTATCTTTCACCTCCCATTTTTTTCCTATTAACAACATTCTAAATTTTATATTTTTTTATATTTTAGCCACCATGGATATTCTCTTTTATTTCAAATCTAGGCATTTATTTTTTGAAGTGACGTGTATCTTATCATAGTTTGTAACATGAGCCTTAATGTGGAGATGACTTATTTTTACCTTGTTTCAGGATTTTCCCATCATGTCATCTATCATGAGTAGAATGAATAATCATCCTACATGTGGGAGAGAGATTTGTCATTTTTTATTATTAATGAGACTTCAATTTGGAGGTTGACATTGTTTGACCAATGTTTAAGCAAGTTGTTCCGAACTCCTATGTTTGACATTTGATCCACCCCATTATTTCCCTCTTTATAAATAGGAGAAATAGTATAACCTTTAAATTTATAAATAAGTCTTTGCATCCTCCATAAATTTTGAGATGGTCTAGGAAGAATCATAATTCCCTTTAAACAATTAATGATATTGAGGGAGTCCCCTTGAATCTAGAGCAAATCAATGCCTAGTTTGACTGCCAATTTGATTGCCTAAAATATTGTTATGTCTTAAACCATGTTGTTGGTTTGGACCCATAAGGGGCCAACATAAGTAGCTAAAATGTTACCATCAACATCCCTTATGATTCCCCCCTAAGTCAAGCTTGAGTTACCTTTGGCCACACCATTGAAATTTAGCTTATGCCAATAAATTGGTGGACAAATCCATTTGACCAGAGACTTGTCCACCTTCTACTTCTATACTTGAGCTAGGAATGGAAGATCTAAATTTTTTAGAATATGTGAAAGGTGTCAAGGTAGGGGATATTTAAAGATAGAGGATAACATAGACTAGTTCTCATTAATAGCTGACATGATTATCAAGGAATTAGAAGAGAGACAAGGTGACATATTTTTGAAGATATATGAGTTTATAAATTTACATAATCCCTGGAAGATGTATGGAAAAGAGATAAACCATAAAATAATAGGGATAGGTAGTCCGAATGAGGTTTCCACTAGATGATAAGATCATGGACCAAATTGGGATCAACTCAAGATAAATTATACTTCAACAAGAAAAGGTTTAAAATGGTAGAAGAAAATTGATATGATAGGAATAAATGTGAATAAATATTAGTCTATTCTTTGTAGAGAAGATACCTATTAGGAATAGGGAGTGACCTTCTAACCAGATTATCCATAGTGAGAATTTTATTATAAGCAACTAGCTAGAAGAATATGTTGACCTTAGGAGTAAGGTTGTTAATCCAAATGATCCACTAGTCTTCAAGAAATTCCATATGATCTAGATTAATCAAATACACTGATTTGACCAAGAATTCCCCACTTGATTCCTTAGTCTAGACAAGGGTATATTCTTTAAGGAAGTGACTGATGTGAAAGAGTTGGAGTTACATGTTAATATTTAGATGGAAGAAATAATCCTAAGGGTTGATCTCTTCCTTGTGGAGGATTTTCCATTTTTTTACCATTCTCCTCTTAATAGTTGTTAACCTTAGAACCAATTGCCAACATGAAGTGGAAACTGAGGGCATCCCAATGGGGAGGATATAAGGGGAAGCTAGTATAACTAAGGATCATCCAAAAATTAAAATTGGTCACCTCTTCCCACATTCCACTTCTTCCATTTATTTAAAAGATCTTTTCATTTATTGAGATCTTTCCAAAAAATTAAACCTTTGATAGGTCCATCTTTAGAGAAGACGCTACTACCTTTCCTTGAACATGGATATTTGGATATTATGATTTGAGTCCATTGATTGTAATCTTTTATCAATTTCCACCCTTGTTTCTCTAGAAGATATTTTTTCATTTTCTTCACTCTTATCATGCCAAGACCTCCTTTGCCTTTGGGGAGACATGCTTTTTCCTTGGTGATGAGAGAAAATTTAAAATTATCTTTGCCTCACATCCATAAGATTTTTTTTGAACTTATTCTAGTTAGCCAAATATTTTCTCAAGGATAAAAAATGGAGACATGAACTACATCGATATGCTTTGGATTAAAATTTTGAGAAGTTGGAGTTTGCCTACTTGATATAGTAATTTCCTTTTCATCTAGTTAACCTTTTCCATATTCCATTAATCAGGGGGTTCCAGTACTTAGTTTTCATCTTAATAATTAATAGAGGGAGGCTAGATATGTGGATGAAAGTTTATTTATATATACCCCTATTTTGGCCATAACTATGTTCCAATCAGAATTTAGATTGATCTCTACTAAATAGTAAAAATTAAGCCTATGAATCACTAAATTTCTTAATATTATCCACACATCAGACATTAGTACCCAAAATCATGTTGAGGCATACCTATTTTCGGTATTATCCTTTATGAAATAATAAAATCTCACAAATTCATCTCCATTCAACTTGTGACCTAGAAAATTGATAGTTTGGCCTTTGGAACCATTAAGTGGGGCACTTAAACGATTCCTAAAATACAAAAAACAAAGCAAAATGAATTAATTAAGCAAATATAATTAAAGGATTGAGTAAATTTTCCATGTGTAATTAGTGAAAATGAATTTTTTAAATAGGAAATTCTAATAAAATTGAGGTCATGATGATGTAATCATCCTCAAAGTCAAGGAATTAAAAATATCTCCATTAAAGCCTTAAATTCAAAAATGGAGAGACATGCTTAATAAATGGGATCTATATCCTAGATATCAATTTCTTGTTCCCTCCTTAAATTAACCAAGGTTAAAATAAGACTTACTTTAGTTAAAGCTAACATAACTACACTTGGGTTAGACTTAAATGGAAAACTTATAAATAGAAGGGCCAAGGTCCTTATAAAGGGAGATTTTTTGTGTAAGGTTATAATGTTCAATTGTTAAGAGACAAAACTTTCTTGTAATGTTATAATTAAAAATTATTGATATATTAATACATATTTCCAAATCCATACGAAACATTACCAAGGTGACAAGGAGAAATGATGTAAGGAACACCATTGTCAAAGACTCTTTGAGCACATGACTGATCACATTCCTCCAAGGCCAACATGAAACTCTTGCTAACAAGGAAGGTAAAGACTACTTGTTTTGTATTATATTATTAGTTACTTGTATTTTTATCTTTCTTCTTGAGTGTCTAAGATTGAGGTTTTAGATTATTTATGTTTTTTTTATTGAGGTTTATAATACTCACACTTGACTAACTCCCCTCTTGGATTCCTATCTCACATAATGGCATGCCTGATGGGATAACACACCCCACATGCACAATGAGAGAATATTTGGACGTAATTAGAGCCAAGGATTATTCATTTTATACCTTGATTTATTATTTTTTAATCTAAATTTTTGGTGTTTGTCCTTTGACTATGGAACTATGATTTTTTCCTATGAAACTATGAATTCGATAAGGAAAATATGAAATCATTGAATGAAAATCCAAAATAATCATGGATAATCACAAAATTTCCTATATTATTGGCTCTACAAAACTATGAATTCAATAAATAAAGTTGTGAAATCATGAAGGCATACTATAGATTCATCCTATAGGAAGCACAACTTTTTCCATTATTTTTTGGTTAATTATGAAATTGTTTAAATTTTATGAAATCATCTTTTCCACTTACAAAATCATTATTTGTAATTGAAAAATCATGATTTTGAGTTATGAAATTGGCTTTTTATGTTGATAAATTATCTATCTAGGTTGATAAATCATATGTCTAACTACAAAATAGATAGGACATTGTGAAATCACAATTCTTTATTTTTTTGTGTTTTCTACAAGTTTTCCCACAGTTGTCAAATTAGTGAGTAGAATTGAAAATGTATGGATATGAGTTTAAATTTTGTTTAGGATATAAAAAATTGATCTCTTTAACTCTATGTTACATTCTATTTTACTAAATTTTTAATGCCTAAATAATTTTGTAGTTCATGGTCACTGTGTAACTATGAAATCATTCCAAAGAGTTGAATTTGTGTCTTGTTGAGCTAAATTTCAAGATTTTGACCTTGGATTAAGCAAAAACTAATCCACTAACCTTATTTCTATAGAATTTATCCCATAAAAGGTAATATCAAGTGATTTATAATCAATTTTTCCTTTTTACAAATCCAAAATTCACAACAAAGGTTAAAATTCATCCACATTTGGTTGAAGTTCTTAAAAATCACTTAAAATTTTGTTTTTTAGCATTTACAATATTTTTAAAAATGCAATCAAGGCCAAGGGGCCAAAATTTAAAAGACACTTCAAGTTAGGGATATTAAAAATAACCTACATCTTATTTAGATCTCCTAAGGGCTTTTTCAATTCTTGTTTGTTCTTTTACTAGTTTTAATTTCTTATATTAAATTCTTTGTTTTTGGCAAACAAAAACTATAACATTTATAATCTCCCCCCATCCCATTTAGGTAACTCAAGTGACTAAAATGCTTGGTTTATTTAATTTTTATTTGGTATTATCAAAAATAATGTTGCATATGCTCTCCCCAAGCTCTAGGTGACTAGGGTGACTCTAAAATGACCTCTAAAGTCTTTCCATTTTCCATTTATTTCTTTTCTTGCATTTAGATTGTGTGTGGGAGTTCATCACCTCCTCATAAGTTATTTAGGGGTACATTGACTTAGCGTTTCATATCCTATAATCATACGAACCCCAATCTAAATTAGGGTATATAAATTAGGGCACATGATCTTAAGATTTATAGGGGGCTAAAGTGATTAGCCTTTCTGATCCTAAAAAAACCTAGGTTAGTTCTTACTAAACATTAGACTCTACTAAGCAGTACATGGCTAGAGTCACTATACAAATAAATAGACCCTTACATAGTAAGGTAGTAGGTTTGAACTTAATTGACATGATTCTGCTCTTGTGTTAGCCTTACTTGGGGCCATCTAGTGCATTTAAAACTTATATTTTTTTAGTCAACTATACTTTACACATAATTTATTACCAAATACAGAGTGTTCCTCCCTCTAATTTCATACCATGTGCTGATGCTTGAGAGATAGAGGGGGTGTAAAAAATCTACCTATACCTATTCTTTAATTTTTAGATTAAAAATTAATTCCTAACAAGTATTGGTATATTGATGGAAATTTTGGCATAAGATATGCACACCTATGTTAGTTTTAGGGATAGGATCTACATGTGTGTTTTGAGACTAAAATTGTTCATTTGTTTACAAGTTAAAAAAAATCATAAACATCATGTGTTTTCATCATGGTTAAGCCTAAGAAGTGTTACTCTACCCATTTTATGTCATACTTTTTTCTTGGACTTTTAATTCAAAAAATGTGTGAGTCGCTTGTTTAAACAGGGCATCATTACGCTACCCATTTCATCCTAGGTTTTTTCCTTAGATTTTTGAATCCAAACACCATTAATAATTCCATTTGATTAAAGGGGAATTGTTAAGTTGCTCATGTTATCCCAAAAAACTTTTCCATTATTTCCAGCCAAGTTCAAAATCATGTGTACCTTTGGTCTAAAGTTGGTGTCATTAGGCTATCCATTTGGGTCTAGGATGTTATCCATTTGAGAAATCCAAGTATTTTAAACCAATTTTAGAATTTTTCTTGTGAATTTTAGATTCAAAATTGATGGGTCTATGCCTAGGTTTTGCTTAATTTTGGATTAGGTGTTTACATCTTAACTTTGAATTGTGTAACTTGGACTAATTCCATGCTTGATTTAAAGATCCCTTTACCTATACCTAAGAATTAGTTTATTTTAGTGTACCTTAATTTGATTTTCTACCTTAAATTAGGGTCAAAACTCACTTTTTAAGTATAACTCTAAGGATGGTTAGTTTACATTCGAGCCTTGATTATCACTTGGGCTTATATGTTTTACTCATCATTCTTATTTTCATTATGTAAGATTAAATTTCCTAATTAGTTTTAATTGTGTAACTAAATTGAATGTTTTATACCAAGGTCAAGTTTTTTTTGAAAATCCATGTGCCAAGATTGAGTCAAAGTGTTTCAAACTGTTTGCCTTATATTTAGATTGGTTTCAAGTTTTTACCTCAATCGAGTTTGTTTCAAAGTGTAGATTTGTAACTTTTTACCAAAGACCTAGCATTACCTTAAAGTTCTTAGACATAGTTTATTTTAAATGATAGTTTTGTGCCTTTTGACCAAATACCTAACACTTTTTATTCTAGACCTAGATTCAATTTGTTTGAAACACTTTTCCAAGACTAGGATTCAAATTTGCCTTTAATTTGAATACTTGTGTTAGAGACCTTAGAGTATTGGAGATACTTGAGATGATGTTTGCCATTAATAATTTTCAAGAGAATATATCCATTATAGGCCAAGTTTAAACCATTTATAATAATACACTGATTTTCCATCTATACCAAGTTTCAAGATGTTTGTAAGCATCGACCAATAATTTTAGACAATATTTCAAATGTTTTGTGAACTTCAAACCTTTTTCTTCATGAGATATTAGTCATAGGTTCATATATGCCTTGATAAACATATATTGGGATCATATACAATCCATATTCTGAAATCATAGTCATGAATTATGCCTTAGTTCAAGACCCATATGGTGATGATGTAGTTGTGAGATGGATTAATATCCCCCTTACATAATTCAATATGTAGAACAAGGCCATGATCCATTAACACAATACCTATTTAGTACACCTCCTTATCTAATGTAGAAGGAAAAAAAAGTAACTCAATACCTTATTAATGTGACATTTGTCAAACAAGTCCAAGAATAGCCTTACTATGTTACCATGCCATCAAGTTATAACCCATACTTATTAAATAATAAATTTCTTGAAAATAAGGAAGAGGTTTTAGTTAGGGTTTTAGAGGTAAGAGGTAAGTTTTCATAAGACATTCCTCATGAAAATATACCTTCTCTAGTTATAGTTCCTCATAATGTACCTTATACAATACCTATCAAACATGCTTCTACTAATTACCATCAGTCACTCGTGCCAATGTAAAACCAAGATCTATATTTTCTTGTAAAGTGAAATGGCCCCATGGTAGAACCAATTCTTGTAAATGTAATAATAATATTAGAATTATCTTAATATAACATGGAATTTAAATTCTATAGCCATATCAAATACCTTATTTATTGAGTTAACTCCTTTAGCAAGGGTGTCAATTAATTTATTGGGTCATATTAATATAAGTATGGAACAATTTTCCCAAAGTAATTTGGTATAAAAAATGTTTAATGTCCCATTAATCTACTAATTGACTATGGATTCTACCTAATACCATGTGCCAAACATATTGGAAAAGACACAAGTGCCTCCTAATCTAGGCCAATGATCCGGGCAATAATTCAGATGACAATTCGGGTGATGGGTCCACCCTAATTGATGGCAAAACTTCTAGGAGCCATAACTTTTGCACCGTAGCTCTGATTAACTCGCCGTTTGAACCATTGTAAAGATAAAAATGAGGGAAATTTTTTTAGATGGCATTTTTTCTTCTAGATTAAGTTTGACCCCTAAAAACCCAATGGAAGTGCCCCAAATTTTAATTTTAGTAGTGCAGTCTAAAAATAGTAAGTTTATAAAAATAGTAATTCCTTGAATTATGTATTATTGTAAATCATGGAAGTCAAACCAATTAATCTCCATCAATATTGGTGACTTTACACATCCTCCTAACACCTTCAAAACATGTATGAATGAATATTTAATCCAAAATGGAAATCAGACATCTCTTCTCAGAGATAGGCATATGTTGGGTCTGCAATTTTAATCAAGAAAACATCTCTTTTCAGAGATAATATTATTTGAATCATGTTGTTCTTATTTCTAAATTATCTTTCAACCAAAGCTTTTTAGTTTTGGATCAGCCAAGGTGGACTAAATACACCACAACAATAACTGCATCTTGACAATAATATGAGAGGTTTACAATAATAGGGGGAGGAATGCCTATTTCACAACCATAATAGGGTACTCCCACTCCTTAGCTAGCTGATTTTTCAAGCACACAATAGTAGGGGAAAAGTTAACTAGCTAATTTTTCAACCACTACCCAATGTTTTACCCCAAAAAGTGGTGAATGTTACCCCACCCCAATAGGTAATGACTAATATCATACAGCCACAGACATACCAATTTACCACCTCAACAAAGGTAGAACATTGCACCACCTCAATAGGTATAAACAAATGTTTAATCATAATAGATGTAGATAGATATACATCAACAATCATAGACATTGTCTAGTCAATAATGCATTCTTATTGGTCAATGATACCTAACTAGTTTCCAATTTACAACATGTGTTTTTCAATAAATAGGTACCAACATCCAACAAGTACCTATTAGGTAATATATGCCTTTCACTCAAAATGCGACACATATTCAAAGACAAGACCTTAATCAATAATAAGTATTATTTATACGATCAGGTTCAACTAATCAATAATCAATTCTTACTCAAACTTAATAGGCACATTACCTTCCATAAGGCCACATACTTCCATCACAACCCCAATTCCCTCAGACCCAAATCCATATTCTAAATCCAAAAAAAAAAAAAATCCAATAACATATGTAGTATCAGTAGCCTAATAATAATGATTAAATGCATATTTATGGTTGATTGGTCCATCAAACCAACTTTCCATAATACCCCATTCCCTTATTGTACCCATGTCAAGGTAATACACCTATGATCACTCATCCACAACTAAAACTACTTGTACCATCAAATTTCTTAGTCTAAGAGATAAAATAGATGAAAGATGTAATCAAAAATATTCAATGATAAGACAAACTAAGAAGTTCAAATTGGATGATGTGTGTTCATACCCATTTAACATGGAGTATATCCAAATCCCATTTTCTCTAGGTTATGAGCCACCCAAATTTGACAAGTACAAGGGTAAAGGAGACCCTAGAGAGTATTTGAAAGATTTTTTTTATCACTTTATAGCTAGTGGCCTATAATGACATCTACCTACTTCTTCCTTTTCCTCAAAGTCTAGTTAGATAGGCTTTGGAGTGGTTTCTTAAGTTATTGAAGAAATTGGTATCTAACTTTGATGATCTATCAAATAATTTTATACAAAAATTTTCCTACAATATCAATCAATATATTTTGGTAGTTGAGTTGAATCAGGCCAAGAAAAAAGTTGGTGAGATAATTTTGAGTTACTTATAGTGACAGAGAGTGTTTGCTAGCTATTTCACCCATAATCTACCACATAAACAATAGGCAACTGTGTTTACCAAAAAACTACACAAAGAAATATCTTATAACTTGGAGCTTGAGTGTGATCACACATTCAATGATATCATTGAGAAGGTTATATATATTTAAAAATATGTTATTAATAAAGGTATTATTAAATTATCTTCTCCAAACTAAAACTAGAGCCAAAACCAAAATTCAGGCCCAAGTCAAAACCCTAGCTCAATCTAATCACAAGTGTCTACACCCATTTAGGTTAATAATTATGAAAAAAATAATCCATATAACCACAAAAATAATATTTTTGATAATGGATAAACTAAGTCACATCATGTTCAAATGATGCAAACACTATTTATTCAGCCTCTCCCATAAATGTAGATTATTCCACAAATGTAACCTATCTAAGAAGTGAATCCTATGCCTCAACCCATGAAAAATACTCAAATACTAAATTCACCACCTTTTAAAACCCCTTGCTAATAATAATACCTACTCTTAAAGTCTCTAATGACCTTGGTGACCCTATTGAAGCAGTGTTCTACAAACTAGCCATGGCTGATATTATTAGTTATCCAATTCTAAAATAATTTATATAATGATAACATATATAATGTCCATGAAAATGATGGTATTAACATAAATCATTCTCTTTATACCAATATATATATATATATATATATATATATATATTGGTATAAAGAGAATGATTTATGTTAATACCATCATTTTCATGGACATTATATATGATAATGTGTATAGATGAAAAACTTCATTGAGAATATGTTGGAAAATGGAGAGATATAGTTGGATAATAGAACATCTACTCCCAATCAAAACCTACGTATCTATCAAAATCATTTTACACAACATAATAATACCAATAAACATAATAAATAACAAATACCATAGCCAAATCAACAAAAACAACAATATCAGTAATAATAATAAATATTTCAACCAAAAAATGGATGGAACCAAGGCAAAAAGGACCCCAATAATCAATAGACCTATCACATAGTTTCACACAACTATAATAAATTTATAGGTCATACTATAGGTGTTCATGTTTCTACCATTACCATAAATCTTATATTGAATCCCAATAGACCAAGATCTTACCTAATAATGCCCATCATCCTCCCAATGTTGGTAATCCCTCCTTGACCTATGATTGTAGCCAATTATAACAAAAACCAAAGATTATGATCTTAGGAACTTATGTCGATATCCCTTCAATATCCCGTGACTATAGCTAAATGCATTGAAAATCAATAATTACCCTATCTATCCCATCTCCATAATTTTCTAGTTACAATGGTCTTAGACCCAATCCACACAATCATAACTCAATGGTCTAAAGTCACCATCCCAAGCCCATAACCTGCTACCAATGAATCAATCTAACCCACTTACTAGATAGGAAGAATATAATTACCATGGTTAATGAAAAAATGTATGATATTATGGAACAAATCTAAAATAAACCCACAAGAATGTCCTTATTAAACTCTTAGGCTAGTCTTAAGTGCCCAATGACATTATGCCAGATAAATTTCAAGATCTGGCTAGACACTAGCCCTAGGCCAATGATTGACCTTTTAATAAAGTGATATTTCATCCCTAGTCCCTCTCCATAATAAACCATTATATATTGAAGTTATTATAACATGAAACAAAGTTAAACATGTCCTCATAAATAATGGATTAGGCCTGAATATTATGTCTCTGGTGATAATCAACCATCTGGGATATACAACAACCAACTTCTACCTTGATATTATTATTATTATCAAGTTCTATGATAATGAAGATCAATAATAACAAGGAACCATTAGTTTGCTAGTGATCATTGGGACTTTAACCCATGATACACATTGCCATGTGATAGACCTAGATTTATCATACAATTTTCTTTTAGGTAGACCATGGATACATGAAATCCATGTAATACCTTCAACCTCACATTAGTGTATAAAGTTTCCTCACTTTGGGATGGAGGTAAATATCCATGAAGATTTATAGCCATAGTAACAATACAAGCATTTCAACGCTGAATATGAAACCTATAATTAGCATTTTGGTCTAGACCCAATACCAAAGGTGGACAAAGATAAGGAAATACTTGTTTATTTTCTAGAGACCAATTACATAGACCTTGATATCCTTACCTCTACTTCACATATGCCTCCTATTAACATTTCTAATCATTTTACCATTTTTGACAATGGTATAGGAGAGTAGTTTACCCATGACAACTTTCATAGACCTAAGCTTCTACCAAACCACAATTCCTATGGAAGACCCAAATCTAAGCCAATTTGCATGAAATGGAAACAAAAGGGAAAATGAAATATTCATATCCCAATTCATATTATTTTCACATTATCCACTAGCCAATAACATGAACCATTTACTAATGATGATTCTTAGTTATACAATCACAATTTGGTTGATTGCTACTGAAGTACAAAATATCTTATCCCTAACAAGATTATGGTTAACCAAGCTTATGAAGGTAGAGGCATGGGGTAAAATTATCATAGTATAAAGGAACTCATGGTTTTTTATTTAAAATACATGGGGGTGATACCATTTATCTTGTTCATGTTCCTATACCAATGACTACTGATGACAATGCCATTAGTGAAATAAAGATTGATCATAACATACACAAAGATCTATCTAGTATCTACTTATTTGATCAATATACCATTTGTAACACCACACCAATAATATGGCATTCCCCACTTACCCTTTATCATATTTAACTCATAAAATGAGACCAACAAAAATCCATAGTACCTTTAGATGAGTTTGAAAATGATGAGGTATTTTGTGATTTTTTGGGCCTCAGAGATAATTTTCCTTTGGGAGACCATAAACAAGGGTTCTCTATCAAATTAGAAACCAATGCCTATTTTAGAGACCAAGTAAACAACCTTAATCAAAAGTTAAAAAATAAAACATTGAGGTTCCTATGTGAAAACCTCTTTGAGGCACTTTGCACCAAGGTAAAATTAAATAAAAAGGCTAGTCTCTTGGTGAAAACCTATTTCAGACACCATTATATGAGGATGTTTAACATTATTTGAAAGAATATTAGGATACCATAAAAAGTGAACTTACTTTGTTGAATAATAACATACCTTTGATCAAATTATCTAAGAATGTCCTCTAGTGTTTGTTACATGGCCATTTCTACCATTAGGAGATTCAAATTCATCCTATTTGGGAGAACTTGAAGAAACAGTCCGATTAGAGGAATTTACCATTGTTATCTAATTTACATCTTTTCTAACTATTATATAATATTTATTGTCTCTCCTAATAGAGGATACTATATAAGTCAACATTGGGACTCTAAAGGACCCAAATTGGATTAAATTAGGCATGCCCCTCATTGAGAAGGAATGTGAAGTTTTTACATATATTTTGAGGGATTTTTTTGACATATTTTCATGGGCCTATTTGGACATTCTAGTTTGATACCCTACCTTTTTTTTACACCATATCATTTTAAATCCTAATGCAAACCCCATTAAGAAAAAAATGCGTAAGATATGTCCTCATATTGATGTGTTAGTTAAGAAAGAGTTGGGAAAACTCTTGAAAGTTAGATGCATCAAACTGATTGACTATTCAGAGTGGATCTCCAATAATGTGCCTATAATTAAAATCTAGAAGGGATCAAAATATACACTAATTTTTGATACATCAACAAGTCCTACCCAAAGGATGAATTTCCTCTAGTGAATATTGACATGATTGTTGACTCCACAACCAATTATGAAATGCTTTCCCTCATGGATGGATTTTCAAAATATAACTAGATCATGATTGCACTAGAGGACCAATAAAAAATAGCATTCACCACTCTTTGAGTAATGTTTTTCTATCAAATCATGACATTCATCCTCAATAATGTTGAGGCAACATATCAAAGAGTTATGACTATTATATTCCATGATATGATGCATGACATTATTGAAGACTATGTCAAAAATATACTACATAAATCTAAGATCTATTTATATCATCATGCCATATTATGAAGGATATTTGAAAGTATTATGAGTAAATTTTTTGACTTAATCCTAAGAAGTGTGTCTTCAATGTTACATCAGGAAAATTGTTAGGCTTTATTATATCTCTAAAGCATTGAAAGTGATCCTGTCATGGTTCAGTCCATTATCGAGATCTCATCACCTTCCACTTTGAAGTAGATTTGTTTTTTTAGGGAAAAATCCACTCTATTAAATGATTCATTTCACATATGTCCATTAAATTCCATACTTTCACTCATTTATTTAAGAAATGTATTCCATTTCTTTGGGATGTAAAATGTCAAAAAGCCTTTAAGAACCTAAAGGAATAATTAGCCAATCCACCTATTCTATCACCATAAACTATATGGAGTCCATTCCTACTTTACCTATATGCCACTGACAATACCCTAGGGCACTTTTAACCCAACATGATGAACATGGGAAAGAACATGCAATGTATTATCTAAGTTGTACACTAGTAGCATATGAACATAACTATATGCCAATTGAAAAAGGTTGTTTAGTTATGGTCTTTACAACTCAAATTTTTTTTCCTTAAATTATTAATAAAAAATCCATGTCATTAAAAAATTAGTTCTACTCAAGTATCTACTATCAAAAATAACTTTACAAGGCCACATGTCTAATTGGATCATGCTTCTGAGTGAGTTTGAGATTGAATATGTCAATAAAAAGGCCATTAAGGGATAAGTAATTTTAAATAAACTTGTTAAATCTCACCTTTTAGATACTCAACCAATCACTTTGGAATTCTTATATGGTTCCATCATGACTGTCATTGAAACACCTCTGGAGGAGTAACACTAGAAGTTGTATTTTTATGGGTCATTCACATCTCATGGATTAGGGGTAGGATTTCTATTTATTACACCATATGGGGATCTAATTTCCAAATCATTTTATATTAAATTTCCTTGTAATAATAACATGAATGAAATGGAAAATTTGAACCCTGTGTGCGCGTGCGCGACCTCAAATTTTGATACCGATAGCCATCGATCCAGAGGCTGGTGTGGCTGTAGCTCATGTTGTGGGTGGGACTTCCTCTATGTGTGGGGGAAGGGTTCAGATCACCCCTATTATTATTTCTTCAGCAGATGGGGGCTCTTCTCCAGCAATGCATTTTGCTAAAGGATCTCTTGTTCTTAGTTCAGGCCCTGGCTTTAGGGGAAGAACTTTTGCTGATGTGGCTACTTTCGAAGCTGGATTACATGACGCTCTTCCTCATGCATCATCATTAGAGAGTTCTTATGTTTCACCTGTAAGTGCCTTAAAACCTATTAGGGTAACTCTAGATCCTAAAATAGTTGAAAAAAACTTCAATTGGGTAGAATATTTTTCCACCTATGCTGCTATTTTTCATTTCCGTGGCTTTTGGCCCTCTCTTGCAGATCTACATGGCTAGATCTCCAGGACCTGGGTGCCACTTATTAAAGAAAATGTTAAAATCTACCCATGTGTTAAAGGTTTTTTTATAGCTTTATTCCAAAACTCCAAGGACAGGAGGATAATTTTGTGCAATAGTAACTTTTTATGGCAAGGTAAATATCCTCTCATGGCCAAACAGTGGCACATGGATTTTAATCCTCTCATGAAAACCTTCAATAAGCTCCCTATCTAGGTTTGGCTCTGTAATCTACCAATACATCTTTGGTAGGAATCAGTTTTTAAAACCATTGGAAATGCTATAGGGGATTTTTTATTTGTGGATGAAGATACTTTGGTTTTTTACCATTCAACTTGTGCACACCTTATGGTTGAGGTGGATGTTTCTAAAGGACTTCCTGAAGAGATTTGTCTAGACTCCCCAAGGGGTACTTGGACACAAATGTTGGATTTTGAAGGTTTACCTTTTCAGTGCAGAAAGTGTCACCTAACGGGTCATATTGCTGCTCATTATACGGCTGGGAAATCTAAATCTAGACGACCACCTTCTTGGTCGTCTAAGGCTTCCTCTAAACATTACATAGTTAAATAACCCATGGAAGCTTTGGCTAAATCTGAAAATGAGAATGAAAAGAGTACCCATTTTGAGCTGATGGATGGGGAGGATTCGTTGGTGAAAGATTTTATTGGTCTTGTGGAGACAAGGATAAGTGATCTTTCTGAGCCAGTTATTGAAGAGGTTTTGGTCTCTTCCCCTATTTTGATGGAACTTCTTAGGAGCCAAACTTTGTCTAGTTTTCACAAGGATTTTGTTGAGGCTTCTGTGTCCCTTGGGCTTCATGGATCATTGCCTTTTGAGGCATGGGGTGCTGAGGTAGCTAAGGTAGAGGATGGGTGGATAGCTGTTAAGAGGAAGAAGTCTAAGCCTTTGGTCCCCCCTCTTGATATGAATCTTCAATCGAGTAAAAATAAATAAAAACCTCTTTTGTTTGGGAGGTTTTGCAGGGTGCTGACCCCATCTATAGACATTCTGTTATGTGTTTTGTTAGCAGTTTTATCTATTCTTCTCTACTATTTTTAGGTTCCTGTTTAGCCTGGTTTTGCTTTTTTAGGTTTTAGGTTCTCTTAGTAACCTGGTTGTGCTTAAAGGTTTATCTCTCTTTTGATGTATAGGGTTTCGGGGCCCCTTCAAAACTTGTTTTTACCTTAATCTAAAACATGGAAGAATATGAACCAATTGTTGTAAGGATTTGTCTAGTAATATAATAGAACATTCAACATTTATAGATTCATGGAGATTCCCAACTTATAATTAATCAGGTTGCAGACTAGTTCCAAACCAAAGATGATAAGTTGGTACTATATAAAGACATGGTGGATTATCAAGTAGTATATTACTTACATTTAGTTTAAACACATATCAAAAGCTAATAATAGGACATTAAATTCCATGGATACCATTTTTTCTTTGATATGTATCATGAATAAGGAAAAAGACTATGAGTTCATCATTGAACATCTTATAGCACCTACTCATGAACCCTCAAATATTAATTTTATTTTAGATATTTTTAGTATTAGTTATAATTGGTATTATAATTTATATACTTACCTCCATGACCAAGTACTTCAATAATATCTTTCATGTAAGCAAAAAATATTTCACACACCAAACCTCTCAATACACCTTAATTAGCCCAACCCTTTACTACAAAAGCTATGATGGAACTTTGATTCATTTTTTGAATTTGGAAAAGTCCACATTAGCATTAAGAGAAGTCCATGAAAGATATTATGGGGCTCACATAAATAGGGTTGTCCTTATGAAAAAGATCCTACATATTGGCTATTATTGGTAAACCATGGAAGCAGATGTAGTTGCTTTTGTAAAAAATGTAACAAATGTCATAGGCATACAAATTTGATCCATGATATTACAAGAAAACTCAGAATAATGACTTTACCATGGATATTTTCAATTTGGGGGACTAGATATCATACGAAAGATTAATCCTACCTCCTTAGATGGCCATAAACATATCATTACCACCACCAAGTACTTCACTAAGTCGTTTGAAGCTATACCTCTCACTTACATTATAGGAAAAAAATTACAAATTAATCTTCAACCATCTCATTTGTTGTTATGTTATCCCATCCAATTTTATATCTAATAATGGTATATCATTTAATAACAAGTATGTCAAGGTACTCTATGCAAAGTTTAATATTACCCAACATTTTCCCACTACCTATTACCCAAAAGGTAATGGTAAATTAAAGGCATATAACAAGACCATTTTAAATATTCTTAAGAATATTTTCACTGATGTTGGTTATGATTAGCACTTGTAGATCTTTGGCACACTTTGGGATTACCATACTAATTACCATAATCCAATAGAAGCCATACCATATTCCCTTATCTATGTCACTAAGGCCATTCTTCCCATCAAGGTTGAGTTACCTTATTTGCATATCTCCTTGAATCACATCCTTGATGATGATAATTAGAGGGTAGTTCATCCTTCAAGATCTAGAGTTCCTAGATGAAAAAATGCATGATCACTGTAAACAACCTTCAAACATATTAGAACCATATATGTGTCAATATAATAAGCATGATAAGCCTATAAATTTTGATATTGGTGATATTTTCCTCAAATAAAACAAAAAGAACACTACAACCAATAAAAATAAGAAATCCAAATTCAAACCTCATTACATAGGCCCCCATGTCATTTTTGATAATTATAGATCTTGAGCTTATAGGTTGCCTACATTAGAAGGAGATGAACTTGATGAACCAATGAACATAATACATCTCAAGTATTATTTTTATTGAGATACTTGAGGTATTCTATATGATGATCATTTACATCATATTGTAATATGACCTTCCTTGTACCATAACATATATCATTCCTTCTATACCTTCCCTATTGGCCAAAGTTGTTTACCCTCCCTTTTCCACCACTTTTTGACCTTGGTTCCTATCCATTTTTACTTTAGGTACCATAAGAGATTAGATTCAGATGAATGTTTGGTAGTTGATTCAATATGATGATTCATTGAGTGATTATTTTTCAAAATGAGTCAGTATCTTGGGGCATTATGATAGTGGTTTGGCAATTGTATTCTTCATTGTTGTCACTTTCTATCTCATTGTTAGTGCTACTAATTATAACCACCATTTGTAAAATTATTCCCCCTCACCCATTTCATTATTTCTCCACTATAAAAATCTTAGGGGAAATTAGGAGCAACCCCATTTTATTCACATTACCACATCATTGTTCTATACTTTTCCATTTGCCTAATTTACAAGCTTGATGTTACCTAGTTGGATCTTTCAATGTAGGTGTAACTATAGTGACTTGATGTCTCATTTATGACTATGAAGTAGTGATCAATTCACATTGAGGTTAACTCAATCACCCCTTTGCCACACTTTCACTACTTTATGAAAAATTTAAGTTTGAATGCTCTTAATGTTTTATGAGAATATTTAAGCCATGATATTACCATTTTGTGAGTTAACCCATTTGTTAAGAATTGTTATCATTTATTTCATTTTATTTCAAGGTTAATGTCATTGATATCAAGGTGCATTTGGTAAATATGCATGGTGAGTGGTCTATGAGATATGAACTTGTGTGCAAGGAAGCCATGTGACATGAGATAATTTGAAGGAAACATAATATATCTTATATTTATAGAAAATATAAAGGAAAAATAATGATTATTTTATTGGTTATTGTCAATGTTTTTGCATTGATGTGAGAATGTTATCTTATGAATGTTCTTGTTTGATAACATCATTGAGGTAAACATGTTTGACTACTAGTCCTTGAGTATAAGGTGTCTTGAGAATATTAGTCATCATAAGCATAGTATTATCATGAGCATGTGAATGAGTAACATGTAAGTAATTTTAGTATGGTATAAAATTATCAAGGTGTTTTTCTAGGTTAGTTATCAAGTTTCAAGGTCTTGAGAGGCCTAGTCATGGCATGTAAAGACCTAGTGAGAAGGTTTGAGCATGGTTGCTTGGTGAGATTGATACACAAAGGCATAATAGTATGTATTAAAGTTTATTTAAAATATATATGAGGCATTAGATAATTCATGTGAGTCTTAGGTTGAGCCTATAGGGGTAGGACCTATAGACCTAGTCTACACCTAGACCATTTCTAGACCCTACCTGGCCTAATGAGCCATCATGATCTATTATCAAGAGTTATGAAGGATTTAAAGTAATTTTTTTTCATGAGATAGGTTTATTGATTTTTAATATGAGGTGTAGAGTGCATGTAAATAATCATGAAGATCATATATTAGGCCTAATATGGTTTACAATCAAGGTCTAAGCAAGCAAAGAGAGAGATAGTATGGCCTAATGGGGTATGTGGTTCTATTTTCAATGAAATTATGGAAATATGAGTGTTTTTAGAGGAATTATATATTTATTAATGTATTTTTACAAAATTTTAAGTCATGGGTTTCAAGAGAAGGCATGAAATGTGATTTTGGGGTCTCTCAAGTGCATAGAATGAAAGCATGCAAACCTGAGAAGGACTTACAGGTGTTCATTGTCACATGTAACCTCTACATGATAACCTAAGATATTAATTATATATTGGAAAGATTAATATATCAAAATTATATATATTAGTTTTTAAAATCATGGGATAAGCTTTAAGAATGATTGCTAATAGTGGAAAATGGTTTAAACCCTCAAAGAACCCTAATAGTGACCCTATATGAAAGAAGTTGTTATAAAGCTATAAAAATGGATTTATATAACTAAATTATAAATTTTAGGTTGTATTAAACTATCATAGGAGTATCCAGGTGTGATTGAGTCTTTAGGTGAGTGAGTGGACCCTACAAGAAAGGCCTTGTTTCTTGGAGATTTACTATAGTAGTCAGAGTTGACCAAATCAAAGTATGTAAATAATTAGATGTATAAGGTTTATACTTATATTTTATGAAAATTATGGTTTATTTATATGTTATATCCCTCAAGTGTGCTAAAATAGTCATCCAAGACAACCTATTGCTAACAGGTCTAATGGTGCAAATAGTGAGAAAACCAAGAAAAAGTGAGAAGATGAATAGAGATGAGTTATCATGGAATATGAATGAATAAAAGTATATGGATAAATTTTTAAATAATTTTAATACATTATAATTTTTGGAGATCAATGTATATAGCAAAAATTTGCTCACAAGTTGACTTGTCTAGCACAGTGAGGTTTGTGTACAGTGATGTCATGAGATTGGTATGCAAGACTAATATTTCCATTTGACCATATTATATTTATATATAATAAATTTATAATTATATAATATTATACTATAAATACATCATAATTATCTATAAGTGGTCATATAGGTGTTGAATATCATTGTCATCATGACTATACTTTAAGGTAAACTAGTAGTTCTAGGTAAGCAAATTATATTTATGAGTTTGAGACTCTATGGCCTATGTTGAAGTAAATAATGTACATGTTTTTTATATTTGGTAATTTAATTTCTTATAAATTATTTTAATACTATTTTTTACTCAATGAAAGTAGTGAAACTATTGAATTTAAAATGGCTTGACTGGCTGAGTGAGGTATGTGAGAGAGAAAGTAACAAATTTGTCTGTAAGACCAATAACTACCATTAGAGATTATGATATTTTTTTGGAGTTTATATAAATATGTTTTATAATCAATTTTATTCATTTTAATTCCTTGAGTGTGTTTCTTTAGGTGTCAGATGCTCAAGTTTCCATGATTATGTTTTGAGGCTAGTTGGCAATTTGGAGCAAGCATTTTGCAGAGAAGAGTTTGAGCCTATATGCCTTAAGTTTAAGAATTTAATGAAATTTTTTATAACCTTAAGGTAATTATTTTTATTAATATTATATGTTTTTCCATAATTTTTTGTGTAATTGGTGTTTTATCTTTAGTAGTTCAAGATAGACTTTCTAGGTATCCACAGGCCTAATTGTGAACAGTACTAATGGCATGCTTCAAGTGGTGGTTGGATCTAAAAAGTGTTATGAAACTTAGATGAGATCATAATGGGTCTATTTTATTATAATATTATATTTTTTAGTGTATTCTAGGAAAGGCAAAGTATAATGTGTCCTAAAGTAGACCTAATGGGATTAGGTCTCCATGAGACCTAAAGATGAAATAATGCCTAATTGAGATATGTCAGACCTAAGCAAAATAAAATAACATTTAATTAATGTTTATGATATTTCATAATATATTTTCCATTTCCTACCTAAGAGTGTAAGGGTGTTTGGTTTTATAATAATTATATGAACAAAAAGCTTTTATATATATATATATATATAAGGTAGTTTTAAACCTATTGATGTGTTGAGAGAGGAAGAGAATAAAAAATAACATATTGGTGAGCAGAAGGAGGTCTTTTGGACCATAATAGGAGTATATAGGATATGTGATGAAGATTTGATAGAGGTTATGTGTATTAAAATCAAGGTCATATGACCTAATCAAGTAAAGAAGAGGGCTATTTGAGTGGAGAAGCCTAGAAGGCAAGTTGAAAGGGATAAAAGTGTGTGAAGAGATGAATAATGTGATCATCATATTTTGTATGAACAATAAAGTGTTCTAAGGGTGATAAAGTGTTCTAGGTGGCTGAGTTGGTGATAAGTCAATTAGGGGGCTGGTTTTTCCTTATAATTTGGTGCTATATAAAGTATAGATGGGTTGGTACATAGCTAATTGGGGTTAGTGCTACATGTGGAGTTGGTGATTCAATAAATTTGGTGTTTGTCTTATAGGAATATAGTTCATCTATATATATACATGGTTTTTCTTCTCATTTAAGGTTTCCCACATATGTGATGTGTTCTTATGTTTTATACTTATGTGGATAGGTGTTTATGCTTGTTAGATCTATATGATTATTTGAATGGTTCATGATTACTTAAGTGAAATTGATAAGAAAGTTTTTGATGACTAATTCACCCCACTCTCAGTCATTTTTCTTCCAATATTTAGTATCATTTCCCATTCCTTTAAATTAGGTCTAAAATCCTAAAGGAGATCCTAAAATCAAGAATGGCTAGTCGTCAAGCTAAAGGCAGTTTCTCTACCACTAAGGATCTATTATTCAATAGATATAATTGTGCCTTTTGGAACATCAGGATGAAGATATATTTTATGTCTCAAGGTCATGATATTTGGTAGTCAATTATAGATGGCTGTAGTGTTCCTCCTATTCCACCAAATAATGTAGCAGGTAAGAAGGCTAGTGAAAACCACTCCAAGGCAATGAATACCATTCTTTGTGGACTATTAGAGGTAAATATTGTGAAGGTGATGAACTATATATCAGCCAAAGAGATATGGGACAAATTGAAGACTATATATGAAAGAGACACCAAGGTAAAGATGGCTAAGTTGCAGACCCACTAGAGATAGTTTGAAAGTTTGAAGATGAAATGATTGAATCTTACCTTTTGAAGGTTGATGAAGTTATCAATGACATTAAATAATTATGAGAAGTGAAACAATGTATAGTTGTTCAAAAGGTGTTGAGATCATTAACTCATAAGTTAGATTCTATGGTGTCTATAGTAGAAGAGATGCAAGACTTGAAAAATATGGAAATGGATGGGATTCATGGCATCTTTAATAATTATGAGATGAGAACAAATTAAGGAAGACCTCCCAAGAAGGAAACAACATTCAAAGCTGAAAATAAGTCAAAATTTAAGAAGGTCAAGGATGAGGTATGTTTAGATATTGATGATGATAAACTGATAGCCATGTTTTCTAGGAAGTTAAAGTTTGGATATGGTAAATACAAAGGTAAGTTTCCTTTTAAATATTTTAATTATGGTAATATTGGTCACTTTGCATCCGAGTGTCCTAACAAGGATAAGACTAAACATGATGAAGAACATGATGAACATCATGGAGATGATAGAAAGGTCTATAAGCCTGACAAGAACAAGAGAGATTTTAGGAAGTATGAAGGTAGGAAATGGTCATTCAAAAATAATAAAATTTTATATACCAAAGAAGATAACTCATCTAATGTAAGTGACATAAGCACATTTGATAGTGATGATGATAATAATGAACATGAAAATGACAAAATTGAAACCTTATTCATGGTCATAAAAATAAATAATGAGGCTTGATATAATGGGAAAGGCCTTATGCTTGATGAATAACCAAATGAAGAAAAATATGAAGTGAACCTTGAGGTATAATTAGTGAGTGATCTAGAGGATTTTGTATACATATAATATTTTCAAACTTTTATCGATTATTGACACTTTGTATCTTACAGGAACCTGTCAACTCTCAATCTCTTTGAGTTCATGCCTTAAGGGGTGTAATATAAAATGGGTGGGTAGACTATTGGTGCTTAATAAGATTATTGTCCCTTTTGCTACATGTTATCTACACACTTGTCTCCTAAAACCATTTACCCTAAACTTATTCTTCTCAGTAAATTGAATCCAATCATTTGTCACATTTTATCCTCCTTTACCTTACCTTATTCCCTTTTGGTTAGTTAGTTATATAGGGTCAATTGGGTTTATCCTATATAGTTTCAAGTTATTTTCACTTAGGATCTATTTTTACCTTTGGATGACCTAGCTCATGACCTAGTGAATTATTGTTTGGAATTATATAGGGTTGACTGGGTTGACCCTATTGACCAAATTTTTTGGAAGGATTTAGAGTAATATTTACCTATATATACAAGTTAATTTCCCATCATTTTATAATAAATAAGTGAATAATAAGTGTGAATGAGTATCTGCTTATTGACCATTTTACTTGAGAAATAAAGCTTAAGTTTCCATACTTTCTTTGGAGATATAGATCTTGTCTTGTGGATAAGTCTTTTGGATGCATTGATAAGTTGTGTATCCTAGAACTAATTTGTCTTTATCATCCTTACATACCACAAAAATTTATTTCAAAGCACCTTGGCTAAGGGAGAGATTGAGGCTCAATAGGTTCATCTTCAAGGTAAGTACTCCTAACTTTATTTCTCCTTTGTAAAAATAGATAGATAATGTAGTTGTGATTCTCTTCCATGAATTATAATTATATATAAATTGACATGAGTATATGTCATCTATGCATGTTTAGTTTTTTTTTGTTTCTAACCCCCACTTTGTACCATAAAATTTGGTAAACACTAGATTATATTTACTTTCTTATTATCAGCATAGGTGAAATATTAAAACCTAGGACCCACTTAGCATTATTTCATGATTGTGTTAGATTGGAAGCTTTATAAATTTCCTAAAAATAATGTTTTATGATAAGTGATCCCCTAATTAGGTCTAGTGGATCCCCATATTGGTCATGCTCTCACTTAACACATGTATTCCCAATCAGAAGTGTAGGTATGCTTTATCTTATTTGAGCTAGGATTGATTTATAGACATGATGCATTTTTTATTGCATACATTCTAGTGAACCTGGCATGAATCTAACCCTTATAGGATTTATTCACTTATTTCATTATTTTATCATCATTTTTATCATATATTTTCCATATTGGGTTGACTGAATTGACCCAATTCTAATTTTTATTCATAGGTTTTTAGGTATAGGCTACTAGATTGACTTGTTTGATTTAGTATAGTTTTCTATAATTTTAGACATATAGTCTAGACTACTAGGTCAACCCAATCAACCTTATACATTTTCAAGCATCATGTTTAGCATACTAGGTCAACCCATTTGACCTTGTATAGATTAAGCACCTAGCAATAGGCTCTTGTAAAGCTATATTGACCTAATCAACCCTGTTAGCACAAATTGCAAGTATTTCTTAGGGTTGTTTGACAACAATCTTAGTTTTCTACATCTTTAGACCCACCAAGGTTCCTTTTTATCCTTTATCTCTTTCCTTATAGTATTTCTTTTCACATTTTTTAGTCTTTAAAACTACCTTTGTACAATCAACTATATTGATCTTGTTGATCTAGTTCTATACTTAGCATGTTATTTAGATAATTGGATCCACTCTATCAACCCTATTCATTTTTAGACCTTGTTTTTGTAGTACAAAGGCAACATAATCAACCTTGTTCTATATTATATGCATACACTATCAATTATATCGACACTATACCTTGTTTCAAAGTGAGAATTAACCCTTATATGTTAGTAATTAGCTCACACTTTCATTTCTTGTTGCTTGCATGCTTAGAATAGATCATATAGTCTAATTAGATGGTTTTCAATAAATCATTTAGTTTCAATATTTTCTATTTTATGTACACATGACCAAATCACAAAATATTAAACAAGCACTTTAACAATAGTCTACCCAAGGCCAACCTACTTGGATTTCATGTAGAAGCTAACTTATTTTTATATCCAAGTATAAATACATGGTTAATAGTATATTCTGGCTAAGTACCTAACACCTTTATCACTACAGTGTGTGAAGTGAGGGGGTAGGCCCTAATACCAAGCTTGTACCATTACCAACACAGATCTCTTTTAGGCCAAACTTCCTAAAATTATCCTTAGATTTATTTTTAGTTCCTTGATTACATTCAACTTCCCATCACATTTAAAAATATATTCTAATAATGCAATAAACAATTAGGTTGACCAAATAGTTATCTTTTACTTTCCAAATTGATTGCTTACTCTTTATTCAATTATATTTTGGATTTCAAAAACTTGCATTAGCCAGTGTTAGTGCAAGGATTTGTGTTATGTGCTTCAATTGGATCAACCTCATTGATCTAATTAATTGTTTTTTTCCCTTTAGTTCTTAATTTTCAATATATTTGTAAAATTGTTCTTAGTACATAGTCATTTCATTCAACACAGTCTATTTTAGGTCTTCTATTTTTCCTTGTCTATTATACTAGATTGTCCAAATCAACTTTATACACTTTTATATCCCCTATCTACTATACTAGATTGACCCAATCAACCATATTCTATTTATGGGACCTTTTACCTATGCTTTGTTAACTTAATTTATCTTGTATTATTTCTATCACTTCATTTTTCCTTGATTTTACATTTCTCTTACCTGATTGTAGTCTTTTTCTTTCATCATGAATTTTCTATTTGAAGACAACACTAAGTTAAATTCAATAAACATGATGAGTTTTACCAATTCTCATAGGGTCTCACATATGTAGAGTAGGGTTCCTCTCTTGTATGAAAGTAAAATTCACATAGCCACTCACATAATGAATAATGGGACCCCTCCTAATACCTCTTCATAACATAATCCTCTCTTTTTCTTAGAAAAATAACCTGAATTAAAGTATACCCCCAAAATGCTCTTTGTTATCTCTAAATTTTCTCAACATCAAGTAAAATATCCCTCTACCATTTACCATCTTATGATTAGTGGTCAATCTAAAGAGCCTCATTCACCTACCTCCACATTCTTAAATGGATTTGGAAGTATCAATTTATTTGATTATCAACCTCTTCCCTCAATTATGACCCCTTCTCCTACCATGATCTCTTCTTATCTAGATTATTCTACCTCCATGCCTAGTATCTCAACTAACATGGTAGGTTCTGCATCTAGTGGGCCTCTTATAAGATCCACTATCCTTAATCCTTCTACTAGTGCGTCATTTGATATTCAAGGTAATGATGTATCTAGTGATTCCTCTTCTCATCCATTTACTAGTCCATATTTTGCTTCACAAGAAAATTATACCACTAGTTCTTCACATTCTCATAGTTCCTCTCAATCTCCTATCAATACCAATAGTGTTATCCAATCTACTAATACCAATTCTAATGCTTCAAATAATGTTAACAATGCTGTTTAAACCCATCAATTATTATTACAAACACTCAATAAAATGAATACATTCCAAGATCATAACACAAATCAAATGATGAGAATGAAAAATCACCTTCTCCATCTTCAAACTCATCCTCAAATAATGACTTGGGGCATGCATAATAAAAATATTCCCCCTCCTCTTCAAGATTCCTAAGGTAATCTCATCCCTCAACCTCTTTTGGTCAACAAAACCATTAAGCATATTCAAAATGAGCCTCTTACCACTCAAATTGATAATATTGACATAGGAGGTATCACCCCTATAATTTCTTATAATGGATCAAATGATCCTACCCTTCATATTAAAACATTTGGAAATATTTATAAGGATTGGGTCAAATTGAACACCTTTGATGCTAACAAGCTCTTAGCCAAAACCCTCACAGGTGATGCCTTAGACTAGTACAATTAACTTAGAACTCATTACATTTTTAGTTTTGAGGATTTATTGAATTCTTTAATTCAAAAATTCCAAACTAGTGATTTTCTCAAAAACACTTTGGCCCACTTCAATTAATTACAAATAGCTTGAAAATGAAACTACTCAAGCTTTTGTTTAAAAGTGGAAAACTTTGTCAAACAAGTGTGAACATAACATAGACGATGATAACATTTTCCATCTCTTCACTAATTACCTTTTTACCAAATGATAATATCGAGTCCACACTCTCTCTCCACATACTTTGGAGGAGGATATTTACCAAGTAAAACATCAAGACATTCTTATGCATCAATTCGATTCACCCCAACCTTCTACAGGTCTTCATATCTTACTTAAAAATGAAAATCATAATGCTACCAATGATGGTGTCATGAACTCTTATGACAACATTCACACAATTCAATCTATCATTCTTAACCAATATTTAGAACCATTTCCCCTTTCTCAATAATATACCAATCCTCACTTCTCTTTACCAAATAACATTAATGTTCACAAACCCCTATACTTGGCTGAATTAATTAAGCATCTACCTAAGCCTATTTCATGAGAACTTGACCCTACTCATCCTATGAAATCTTGGTATGATCTTAATAAGTTTTGTTGGTTTCATAGTAGTTAGGGTCACTCTCATGAGACTTTTAAGTATCTCTATAATTTATCCATGGATTTTCTTCTTGGTTTTAATTTTGATCACAATTATATCATTCAAAAGTATCAACAAGTCTATGATATTATTTTTAAGGCTCATGAGTCACATACTAAATCTCAAGTCTTAAATCAAGCTAATGCTCATTTATCTATTTACAAATACTCTATTCCTAACCATCAACCTAATCAAGACATCTAAGATAAGCCCACCCCTTCCACCAACAATGTCAAAAGTCTTGTTGATCCAATTTTTGAAGAGAATGTAGTTAACATGACTAATATGCAATGGGTGGTCACTTTTATTGACACTCAACCTAACTACACTTCATTATCTAAAACATATCATGTTATCCAAGATTATTCTCCAACTCATTTAAATAAGTTGGGGAAAGATGACCTTATAAAATTTAAAGATCTGATTCCTAATTCTCCCTGAGATAACACTTCCCATTCTATTTCCATCATTATTCCATCTTATAAAACTAATGATAATGAAGATTCTACTAACTCTCAAAACCAACCTAAACCATCTATTTCATCTTTGCAACACAATTTACTAACTTATTCTAAACCTTCTCCTTCTTATTAACACAAATTCTAATGCACTTCAACTCTTCCTTTTAAGGACCTTATTAATCATTATGCACCTATATCTAATAACCTTGTTATGGGTTATGATGAGTGGGATCCCATTATGGAGATCACTAATCTCCCACCCCAAATTTTGTTCCTTGATCTTATGAGGACTTCTCTACATCATAGAAACCATCTTATGCAATTATAATTCAAAATGAACATCCCTCATCCTCCCCTAGAATTACATGAAGAAACCTTATCTAGATCCAAAGATAGCATATTACAACAATGTGAAGAGATATATATCAACATTGACAAATAATGGACACTTATCTTCTTTAAATTTCATATCCCTTCTATGATTCTTAATTAGATTCTGCTTCATGCGAATGATGCTTCTTTATTTATTAATGTCCAAATAAGTGATATCCAAGTCAAGTATGCATTTATTGATGAGGGTTCTATAACTTGTGTTGCCTCTCTTGATTTCATTAAGACCAATAAATATTTATAATGTAATCTAAAGTCCATAAACAAAACATGACAAGGATATGATATAAGGAAAATGCCTCTCTTAGGTTATGTGTGGCTTCCCATTATTATCCCACTTGTCACTATTCATGTGAAGGTGATGATATTTAACTTTAATATATCTTATAACTTCTTGCTTGGTAGGCCATGAAATCACTATATGAGAGTAATTACTTCTTCCACCTACCAATGAATTAAATTCCATCATAATAGAGCCATTTATAGGATTCAAGGTGACACTAACCCTTGGAATTTTGAACAATTCCAAGACCTTAGTGTCTTCAAGATTCCTACTCTAGAACCTTTATTCAGTGTTCCATTCCATGAGTCTCAATGCTTCAATTTCCCCATCAATTCAAATTGAGGTTACAATGGGCATACCAAACTCATTGGGAACATTCATCCTAACCTTTTAGATTCCAATGATGATGAGCCTAATGATATCAACCTAAATATTAAAACTTCTAATCTCTCACCTCATCTCATCTCATAGCTTCTTACCTCTTTACAACCTCATTATTACAAACCTCCTTGAAATGACATTCCCATTGTCTTATGTTAGGGTGTGGAGCTAAAAACTTCACCAAGGAACATTCATTATCAGGTTCGGGTCTACACAGACATCGACATCGGTCAGGAGTGACCGACGTCGGTCACAGGCAGTTACAAAGGCGTCGATGTCGGCAGAAGGTTGGCTGATGGCGGTCACAAACAAGCAGCAGGAACTGATGTCGGTTACCTGCGTGTCTAGAAAGCTATTTCCATGGATAGAAGCGAGTGTTTGCATGATAAGTTTGAGTTGTAGACTCAAGCTCGCATCTCTATTATTAGCAATACTATTTTTAGAGCCCTTGTTCAAGTGGCTTAACTGCTTGTTGGTTGTACATGCTCAAATCTCCTAATTCTATATGTAGAATTAGATCTTCCTAGCTTATTGTAGTTTTGTAGTGGATTATTGTAGTTGGGTGAATTATTGTAATTCATTGTGTGAGAAGAACAATACAGAATTGAATCAATCCAGGCTTGTTGGAGTTGATTGTTCTTGAGAGAGAGAGCTCTTGAGGAATAGAGATCTATTGAGAGATCTATACATCTAGGAGAGGTGTGGAAGAAAGAAGCTTTCTTCAATTGTATTCCTTTTGTAAAGAGTTTGTTAATACAAGTTTTCAGGGTGTTTTCTTGTATCTCTTGTTCTTGCTATTATCATTCTAATTACTTGTCAATCTGGTTTAATTCCACATTTATTGCTGTCACAATTGTAATCTATTATTGGATTGATCCCCCAACAAGTGGTATCAGAGCCTTGGTTACAGGTTCAGAGCTTGATAATTGGTAGCAAAGTTTAGGTTCACTAATAGGTGGTTCAGATCTGTGTAGTGTGTATTGATTACAGGTTCTCACAGGAGTTTCTGCAAGGATTTTTGTTTGAGTGGGAGAAGTAATGGCAGATGAAAGTAAATTGAGAATGGAAAAGTTCAATGGCAAAAATTACCAACACTAGAGAATGCAGATAGAGGATTATCTGTATCAGAAAGATCTCTACTTACCGTTAGGTGGGGTTGCAAAGAAGCCCAAAGACATGGAGGATGAAGAATGGGAAGTTCTTGATAGAAAGGCTCTGGGGTCTATAAGACTGAGTCTAGCATCCACTGTGATATCTAATTTATCACAGGCAAAGTCTACGGTAGAGTTGATGACTACGTTAGCAAATTTATATGAAAAACCCTCAGCTTTCAATAAGGTATATCTTATGAAGCAGTTATTTAATTTGCATATGAATGAAGGTGGATCTATTTCTACTCATCTGAATGATTTCAATGGAATTATGAATCAATTAAGTTCAGTGAATATAGTGTTTGATGATGAAATAAAAGCTCTTTTGATATTATGTTCTTTGCCTGAAAGCTGGCATGGCTTAGTAATGGTAGTAAGTAATACTGCATCTGCATCAAATATTTTGAAAGTATAGGATGTTGTTAGTGTTATATTGAATGAGGAAATACGCTGGAAAAGCACAGAAGAGGCATCTAGGAATGCTTTAAGTTTTGAGAGTAGGGGAAGGCAGAAAGAGAAGAGCAAGAAAGGCAGATCAAGATCCAAGTCAAAGGGGAAAGGCAGATCTAAATCCAGAAATGGCAGAAGGCCACAATGCTGGAATTGTGGAAAGATGGGGTACATAAGTAGAGATTGTTGGTCAAAGCCTAAGGAGGACAATCAGCATGAAGGAAAGGAAGAAGCCAAGATTGCAGGTATTGCACAAGATGCTTTAATTTTCTCTCTGCATAATAATATAGAATCTTGGGTATTAGATTTTGGTGCATCTTTTCATGCTACTCCTAACAGGGAATATTTCAGTGACTATATCCATGGAGATTTTGGAATAGTGTATCTAGGGGATGATGAGCCCTGTAAAATAATTGGCAAAGGTAAAGTGCAGCTGAAGATGCAGAATAACAACACATGGGTGTTGAGAGATGTGATGCATGTTCCTAGCTTGAAGAGAAATTTGATTTCTGCAGGAAAGTTAGGGGATGAGGGTTGTACAGTAACTCTCACAGCAGAATCTTGGAAGGTGACCAAGGGTGCACTTGTTATGGCCAGAGGTAAGAGAGAAGGTACTCTCTATTTATGTAATTGTGTTACTAACAAATCTCCTTCTGTATTATCTACTTCAGATGTGGACGCTAAATTGTGGCACTCAAGGCTTGGCCACATGAGTGAGAAGGGGATGTCAATTTTTAAGTCCAAAAGTATGCTTTCAGATTTAAAAGGCATAGATCTAGAGTTTTGTGAGCACTGTGTATTTGGAAAATAGAAAAGGGTTAGTTTTCTCAAAACTGGGTCTACTAAGAAGAGGCACAAGTTGGAGCTTGTTCACACAGACATGTGGGGACCGGCTCAGGTTGCTTCCATTGGAGGATCACAGTACTATGTATCTTTCATAGATGATGCCATAAGGAAGGTATGGATCTATTGTATTAGAAGAAAATCTGATGTATTTGATACTTTTAAAGTTTGGAAAGCTATGGTTGAGAATGAAACAGGTAAAAGATTAAAGTGCCTGAGATCAGACAATGGTGGTGAGTTCTGCAGTCATAAGTTCAGAGATTATTGTTACATGCATGGAATCCATAGGCAAATGACGGTTCCAAGGACACCTCAGTAGAATGGAATTGCTAAAAGGATGAATAGGACAATAATGGAGCGTGCAAGATGTATGAGATTGCATGCCAGTTTGCCCCTACAGTTTTGGGCACAAGCTGTTGACACTACAGTATACCTGATTAACAGAGGACCCTCTATAGCTTTGGATGGTGGTATTCCAGATGAGGCATGGACAGGTAAAAAGGTTGATCTCTCATATCTCAAAGTTTTTGGTTGTGAAGCCTTTATGCATATAGATAAGGAAAATAGAAAGAAGCTTGATGTTAAGTCTATGAGATGCAAGTTTATTAGCTATGGCTCAGATGATTTTGGTTACAGATTGTGGAATCTAGAAACTAACAAGGTAATTAGGAGCTGTGATGTTGTTTTCAATGAAAGAGTGATGTATTGTGATCAGCTAAGGAAGTTGAATCAATCTGAGTAGAGCAGTGGTGAATTGGATGAGGTGAAAGTCCAAGATGAACTCATGGGAAAAAGAAATAATCACTTGCAGGAAAACACAGAGACCGACGTCAGCAGATTAGGAACCGGCGTCGATAGGATAGAAACTGGCATCGGCCATACAGAGACCGACGTTAGCCGTACAGGTACCGAGGTCAGTCAGGTAGAACCGACATCAGCTAGTAACAGGTCTGCAGGTGACCGAGGTCGGTCACTGTCAGAGAATTTGGGTGGACAGCGTGTTGTAGATGAGTCTCAGACACCCATCAGGAGGTCAGAAAGGGTGAGTAAGCCTCCAATTAGATATTCTCCTTCTTTATTTTATCTATTACTAACTGATGGTGGAGAACCAGAGAGTTTTGAAGAAGTAATACAGGTGGAATCCAAGAGTGAGTGGGAGCGTGGCATGGTTGAGGAGTTGGAGTCCTTAAGAGAGAACCAAACATGGGATTTGGTTGAACTGCCAGCTGGTAAAAGAACACTCAAGAACAGATGGACCTACAGGTTGAAGGAAGGAGAGAATGGATAGATGAGATATAAGGCTAGATTAGTAGTGAAAGGATTTGCACAAAAGCCAGGTATTGACTTTGGTGATATTTTTTCTCCTATTGTTAAAATGACAATAAGGGTTGTATTGTCTTTGGTTGCTTTTGAGGATTTGCATCTTGAGCAGCTAGATGTTAAGACAATGTTTCTTCATGGAGATTTGGATGAGGAAATTTATATGGAACAGCCAGAAGGATTTGAGGTCAAGGGTAAGGAGAAGTTTGTGTGCAGATTGAAGAAAAGCTTGTATGGCCTCAAGCAAGCTCCTAGGCAATGGTACTTAAAATTTGATAGGTTTATGACTAAGCATGGCTACAGTAGGTGTCAATCAGACCATTGTGTGTATTTTAAGAGATTTGATAATGGTAGATATATTATTATATTGTTGTATGTAGATGATATGCTAGTTGCAGGATCACACATGCAGGATATCTCTGAGCTTAAGGTGAAATTAGCTCAAACATTTGCTATGAAGGATTTGGGAGTAGCAAAGAAAATCCTTAGCATGAGCATTAAGAGAGACAGGAAAAATCACAGGTTGATATTGTCTCAAGAAGATTATGTGGACAAGGTGTTAAAACGGTTCAATATGCAAGATGCTAAATCGGTAAGCACACCTTTGGCTAGACATTTTAAGTTGAGTAAAGAACAATTTCCTAATTCATATGATGAGGTAGAGTACATGAGTAAGGTTCCATATTCTTTCGTAGTAGGGATTTTGATGTATGCAATGGTGTGTACTAGACCAGATATTGCCCAAGCAGTGGGAGTGGTAAGTAAGTATATGGCCAATCCAGGTAAGGAACATTGGAAAGCAGTTCAGTGGATCCTTAGATATCTGAGAGGAACCAACAGTAGGCACTTGTGCTATGGAGGTTCAGATACTTCTCTACATGGTTATGTAGATTCAGATATGGCAGGTGATTTGGATGGCAGGAGGAGCACTACAGGTTATGTTTTTACTGTAGGTGGAACAGCGGTTAGCTAGATATCTAAGTTGCAGAAGGTTGTTGCCTTGTCAACTACAGAAGCAGAGTATATTGCAGCCACAGAAGCTAGCAAGGAGATGATATGAATGACACAGTTCATGGATGAGCTTGGTAGGGAGCATGAGAGTTGCAGATTGTATAGTGACAGTCACAGTGCAATCCATTTGGCTAGGAATTCAACCTTTCATTCAAGAACAAAGCACATACAGCTAAGGTATCACTTCATATGACAGGTATTGGAAGATGGTGAGTTGAAGCTGGAGTAGATCCATATAGATAGGAATCCTGCTGATATGTTAACCAAGCTGGTTACAAAGGAGAAGTTGAATCTTCATTCAACTTCTGTTGGTATTCATGATTGAGTTGAAGATGGAGGAGCTAGAAGATGTTGTTGTATAGGTACTGGTGCAGCTGTTTATCTCCAAGTGGGATATTGTAAGGGTGTGGAGCTAAAAACTTCACCAAGGAGCATTCATTATCAGGTTCGGGTCTACACAGACATCGGCATCGGTCAGGAGCGATCGACGTCGGTCACAGGCAGTTACAGAGGTGCCGACATCGGTAGAAGGTCGGCCGATGGCGGTCACAGATAAGCAGCAAGAACCGACGTCGGTTACCTGCGTGTCCAGAAAGCTATTTTTGTGGACAGAAGCGAGTTTTTGCATGATAAGTTTGAGTTGTAGACTCAAGCTCCCATCTCTATTGTTAGCAATACTATTTTTAGAGCCCTTGTTCAAGTGGCTTAACTGCTTGTTGGTTGTACATGCTCAAATCTCCTAATTTTATATGTAGAATTAGATCTTCCTAGCTTATTGTAGTTTTGTAGTGGATTATTGTAGTTGGGTGAATTATTGTAATTCATTGTGTGATAAGAACAGTACAAAATTGAATCAATCCAGGCTTGTTGGAGTTGATTGTTCTTGAGAGAGAGAGCTCTTGAGGAATAGATATTTATTGAGAGATCTATACATCTAGGAGAGGTGTGGAAGAAAGAAGCTTTCTTCAATTGTATTCCTTTTGTAAAGAGTTTGTTAATACAAGGTTTTAGGGTGTTTTCTTGTATCTCTTGTTCTTTCTATTATCATTCTAATTACTTGTCAATCTGGTTTAATTCTGCATTTATTGCTGTCACAATTATAATCTATTGTTGGATTGATCCCCCAACATCTTAACCAAGACCTAACATTCTATTCACCACACTTCATCAAATGATAAGGTCATCCTTACTTATGTCATTGACCTTCACACACCAAATTATGATGATGGTTGTTCATTATATGATCCATTATTATGTGGTCTTGTTAAAACCCATAATTCAAAGATTATCCATTGTTATTCATCTTTGTTTTAGTATTTTCATATATCTTCCTATTTTACCTCATTTATAATTCCTAATTTTGGTATTTTTCCTCTTTATTGTAGGGTAGATATGGAACCAACACCCCTAGTTTTTAAAGAGCCGCATAAGAGTATGCTCATGGATCATGTTATGAGTTATACTTACTACTTTTCTAGGTACCATGACCACCATAGTTGGTTTACACGTGAGATGAGTGAGACCCTTCTTAGGCCTTCTATAAATCATACCCCTCCCATAGTGGAACCCACTTCAGAACCCCTTCTTGTTCATGATTTATTAAGTAAATTCTTCCTCATATTATATTTGAGCCTATTTTTGCTTCTAATTTCATTGAGCCTACTCTTACTATTGATCCCATTGCTCCTTCTATTGATCCTAGTTTCATTATTTCCCCGCCACCACCTTTACTTAGTGATGGTTTGCTTCTTTTACCTAAGATGGATTTGTTTCCCACCAAATGGGATGATGAGTCTTATATATCTCCTTCCACTCCTATTACACCTACTCCCATGAATAATTCTACTAAGACCACTCACAATCATATATGTTTATTCCATGAAATAGATAATCATTCATCCACCCATTGTTTCAAGCTACAACAATATCTTGATACTTTACATCCTTCTTACCCTTAATCCTCAAATAAAACCATGCCTTCTTTGAAGGTTATACCCAAATATATGCCTATGTATGGTGAGGTATATTACCTATGGCACCAATGTGGCACCCATCACATTGATCATTACTGCATCCTTCAACAACACATTAAGGATCACCTTATAGCTATTCTTGGACCTTCTACCATTCTTCCCATAGGTCATTCCCAAAAGAGGGCTCCTCCTATTTATCCTAGGGTTATAAATAATGTGGTTTCATCCCCTCATATGGTACCTTCATCACATTTTTTTCCTCCACCTATGAATCCTTTGCCTATGGATCTTCCCTCACCTATGGATCTTTCTCCACTGGTGATTCTTGCATCTCCCATAAAGCCTACTCCTATGCATTATCTTGACCATACCTTACATAATTTATCTCCTCATCATGATACATATATCATTCCTAATTTTTATATGTAGGATATTAGAAGATAAGTATTTTCCCAGTTGTCACTAAAGATAGATTAGACATTAGCAACAATTCACATCTAGCTTCATAAAGATCTATCCAATGTTTTGAATAATGTGTGTGGATAGATTTATCATTATTTATGAGCACATTATTGGTGATTTTACATTTATATTTGTATTGAACATGATCTCCAATATTATCTTTATCTATCTATTATATCATTTGACACTGTGTCAAATTCTTATTTATCTTATATGGTGACTTTAATTTTGCACTCTATATTGCTTATACTATTATTTTATGTTTTCTTATGAATGTCTTATTTTTCATTGTTTTATATTTATATTTTACATTATTTTTCTTCTAAAATTAAATTATTGTGTCTTTATGATTATTTGTTTTCTTATCTCTCTTTTTCATAGCTAATTGTCTTTGTGACTTGGTTATACATACATGGTTCCCTTTAGTCATTTCTTATTACCATGTGATTAGTTAGAAAAAAATTAATCTCATTATACACTCATTATGCCATTCCACTTTTGATCTCATTTTTCCTTTATTTCCTTTTTACAAATTAAGCATATATATGGTTGAGACTTGAGATCACATGCTGGTTCATTGTTAAGCCTAAGTGTCCTAGTTAATCTTATCTTTGGTTACTTATCTTCCTCTATCCTAAGCCTATAGATCAGTTGTGTCTATCAATCTATCTCTCATAATTTTTCATTCCAATTTTTTATGGAGGAGGTATCATAAAATTCATAAAAACATTTAAAAGACAAATCATTTAAAAGGTAATGATACAAAAGGTAAAAATATTCTTAAAAGTCAAATCGCACTAAAAGACATGATTCAAAGCACATCTCTTTTTTCTAGTCAAATCTCAAACTCCAAAATTGGCCTCAAAATAGAGATTAGGTCCTTTGGGTTGTGGTAGGATAGTATATTAGAAAATAAGAATAAAAAAATCTTTTAGTACTACCTACTTTCTCATATAAGTACCCAATATTCACAATAGACTGATGGCTCTATAAAGGGTCCTGGAGAATGGGGAACACATCATGGTAATGTAGGTCCATTTTAGTTTTTCTATACCAATCTACATTCATGATTTTATCTTAGTATCACACTTATTTAACTACATACCTTAGTGTCTATAGAGAATAATTTTCCTTTGTACATTGATGGTCACTAGTCATTTAGTGTCTTCTCATGTCCTTAGTATGCCTCACATCTCTTAAGGTCTTCTCATAATATGCCTAAGTCATGCTTCTTACACTTCCTTTTTCATGCCTTACATTCATCATATTTCCTCTTGAGAAATATTAATTTGTTCACTAATCACTCCCCTTGGGACTTCATTTGTGATTTACTTTGTAAGACCATGGATATGACCTAGACATCCTCACAAATTACCACATTCTTATCTTCCTATTACCCACATCCTTTTTTACCTATTTTATTTATTTATTCAACCTCATTGGTGTTTCCTTTGTGAGTTACAGTGTAAGACCATGGATAGGACCTATCCTTCCTCATAAAATTTTCCAATAATACAAGTCATAATCAAAATTACGTGTCAAATATGAGATAGAATGTGATTGATTATGAAGTTACACATCATTAACATGCTTCCCAGCTTGATTTAGTATGTTTTATGCTAATTCATTTTTATTTTGCTTTTATCTTCTTATTTTTTGAGTGCATGTAAGAATTCAACCATTTTCTTGAATTTTTCATACTTCCTAGCTTGAATTATTATGATAAATTCTAGACTAATTCTCACCAATTTTAACTTTATTTTCATACTTCCCAATGTGATTTAGTATGATTGAAAGACTCAATTTATTTTTAATATCATTCTTCCTTTTACATGATTTCCATTTTATTACATTATTTTCATATTTCCCAATATGATTTAGTGTCATTTTACTTGTTTTAATTTGGTTCAAATATTTTATTTGGCTTAAAAACAAATTATTTTTTACCATGCTTGTTTACCACCCCATTGGTTATTTATAATTAGTCATTTTATTTTTATTACACATTTCCTGACTTGAAATAGTGTGTAGTACAATTTATTTGTTTTGTTATATTTTACCAAGTCCTTTTTTCCTATTTCTTTTTAATCATGCACGTGTCCTACATAATTATAGATAATAAACCATGCCTCATATATTTCCTATAGCATATAAAACAAATAGATAAATAGATGTGCTAGAAAGAAATATATGCAAATCATACACAACCATAATCATAATGACAACATATACAACCAATATCCAAAATGCCAAAATCATCCATATATATATATATATAATGAGTTTGATACAAAAATATAATCATATACAATACTCTAGCTTTATGGCTAGGCCCCATCCTACCTATCTTATGGCCTAGCTATGTTGCCTATATATCCCTCAATTTAACCTCTTAGAATAGAGCATTATAATAAATCTATTTGAGATCTCAATCCTGACACCTACCTCTATACATGAGCTACCTAAGTCTACAACTATGCCAATTGGGCTAAGGTTACCAAATGTGTCTCTCTCTTCTACTCATGTATCACTCTATCCTGAGCATGCACCTATGTAATCTATGTCATTATCACCATATGTGTATCCCTCTCCTCAACCAAGACCTACCATGCCCATGTCTCACCTACACCCATCTCTGCTAGTGGCTACACCCTCTCTCTATATGCTCTTATCTATCTCATTGCCTCTTTAACTAGTCTAAACCAACTCACCTAAGTTAAAGCTAATGTTACCCTGGGTTGCTTTTATATAGTGGGGTCATATGGAATCAATTCCTCATCTAAGACATCATGGAGTGTTCCCCTCATAAGGGACCCCCATATGATCTCCTCCTCCTCTAATACACCTATAAAAAGTAAAATAGATAGATATTAGATCATTGTTATATCTTAAAATCTATCTCTAGTATATTTTAAAATAAACTTAAGTAACATTTAAACCATCTTTTATTATCCATATGTGTATTAGCCACTATGGTCTTTCCATTTATGCAACCTCTGAGCATAGTATCCCCATCTATGTAGCCTTTGAGAACCTCCTCTATCGGTCACCTCCTAAAATAAAATACTATAGTCCTAGATTGAGTCCATCTCAACCTATGGCTAAGTGGCCTCTCTATAGTCCAACTCTACCCTAGCCCAGCTACTTAGACATCTAATATATCCATAGTCTTTTCTATCTCCTTCTCCTACTACCTCCATCAAGGTCATGTCCTTGGTGGTCACTACTCATCCTACTATAAATCTGGTGTGGTACCTCTAGTGATACTACCGCTACCCCTATCTCCTCTTTCTTTTTTGCCTATCATGCTCAACTAATCTATGGTCTCTAACTATGTGGCCTAAGTATTAGCCTCACCATTGGTGGCCCTATCCCTCCTCTCCCCTATGGCTCTCTAAAATGTTGGGCCCACACCATGGGTACCACTATCAATGCCACTAGGTGAGGCAATCCCATATGTCATGATACCAATGCCACCAAATGTGGCTTAGTCTACCAGGTATAGTGTCTTGTCACCTATGTCCATGTTAAAGCTAGATCAATTATTTCCCAACTAGGCCATGTAGTCATAATGTACCCATATGGATGCCACACTATGTTTTTTTGTTTCATTGATTATAGTGTTAGCACATGGGGCATGGCCCACACTACCTAGTCCTATCTCCATCTTATCACTCAAGGTGACCTATCATCAATGGCATGGGGTAATCTAGTTAGCTAATACATGGGAAAACTCTCATAGATCCATGATATCAATAATATGATCAATCCAATAGATTTATATGCTTTGACCAACACTCTATACATATCATGTATGATTTATACCTAGATGATAGACCTTAAATTATATAGTACTCTATCCTTTAGTATCATCTAGCTCAAGGTTATCATGAATAGTGGTACCTTGTCTTCTAACTTATGGCACAACACTTGTGATATCACAAGTATTATCATATCCTTCTAGATATCCAAAATATGTGAGCTATATCAAACATATTCACTCTCCATCCTACATCTATCATCTATGAGCTTGTAGACAATATGACTAAGGCCCTCTTCTCTTTGTCACTATCCAGTACCCCAATCATAATAGGTGTCCTTACTATCAGTAATCTTAGGATAACATGTACATCCTCTAGGGTGATACCCACCTCTATCATATCCTCCTCCACCTCCCACTTGAATGTGTTAATCAACCATTCCCAGCATCCCAAAAACATGAATAACAAATCCAAACATAAGGGAATCCTACACATTTCTGCTATGCCACATAGGCATACAAAGATTAATATCACCCTATCTCCTATCATTAGGTGATCTAGTAGATCCAGTATCCATGATGTATCTACCAATCACCAAAATATGGGGCATCCATATAATCAATAAATAATAAAATATGTATTATATCCTCAATGTCATGTATAGTCAAAATACATTATTTTTATAATTTTAATCAAAAACAAGCTTAAACTACTTTAATTTATTAATCTTAACCTATTTTAGCCTAATCATACTTTTTCCCCTTAGTTGGTCATTTTGGGTCATTTTAGCACTCTTTCAACTACTTACATGCCTTTTCGTACTATTTTGGCTCTTTGGTCAACCTAGTTTGACCAAAATTTCCCTATTTTTGACCTAGTTGACTTAAAAATATAAGTCAACCCTCTTATCTTTCCCCCCTAATAATGCATTATCATTTTAGGGTTTTCAAATTAGTTGGTAAACTGTACTAGGTTGGTAGTTTATAAAATATACAAGGTCAACACATATCTACTAGGTCGATAGTGTGGATTTTTCCATTTTTCAGCCTACTGGGTCAATTGGGTTAATCCAATTATTTTTCACTGTCGACCCTTTACATTTTACAAAAAAAATTCCTTATGGAAGTTATTTTCCTAAACCCTTCAAACCCATTTCCTTAATTGTTTTTCCCTACCCTTAACACCTAATTTGGTTTCATTTTGATGTCTTGAAATGATAAAAATTACAAATTTCTAAAAATACACTTAAATCAATAAAATGTTAAAAAATAAGCTTAAGATTCTTAATTGCTTACCTATCCTATACCTATTGCTACCTTCGGAGGCCATTTTCAAATATCCTATCATATCCTTACCATCCTAGCTCATTTGGTCTCTCAGACCTCTTTTTCTCTCCTTCACAAGTCAAAAATAACAAATTATTTTCATTTCACCCTATTTAAAACCACTTTTCACTTATTCAAATCTTTCAATTATTTTTCAATAGATTCCTTGTTTTTCCTATATCTTAGTTTTCACTCATCCATTTTCCAAACCATAAAATGTTCTAGAATCATGATGATGTATACACATAATATTTTCAAACTTTTATCAATTACTGACACTTTGTATCTTGCAGGAATCTATTGAGCCTCAATCTCTCTGAGTGCATGCCTTAAGGGGTACACCGGGAAAGGGGTGGGCAAACCATTGGTGTTTTATAATATTTTTGTCCCTTTTGTCATATGTTATCTAGATAGTTATATTATAAAACCATTTACCCTAAGCTTATTCTTCTTAGATGAACCCATTCCAATCATTTGTCACATTTTATCCTCATTTACCTTAACTTGTTCCATTTTGTTTAGTTGGTTGTACAGGGTCGATTGGGTTGACCCTGTATAGTTTCAGGTTATTTTTACTTAAGAGCTATTTTAACCTTTAACTAACCTAGCTTGTGACCTAGTGAATTATTTTCCATAATTATATAGGATTGACTGGGTCAACCATATCCAATCAACATTTTCAAAAGGATTTAGGTTAAGATCTGCCTATATATACAAGTTCATTTCCAACCATTTGATAAGAAAGAATAGAATAATAAATAAGTGTGAATGAACATCTACTTATTGACCATTATAATTGAGAAATAAATCATAGGGTTCCATACATTATTTATAGATACAGATCATATCTTGTGGATAAGTTTTTTGGATGCATTGATAAGTTGTGTAGGCTAGAGCTGATTTGTCTTTGTCATCCTTACATACTGCAACAATTTCTTGTGAAGCACCTTGGCCAAGGGAGAGATTGAGGCTCAGTAGGTTCATCTTCAAGGTAAGTATTCCTAACTTTATTTCTCCTTTGTAAGAGTAGATAGATAATTCAATTGTGTTTATCTTCCATGCATTAGAATTATGTATACATTGACGTGAGTATGTGTCCTCTATGCATGTTTATTTTTTGTTTTGTTTCTAACCCCCACTTTGTTCCATAAGTTTTGGTGAGCACTATATTAGATTTACTTTATTATTATTAGCATAGGTGAAATATTAAAAGATAGGACCCCCTTAAGGTTATTGCATGATTGTGTTAGATTGAAGGCTTTGAAATGTCCTTATCCTAGTTTATTGTGATAAGTGATCCCCTAATTGGGTCTAACAAATCCCCATATTATTCATGCTCTTGATTAAAAAATATATTACCAAACAGATGTGTAGGTATGATCTATATTATCTAAGTTAGGATTGATTTATAGACATGATGCATTTATAATTGCATATATAGTTAAAGTTATAAAGAAACAAGAATCACAAACTAAGATCATTAGTTAAGAACTACGAAGATCATATTGGTTTGTTTGAGGAGAGAATAAGTAACACATCCAAGGAGTATGATGATATCATCAATTATATTAAAGCACAGATGGAGATAGTCACTGCAAGCTTAAATGTTAAAGAGGAAGAATGCACTAGGTTTGGAACTAAAATAGAATCCTTAAAATTTGAGTTAGATTAAACAAATAGTAAGATGAAGACCTATGAGTGGTTTGAAAAGAAAACTAAGGATCTAGATGACATATTGAGTAATTAAATTTTTCTAATGATAAGATAGGTCTTGGTTTCAAAGAAGACCAATAGGAGGCATCTCAAATAAAGTATAAGGATAATGAGGACAAGAAGATCAACATGAAAAGAGCAATTAGACAATCTAATGCTAATAAGTATGCTAATTAGTTCAATGGTTATTGTCATGCATGTAATCAATTTTATCATGGAGAAAGAGATTTTATAAGACATTCCAAAAATAAATATGCATGGAATTATGAAAGGAATCATCAATCAAAAGCTATGCATAAGGTTATTTTCTACAATTATCATGGTGTGGGTCACATTGTAAGATTATGTTCTAATAGAGTTAGAAGGTCATCAAATCAAAACAAGAGGTTTGAAGTCCCTAGAATGAAAGAGAGAAGGAACATGAATGTGTGGAAACCAAAGACAATAAAGGTTAGTCATGATCAATATACAAGCTCAAATGGATTGTTTGCTATGGTGGATCATACTTCAGATGAGAAATCAAGTCAGGAATGTTTTTTTAGCTTATATTGATGATAAAATGGTTGATGAAGAGGTCAATCCTATAGTGCCAATCAAGCATAAAAGGATATTGAAGGATATTCAGTCTTGTGAGAACATGGAGATCTGGGAATCTCTTAAGATTATGTTGTTTTAGTTCCCTATTAAAAAGGGTGACACCATTAGGCTTTATGGACATAGTATTTAGTTAGTAGAAGCAAGGTGGATACTTGGTTTAAGAGGGTGCTTTTCCTATAATGCTTCAGAACCTATGTTGTAACAAAGTGTGGTTCCATAAGTTATAGTATGTATGACCCTTTGTCATTAATGTAAAAGGGAGAGAAAGTTTAAGAAGGAAGATTAACCAAACTAGGGGAGATGAGAATGATTTGAATAAATATTTTTTTTCATAAATGAAAAAATGGATTTTTTTTATAATTATTTTCATTTATTTCAAGGTTGATGTCATTTGATGTCATTGATATCAAATTAAATCTAGTAAAGATGCATGGTGAGTGGTCTGTGAGATATGAGCTTGTGTGTAAGGAAGCCATGTGACATGAGAGAATTTTAAGGCAACCTAATGTCTCTTATATTAAGATAAAATTTGAAGGAAAAATAATGATTATTATATTTTTTTTCAAGGTTTTTTTAGTGGTGTGAGAATGTTGTATGATGAATCTTATTATTTGATAACATCATTGAGGTAAGAATGTTTGAGTACTAGTCCTTGAGTACAAGGTGTCTTAAGAAGTATAGTCATCATAAACATAGTAATATCATGAGAATGTGCATGAAGATATTTTAAGTCATGTGATCAAGGTATAAAATCATCAAGGAGTGTTTCAAGGTTAGTTTTCAAGTGCTTGAGAAGCCTAGTCATGGCATGTAAAGACCTAGTGAGAAGGTTTCATCATGGTGGCTTGGTAAGATGGATACATAAAGGCATAAGATGTTTTATGAGGTTATTTTAACGTATATTTGAGGAACTTTATAACTCATTCGAGTCTCAATGTGAGCCTATAGGAGTAGGACCTACAAACCCAATCTATATCTAGACCATTTCTAGACCCTCCCTAGCCTAATGAGATATCATGATATATTATCCAGTCTTATGAAGGATTTAAATTAGTGTTTGAGAATGAGAGAGGTTTATTTAGTTTGATAATTATGTGGAGAGTTAATGAAAAGAAACATTAAGGTTAGCTTTTAGGCCTAATGTGGTTTATAGGGCAAGGCCTAAGCAAGCAAATAGAGAGTATGGCCTAATGGGGAATGAGGTTATATTTTAAAGGAAAGTATGGATATATGAGTGTTTATATAGGTATTATATGTTTTTTCAATCATTATTATAAAAAATTAAGTCATGGGTTGTAAGAAGAGGCATGAAAAGTAGTTTGAGGTCTCTCAAGTGCATAAAATGAAGGCATACAAACCTGAGAAGGAATTTTAAGTGTTTATTGGCATGTGTAACCTCTGAATGAGAAAATAAGATATTAATTATATATTGGGAATGGTAATAGATAAAAAATTATAGGCATTAGTTTTTAGAATAAGTGGCTAAGCTTTATGAACGATTGTTAATAGTGGAAGATGGTTTAAACCCTCAAAGAACCCTAATAGTGTCTTGATATGAAATAAATTGTTCTAAAGTGATCATAATGGATTGGTATGTATATTTTAGTAATTTTATGTTGTATTAAACTCTCTTAGGTATCTCTAGGTATGATTGAGTCTTCAGGTGAGTGAGTGGATCTTACAAGAAAGGCCTTATTTCTTGGAGATTTGTTGTAGTAATTAGAGTCAACCAAGTCAAAGTATGAAAAACATTAGATGGTTAATTTTGATACTTTTATTTTATGTAATTGGTGGTTTATGGATAGGTTATATCCCTTATATGTGCTAAACTGGTCATCCAAGACAATCTATCACTAATATGTCTAATGGTACAAATAATGAGAAACCCAGACAAAAGTGAGAAGATGATTAAGGATGTGTTATCATGGAATAGGGATAAACCCAAGTACATGGAGATGTTTTTAAATAATTTAAATACTTTTTAATTTTGTATATATGTTTTTGAGATCATTTTATATAGAAAAAAGTTTCTCACAAGTTGACTTGTTTATCATAGTGAGGTCTGTGTACAATGAGGTCACGAGATTGGTATGCAAGACTAATATTTCAATTTGAAAATGTTATATTTATATCTAATAATGGTATAATGATATAATAAAATCATATACATTCATTATAATTATTTTTAAGTGGTCATATAGGTGTTGAATATCATTACCATCATGACTGTGCTTTAAGGTAAACTAGCAGTTTTAGGTAAGCAAGTTGTAATGGTGAGTTTGAGACTCTAAGCCTTGAGTTGAAGTATATAATGTACATGGTGTTTATATTTGTGAATTTTATGTCCTATAAATTCTTTTAATAAGTTTTGGTACTCAATTAAATCTATGAAAATGTTGAAGCCGAAATGGCTTGACTAGATGAGTGAGGTCTATGAGAGAGAAGGTCAACAAATTGGTATGTAAGACAAAAAATTTCCATTAGATATTATGATATTTTTGTTTTAAGTTGTTACAAGTATGTTTTCAAATAATTTTAATTCATTTTAAGTCCTTTATTTTTTTCTTCAAGTGTCATAAGTTCAAGTTTCCATGACTATGTTTTCAGGCTAGTTGGTAGTTCAGAGTGAGCATTTTCTAGAGAAGAGCTTAATCCTGTATACCCTAAGTTAAAATATGTAATGAAATTTGTGATGAACATAAGGTCATGAGGTTTGTTAATATGAGTTTTTTTTCCATAATTTTTGATATAATTGGTGTTTTATATTTATTAGTTTAAGATAAACTTTATGGGTATGCACATGCCTAATTGTGAATAGTACTAATGGTATGATTTAAGTGGTGGTTGGCTCTAAAAAGTGTTATGGAGCATAGATGAGCTTATCAGGGGTATATTTGAGTTAAATATGATATTTTAATATTTTGTGAGGTGTTTTAATGTGTTCCTCAGAAGGCAAAGTGTAATGTGACCTAAAGTAGACCTAATGGGATTAGGTCTCCATGAGACCTAAAGATGAAATAAGGCCTAATTGAGATATGTCAGACCTAAAGGGACTCAAAGCACATTTGATTCATGTTTATGAGATTTCATAAGATATTTTTCATGGTTGAACTAAGAGGGTAAGGGTGTTTGGCTTACTAAGAAGTATATGAGCATAGGCTTGTATATATACAAGGCAGTTTTAGGCCTATTAGTGTGTTGAGAGAGGAAGCCAATACAAAATAACATATTGGTGAGTATAAGGATGTATTGTATACCATTATATTAGTATCAAGGATATGATATGAATATTTTATAGAGGTTATATGTATAAAAATCAAGGTTATATGACCTAATCAAGTCAAGAAGAGGGTTAGTTCAATGTTAAAGCCTAGAAGGTAGGTTGAGAGGGATAGAAGTGTGTGAAGAGTTGAAGAAGGTGATTATCCTATGTTGTATGATAAAAAAGGTGTTTTGAGGGTGATAAATTTTTTTAGGTGGACTATTTGGTTTTGAGTCGTCTAGGGGCTGGTGCCTCCTTGCAAGTTGGTATTTGTTAAAGCTTAGCTAGGTTAGTGCTTAACTAGTTAGAGTTAATGCTCCATGTAGATTTGGTGCTTCACTAAATTTGGTGTTTGTATTATATATCTATAGTAAATTTAAATATATCAATGGGTTTTCTTCCCCTTGAGGGTTTCCCACATATTTTATACATTCATGTGTTTCATACTTATGTGGATAGGTGTTTATGATTACTAGATCTATATGCTTGTTTGAATGGTTCATGATTACTTAAGTGAAATTGATAAGAAAGTTTTTGATGACTAATTCACCCCCCATCCAAATAATTTTTCTTCCAACACCATTCTATGTTTCATAATTTTTAATTGAGTTGAGAGGCCTAGAAACACCCAAAAACATGCCCACCTTCAACATTGGGCCATTCAGATTATATCTTCACCAATTAGGATGTGCATCTCCTAGTTGGTAGGTATAATTGAAGAATTATAATGGATTTTTTCATGACCATTTTCATTTACATGTACCATTTTATGATAGTATGTCATCTCATTTATTGGGAGAACTACATTCAGCCTGAAGTTCACATTAGACCTTGTGTCCATGGGACTATGTAGGCAACATCCAATTACTGGTGTATTTAGAGTCAGCTCAACCAATTTTGGTGATTGATTTTATTTAATATTCTCTTGGATCATTCTTTATTATAGTTTTGTCTCCAAAACACTCTTATAATTTTTCAAGTCATTGACATTTTATGCTCTCATCATTTTGTGAGTCATTGACATTTTACACTCTTTCCATTATATGAGATCATTCTCATTCTTAGCCTTATATGTAGTAAGCATTATGAACTAAGTTCATGTGTGAGCACTTGTCTATTATATTTTGGTATGGTTTTATTCTAAACCATACTCTCGTGCTTACACAATTTTTTTGTGTTGATGATTTCATGATTATGAATGTCATCCCCTCTCTTCCTATGTACTCACCATTTTGTGAGACCATTCCCATTTTCCTTTTCTAGTTCATCATTTTTTTTATCATCATTTTATTCTATCCCATTCTTGGAAAAACTAAATTTGGATTAAATTTCACATTGGATCTTGTATTCATGGAACTATATAAGTAGTGTCCACTTGCCTAGTGTATCTAGAGTCAGCTCGTCTACCCCTTTTTTTCTATTTCATCTATTTTATTATAGGTGTCATTGTTCCCTATATCCTAAGGGAAACCTTGTGCTAGTTTTCCTTATGTTTTTTTACCTGCATCGTTGCCACCTAGCTTAGGGGTCACCCTATTTTTTAGAGTATCACCTCTATTACACATGCATGAACACTTTTTATATTTTTTGTTATTAACATTGTGATTAACCATTGTTTTTATATTACCATTTTATTCATTTAGTTTGTTTGTATATTACCTTTGTGTTTCTAAAATAGTTTGTTTAATACACTTTTATTTGATTTGGATTGTTTATTTTGATTCTTTTATTTTATTTGTCTATGGCCTTGTTTATTTATTTATCTATTTGTTTATTTTATCTATTTTTGTTTGTTTTGTTTATTTTTTCATTGTTTGTTTAATTTGTGTTGTTTTGAGTCTTGTTTCTCTTTCCTTATTTGTTTATTTTAATTTATTGGTGTTTTCTTATTTTTTTATTTTTGTTTTTTGGTTTGTTTTTGTTTATGGGTGTTTTATTGTTTGTTTATTAGTGTTTTATTTTGATTGTGTACCTTTTTGTTTCTCGATTGTCATAGGATTATTACACTTTATTTATGATCAATTATTTATTACCCATATATTTTACTTGAGTTGTGAATTAGTGTATGGTCCTACACTTAGTCAATTATATTATATTCAATTTAGATTTGATTATTCATATATTATGTCTAAGTGATTTGTACATGAATTTAAACTAAGTTTTTCATGCTTAAGATACACATTATTATTATATTTGTCTTTAAATATGATACATAATATCATAAGATACAACAAAAATTAGACCAAAATATCTATTCGACAATATGGTGGGTATTACTTATCTTTGTTCACACATGGCAAATCCCAGACCTACCCAAACACTACCCAAATGTTGAGTAATTAAAACACAATGTTTGTAATCACTTATAGTTAGGACATGAATCTCCATACTAGTGGGTATTCAAAATTCATGCTTATCCTATGTGTCAACTTATTATTACTCCATAACTATAAATTTGGTATGTAAGCCCCCTTTCTTGATTTGCCTTATTGAGGTAAATTATGTAGACCTTTCTTAATCGTATCCACTCTGTTAGGGAAAGTATGAATTATATCTCACTTACATATGCCCTAGTAGGGAATTTTTATTATGTTAATGATTATAAATGCCTTTGGTCAAATCATTATCTCCATCTGCCCTATTAGGACACTTCATTATGCCAATGATTATAACTACCTTTGGGAAAATTATTATTTTTTCTCATCTACCCTATTATGGCACCTCATTATGCCACTGATTATAACCACCTTTAGGAAAATTAGTATTTCCACCCTTGTTACCTATATATTTCATCATTTCATTATTTTTGAGGTAACATTTGTTGACCCTATTTTATTTCTTGATCCCTCGAGGGGGAATCTAGGGCTCATCTATCACCTTGTAGGGAATTAGCCAAAAAATTATTGATTTTTTCATTATTTGAGATGTTAATGTGCATGTGTCTTACAACATCTTCATAAATATGGGAAAACTATAGACCCCCCATTTTGACCACAATTGTGTTCTAACTAGACTTCAAATTAATTTCTTCCAAATAGTACAAATTAAGTATAAGAATCACTGAATGTGCTCATCTCATCCATACATCAGACATTAGTACCCAAAATTATGTTGAGGCATCCCTATTTGGGGTATTATCATGTACACAATACTAAACTCTCATAGATTTATCTCCAAACAAATTACAACCTATCACATTGATAGATTGGACTTTGAACCTATTAAGCAGGGCACTTAAACAATTCCTAAAATGTAAAAATGTTAAGCAAAATGAAATAACTTATCAAATCCAATTAAATGCTTAATTAAACTTTCCATGTCTAATTAGTGAAAATGAATTTTTTAGAAAGTAAATTCCAATAAAATTGAGGTCATGATGATTTCATGATCCTCAAAGTCAAGGAATTGAAAATATTTATATTAAAGCCTTAAATCTAGAAATGAAGAGACATACTTAATAAATAGGATCTTTATCCCAAATATTAATTACTTGTCCCATCCTTAACTCAACTAGGCTTAAATTAAACCTAGCCATAATTAAAGCTAACTTAACTGTAAATGGGTTAGAGTTAAATGGAAAACGTATAAATAGAAAGGGCAAGGTCCTTCATAAGAGAGATTTTTTGTGTAATGTTAAATTGTTGAGAGAAAAAGATTTCTTGTAATGTTATAATGTAAAAATATTTATAGATTGCTACATCTTTCCAAATACAAGACAAATATTACCAAGGTGACAATGAGAAATAGTACAAGGAGCACCATTGTCAAAGACTCTTTGAGCACATGACTGAGAACATTCCTCCAAAACCAACATTCAGATCTTACTCATAAGAAAGGTAAAGAATAATTTTTTTGTCTTCTATTTTTAGTTACATGTGTTATTCACTTTCTCCTTAAGTTTATAGGCTTGAGGTGTTAGATTTTTTTTATTTTTTTTAGATTTATCATAATAACACTTGACTAACTCCCTTATTGGATTCATATCTCACACTTTATATCATATCATAAAGATTTTAATATTTTATTTTGTTGATTTTCATGAGTTTTCATGAAGAAAATGATGATTTTTTGAAAGTTAACACAATAACTAGATATATCCTTATAGGTTTTGAAAATTTTATCGAAATAGTTTTCTTCAACAATTGAATTTTCACCTATCATTAGGGTGATGTTAAAAAATTATTGATGAGTGAATGAAGTGGTATTGGGAGCCACCCTTATTCCATTTATGATGCCCATGGACTTGAGTTCTTCTATAATTATGCTCAATGTTTCTACCATAATTATGAAGAGGTATGTAGATAATGGGTCTCTTTGGTGCATACCTCTTTGAGCTAGAAATAGTCATTTTAAGACCCCATTTATGATGACTGAGTATATATGAGATGAGATGCATGTGGATATGAGTCTTCTAACCTATTGATTGAAGTTTAATTTATCCAATACCTTGTCAAGGAAAGTCCATGACACCCTTTCATATGCTTTGTTTGTGTCAAGTTTGAGGAAAATTTCTTTCCTAGATGAATTGGATTATGAATGAATAGTCTCATGGGTGATAATTATATTGTCAGTGATCTATCTTCCAAAAACAAAAGCTCCTTGCTCTTCTACAATGAGCTTGTCTAGTAGTAATTATAATTTCAAATATAAATCCTTGGTGCATATTGTGTAGATAGTAAAAAGACTATTTAGTCTATAATAATTCATTTTATTTCATCTAATCTTATTCAAGATTTAAAAAAAAAGTGTTATTGAACTCTTGGAGATAGTACCCAATTTGAAAAACTAAAAGATAACTGAATACACTTCCTAATGGATTATGTCCCAATATTATTGAAATAATAGGGGTGGAAAACCATCTAGTCCCAAGGATTTATCACATTCCATCATAAATATGATTTTATAACATCCTCCAGGGAAGGAGGGGTGTGGATGCTAAAATTCTTGGCTTGGGAAATGACTCATGGGAGGAATTTCAAGACTTGAGATTCTAGCTCCACATCCTAAAAAGAGGATATTTTTGAAAAATGTATTATCTATAGTTTTATTTCCTTTTACTCTTTATATAAATATCTATATACACATAATATTTTCAAATTTTTATTTATTACTGATACTTTGTATCTTACAAGAACTTGTCGAGTCTTAATCTCTATGAGTGCATGCCTTGAGGGGTACACTAGGAAAGGGGTGGGTAGATCATCAGTGATTAATAATATTGTTTTCCCTTTGCCACTTTCCATCTACACACTCATATCCTAAAAACATTAACCCTAATTTTATTCTTCTTAGCCTTACCCATTCTAGTCATTTTTCTCTTTCTATCATCCTTTTCTTACCTTAATTCCATTTTAAATTGTTGGTTGTACTAGGTTGACCATGGTCGACCCTATATATTTTAGGGGTATTTTTTCACTTTTTGGGTTTCTTAGCCTTTTGGCCAACCTAGCTTACACCTAGTGAATTATCCCTAAAAATAGATAGGGTTGACCATGGCTAACTCTATACAACTAACATTCTTGAAAGGACTTAGGGAAAGATCTACCTATATACAAGTTCATTTCTAACCATTTAAGAAAAGATAAGTGAAGAAGAATAAGTATGAATGAACATATAATTATTGAACATTCTATTTGAGGAATAAAGCTTAGGGTTCCTTACTTTATTTCGAGATATGGATCTTGTCTTGTGGAGAATTCTTTTAGATGCATAGATAGGTTATGTATCCTAGAGTTGATTTTTCTTTGTTATCTTTACATATCATAACGATCTCTTTCAAATCACCTTGGCCAAGGGAGAGATTGAGGATAAGTGGGTTCATCTTCAAGGTAAGTAGTCTTACTTTATTTATCCTTTGTAAGAGTAGATAGATACAGTAGATGTGATTTTATCTTCTATGCATTAGGATATCATATACATTGACATGAGTATATGTCTTTTATGCATGTTTAGTTTAGTTTTTTTTTTTGTTTCTAACCCTCACTTTATGACACAAGCTTTGGTGTGCACTAGATTAGATTTACTTTCTTGTTTATTAGCATATGTGAAATATTAAGCCTTAAGACTCTTTTAGGGTTATTGTGTGATTATGTTAGACTGTAGGCTTTAGAACCCTACCTCACATGGTATATTATGACAAGTGATCCCCTAATCAAGTCTAATAGATCCCCATATTGGTTAGACTCCCACTTAACAAATGTACTCCAATCAGAAGTGCAAGTATGCTCTATCTTCTTTGAGCTAGGATCGATTTATAGACATGATGCATTTATGATTGCATACATTCTGGTGAACCTGACATGAAACTAACCCTTTCAAGATTTATTTCCATTTTTTCATTCTTATTAGTATTATTTTTATCATATATCTATCATACTAGATCAACTCTGTGGACCTAGTTCTAATCTCTATGTGTAAGTTTCCAAGAATAAACAACTAGATCAACTCAAATGACCTAGTACAAGTTTCCAAACTTCTAGTTTAGACTACTAGGTCAATCCTATACATTTTTAGGCATCTTGTTCAGACTATTAGGTTGATCCAACTAACCTCATACATTCTAGGCACTCAACAATAGGATTTTTAAAATCTTGATCAACCCAATAGACCCAGTTAGTAGAGCTTTTAAGCATATTCCAAGGTTTTTGACTAGCAATCTTCATTCTTAGCATCTCTAATCCACTAAGGTTATTTTTTATCACTCTATCTCTTTATTTTGTGTCTTTCCTTTCATAATTTATAGTCTTCAAAACTTACCATACACAGTCAATTGGATTGAACCTATCAACCCAGTTTTGTGTTATGTCCAAAATAACTATGTTGATCCTAGCCGACCCTATTCATTTTTAGACCTTACTTCTATAGTACAGGTCCAGCCTTATCAAACTTGTTCTATATTTTATGCATATAGTGTCAACACTATACCTTTTTTCAATTTGGAATTAATCTATATATGTTAGTAATTAGTTCACATATTTCTTTTTTTCTTACTTACAAGCTTATAATAGCTCACATAGTCTAATTAGGGGTTTTTTAATTAACTATTTAGTTTCACTATATCTATTTTATGCACACACAACCAAATCACATAATTTAAATAATCACTTCAAGATTTATCTACCCAAGTCCAACCTACTTGGATTTCATCACCAAAGGGGAAGTTGACTCGATACTTTGGTCAAGTATAAAGCATGGTTAATGGTATATTCTAGCTAAGCACCTGACACCCTTATCATTATGGTGTGTGAAATGCAAGGGTAGGCCCTAATATCAAGCCTATATCATTTCCACTATAGTCCCTTTCAATCCAAACTACCTGAAACCATCCTTAAATTGCAATCTAGTTCTTTGATTTATTTCCAACATCCCATGACATTTAAAATTATTTCTTAATAATCTAATAAAAATATCTTAGGTTGACCAATTAGTTAGATCTTTACTTTTCAAGTTGATTTCTTGCTCTTTTCTCAATTATGTGTGTAAAAACATGCATTAACTAGCATTAGTACAGGGTTTTGTATTATTTGCCTCAATTATATTGGCTATCATTGATCCAATTGACTATTTGTTTCTTTTCAGTTCTTACTTTCCTAGATTAGCTACAAAAATTGTCTTGTTTTAGTTCACAATTCATTATAAACTTTCTCATCTTCCTTGTTTGTTGTATTGGGTCAACCTAGTTGACCATATACCTTTTATAGCCTTTATTTACTATATAGGATTAGCCTAGTCAACCTTGTACTATTTTTAGACCTTTTCCATATTCTATTTGTTGTATATGATCAACCTAGTCAACCATGTACTATTTGAAGACCTTTTTTAATCCCTATTTGTTGTATAGGATCAACCCAGTTGACCCTGTACTATTTTTTGTCATTTTTTTATTCTCCTTATGTGGTTATCTAGTGTTTATTCATCATGATGACATATTTTCATCCTTACCTTAGTCCATAACATTGAATAATTAAGGATTTGGGTATTAACCTCATTTATTTCATTACTTTAGATAAAACTATCCAATTTATTCCTTCCTCTTCTCCTAAAACAAAACCAATCACTACACAATATAATGTAATTGAGGTCATTCATCCTAATCCTCTTCTTAATACCAATTTTAGGAATATTACACCAATTGATCCATCTCATACCAACACTCATACCCTTTTAACCAATGTTCATAATCCTCTTGTTACACCCATGACAAGATCACCAATTCTTATCAATTCTCAAAGTAACATGGTTGAAACCACTCAAATTGATAATCTAGATGGTTCCAAATTATTCAAAAACCTTGATGATAATACTATTTACACTCCTCATAATAAAGGTGGCTTTACCAATCTTCCTTCTTCTTCTACCACACTTAAGACAACTAACACTAATATTAGGAATCCTCCACCTACAAAGAATCCTCCTCCCACAAACACTACCAATCCTCTTCCGAACAACACTAATACCCCACCTTCAAACCCACCTATTGATACAACTCAAATTATTTCATAATTAATACAACAATTGAACATCATGCAAATAACTAACACCTCTTAAGTGATGAACATGTAACAACATTTATGCAACATGATTAGTCAACCACCTCAAGTCATCATGTCTCAACAAAATTAAAATTATGTCCCTCCTCCTTTTAGAGATGCCAATGGGAATATCATACCTGAACCTCTAATGAATAACAAAATGATTCAAAATCTCTAAAATTAACCTTTAGCCCCATTCATTCCATCCATAAATATAGGAAACATTTCTCCTACTATCACATATAATGGGACTAAAGACCCTACTATATTTCTTAAGTATTTTTTTAATCTCTATAAGGAATGGGTCCAAACTAACACCTTTGCTAACACCAATATCTTAGCCAAAACCTTTATTGGTGATGTAATTGAATGGTATAACCAACTTCCTAGACATTCCATCTCACAACTAGAATATTTAGTCATTGATCTAGTGAAGGAATTCCAACATGATGACCATCCCAAAAATTACCTTAGTCATTTCATCAATGCCAATCAACTTACTAATGAATCTACTCACACTTTCATCAAATAATGGAATTATCATACTCATAAAGTGGATCATAACATGAATTATGATACTATTTTAAAACTATTTGTCATTAATCTTAAACATCGCCTTAAATATAAAGTTTGAATGTTTTCACCTAAAACTTTAGAAGAAGCCTTAGATCAAGAAAAAAGGCAAGAATTTCTTATGACTCAATTTGAACCATCTCAAACAACTATTAAAGTACCTTTCCAATAATATTATCATAACATTGATTCATTCAAGCCTTCCCAACCTCAAAATGGAGTATCTAATTCAAATAATTTCAATCCAACCCACCTTACTTGATTCTATAAAAACATAAGAATAGATTTCCACCCTCTAAACCCATGAGCTTTGATCCTTCCAAACCTCCTACAAAATGGTAAAATCTTGATAAGTTTTATTGGTGGCTTGTTACTATAGGTCATTTTCATGAGTCTTTTCATGATATTCACCATTTTCTTGTTTCTTCCTTTCTTGGCCCACATTTCAATCTTGATAATCTAGCAACACAATGTTATCGAGACTAAGACTATCTTCAAGCTTCTCAAATTTTATCTCAAGAACCACAATCACATCAAAATAAACTACCTAATGAACAAAAATAATTCTCCCATACCTATACCTCATCTACTAATTTTTTCAAACCATAGTTGGTCCTTCTTCCCACACCAATAAGGAAAGGATAGCTGACATGAACAATTTTAAACATATTGTGGCATCCATTAAACCTCAACCTCTTAGGTCACATGAAACCAAAGAGTACCTAGTTCAAATGCTTAATCCAATGCATATCATACATGGTCCTCCTATACCTCCTCATACCTTTCTTACACATCATATGTCATATTAAACCTCCTTTAAATATAACAAACCAACACATTTACGTATCTTATAATACACCTACCAATGCAGTAAAAATAATTTTAATGGTTCAATCTTACCTCACTCCAAATCACATGTTGGGGCATCTTGTGATGCCCATCCACATATCCTTTCAAACTTTAGGGCATCTTGTGATGCCCATCCCTAAATCCACTTACCCTTTGGGGAATCTTATGATGCCCACTCTTATTCTACAATACATAATAATAAATAAATTCAACTTCAAGAAACCTTTCGAGACATATAGACTTGTATTTCACATGCTCATATTTGATACAGATGTTAGCATAGATCTTGTTCTAATTTGTCTCATGTTTTTTTGCACTTTATTCCTTTTACTTTCTCTTTATAAGCATCATTTTATTCCTTTACATTATTTAGTCTTATTTATCATTACACTTGGAATTTGCTTTCATTTTTGTCCTTTTATATCTCTTTTATTTTTCTCTTTTTATTTTATTCTTTTTCCTTAATAGCTTTATGATTATTTTTTACCCCTTATTTAGCATTCATCCCCATGGGTTTCTTTTTTGTGAGTTTTCATTATAAGACCATGGATAAGACCTAACCCTCCTCATAAAATACCACCTTTGCTTCTTTTCTCATTTTATTGTTTCACATTTTGCTTTTTTGCACCCTCATGTATTTATATTTTATGAGTTTGTAGTGTAAGACTATGGATAGGACCTGACCCTCCTCATAAAAGTACCATTTTGTAATTCCTTTTATATTCAAACTATCATTGATTATCATTATCAACTTTCATTTTTTTTTTCTTTTTTATAGATGAAATATGTATAACAATTTTTGTTAACATGTTTTCCTCCATTTCAATCATTCTTATGATAATGAATCACATTTTACTATCATTGTATCCATTTTCACCCTTTGTCACATTTTTTCAATTTGAAGTAATTCAAATTATTCCATGTGTCACTCCTCTTGATTTCCCCTTTCTTTCACTCCACATTGGAAAAACAAGGTCGAAGTTAAGATAGTACTTTTATTTCACCTAGATTTATGGGACTCTTAGACCACATTTGATTTGAGGTTTTCTCTCTTAGAAACCTTGTCCCAAGTATTCAAATGAAAACCATCTTTAGCACCCATGTTTGGTCTTCCAAATATATATGGAGGAGGAATAGAAAAATTCATCAAGAAAGTTAAAATCCAAATCATTTGAATAAAAATGCAATGATATCTAAAATGCAACATACAAGTCTTAAAAGTTAAAATAACACCAAAATATGTGATTCCAAGCACATATCCTATCTCTAATTGAAGCTAAAAATCCAAAATTGCCCTCACATAGAGCTAACGTCCTTTGGGGTGTGGTAGGATAGTAGATCTGAATAGGGTAATTTAAAAAACTCTATGGTTCTACCTAATTTATCACATAATTACTCAATCTTTATAGTAGATCAATGGCTCTGTAAGGGGTCCTGAGGAATGGGGAACACATTGTGGGTAGTTAGGCTCATTTTACTTTTCATGCATATAGCCTTCATGGGATGATATATATAATACATTTATTGAGCTAAGACTTGTGTAGATAATGGAAGTTATTCATATTCCTTAAGGTCAAAAGTCCTCTTATTTTTAAAAACCTAATTTGAGTGTCTTGACTTCGATAAAGAGTTCCTCTATCTTGGTTTTTCCTTCATTTCTCCCCTCCACTCATTTCATTTCCCCCCTTGATAGGAAAATTTTGATTCCAAATATATTTTCCTTCTTCTATAAATCTTTATCATTCACCTCTTAAAAACATGCTAACATTACTTTGTTTCAATTTTATCTATCCTTAGAGCAAAACTTCATGTTTGAGCAACTATGGATTACACTGTTACACCATTTATTTACCACACCATCTCATTGTCATACTAATCATGTCAATAGGTGGTTTTGTTTTCTTACATTATATCTTTGAACAAGAACTAATTTTGAGTTTTCATCCTTTAGAGCATTTTGATTTTAATTTATCTATTATGTTCTATTTTGATTTTTGTGGACTTCACCTATCTTACATATGACATTTATCATTATTACATGATTATCTTTATATATGACTTCTTCATGGTTGTCTCACATTTTAAATTACATTCCATTTTTATTCTTTCATGTTTTTATTTTTTCCTATCTTATAGGATTTTAATTTTCAATTAGTTTAATATCTTTGTTCATGTTTTCTTGCATTGATATTTCATTTGTCATTCATGTTTTACATGTTTCCCAATGTGATTTAGTATGTTCTGCATTCCTATTTGTCATTTATGTTTTACATGCTTTCCAATATGATTTATTATGTTTTACAATCATTTGTCATTCATTTACACTCATTTATCATTAAGTTTCCATCATTTGTCATTCATTTGCTATCATTTTATCATTCATTTGCCTTAAATAGTTTAATCTTGACTTAACAAACTAAGGTAACCCTTTACTTTTTCCCTCTTAGTACTAAGTAGATAGATTGGATTTTTATATTATGTCAGTAGTCATGTACTAAATTAGTAGTTAAAAAAAAACTAGGTCGGTACATACCTACTAGGTTGATAGTGTGGATTTTAGCAAAATTTTATTCTATTAAGTCAACTGGGTCGACCTAGTTGTTTCTACCTAGTTATTATTATGATTCCTTATTTTGTCTATATCTTTTTTTTACTCATCCATTTTCAAAACCATAAAATACATTGGATTTGTGATGATGTAGAGATTATTTCACACTATCAAATGTCTATTTTCCAATTTTTTTGATTTTTGGCTATTTTTTACACTAACTTCTATAAGTTTGCCTAGTGTTTTTCACATTAGATGGGTTCACTTTCTCTTGAAATCTACTTATTTATCTACATCACTAATGTAAGTAAAGGCATGTGTTTTTCAATTCTATCCTTTCTTTTATCTTTTTTTTACTTATTGAACTTTACTTAGCATTGGCATTGTGTGTTATCATGTTCTATTTCTTGAAGAACCATCTTGTGTTGCACTTATGTGACACATGATGAGCTTAGAGTGGGGCATATATATACACATAATATTTTCAAACTTTTATTCATAATTGACACTTTATATCTTGTAATAACCTATTGATTCTCAATTTATTTAAGTGCATGCCTTAAGGGGTACACTAAGAAAGGGGTGAGTAGACCATCAATGCTTCATAAGATTGTTCTCCATTTTTCCACTTTCCATCTACACACTCATCTCCTAAAAACATTAACCCTAAACTTATTCTTCTTAACCTTACCCATTCTAGTCATTTTCCTCTTTTCATCCTCCTTTTCTTGACTTAATTCCCTTTTGGACTATAAATTGTACTAGGTCAAACATGGTTGACCCTATACAATTTAGGGGTATTTTTTCACTTTTTAGGTTTGTTAGCCTTTCAACTAACCTAGATCAGACCTAGTGAATTATCAATGAAAACATACAGGGTCGACCATGGCTAACCTTGTATAATTGAAATTTCTAGAAGGATTTAGGGAAAGATCTACCTATATATACAAGTTTATTTCCAACCATTTAAGAGAAGAGAAGTGAAAAAGAATAAGTGCGAATGAACATCTACTTATTGACCATTCTAGTTGAGGAATAAAGATTAGGGTTCCATAATTTATTTAGAGATATGGGTCTTATCTTATGGAGAAGTATTTTGGATACATAGATAAATTATGTATCTTAGAGCTGATTTGTCTTTTCTATCGTGACATACGACAACAATATCTTATGAAGAACCTTGGCCAAGGAAGAGATTGAGGCTCAACAGGTTCATCTTTAAGGTAATTACTCCTAGCTTTATTTCTCATTTGTACGTATGCATAGGTGAAATATTAAACCTTAGAAATATTTTAGGGTTATTTCATGATTATGTTAGACTATAGGTTTTTGAACCCTACCTCACATGGTGTATTGTGACAAGTAATCACCTAATCAAGTCTAGTGGGTCTCCATATTGGTCATGCTCCTGCTTAACAAATGTATTCCCAATCAAAAGTGTAGGTATGTTCTATCTTGTTTGAGCCAAGATCAATTTATATACATGATTTATTTTTGATTGCATACACTCTCCATCTTCTCCCAACACCTCATAGATTATATTTATGTTTTAGTTCAAGGAAGTTCGCTAATGAAAAAAATTAGTGTTCTAGTCACCCTCCTTGAACCATATTTTCCTCAATTTTTGACACCAATAGGTTTCTTCTTTAGCTTGTAGATTGTGGTAAGATATTAATAATTCATTTTCCTTTTTTTGGAGAAGGATACTAGAGCCTAAAGAAGTGACTTCCTCAATCTTCCTTAAGTCTTCCTAATTTTATTTTATTTTGAATAAAGATGTTCCCAAAGTACCTATTTATTCCAAAATTTTAGGTTGTTTTTCACATGCTTGAGTTTGATGGAAAGGAAATACATATCATATCCTGAGGTTGGCTTATTCTAACATTCCTTGATTGAGTTAGTTAAATTTAGATGGGACATCCACATTTTTTCAAACCTAAATGGGATGTTTTTAATATTTAATGATTTTTCCCTGATGAAAACCAATACATTGTGATCTGATCCTATCTTTGGAAGGGATGTAAGAATGCTACTATGTTTAATATCTCAATTCATATAAACCAAGAATCTATCCAATATGACTTGGATGAGGTTTTTACCAAGCCTTCTATTAGACTAGGTGTACAGGTTCCCTTTTATGGCCACATCCAATAGGCCCACATCCTCCATGAATTCATTAAGATCTATCATTGATTTCATCTTAAACATGAAGACCACCTTTTTTCTAGGGGAGATAGGGGAGAATTGAAGTCTCCCACCACAATCCACTTCTAGTATTCACTATTTTTCCTAAATTCTTCCATCTCGTTCCATAACTTCTTCCTATATTTCTTAGAGTTGGGGACACAAATGTTAGAGAGGATCAATTCCTCTTTTTTATAAGTCTCCTTCAAGAGAAAAATAATGTGGTTTTATTATTTATATAACTCTAATCCTTCCATATATTGAGGATTCCAAAAAATTATGAGTCCCCTCATTACACCTCTAGAATTGTTTATAATAATTTTGGATTTGTTCTAAATATTATCGATGTTTGTCAAAATTTTATCTTCAAACATATTTATTTATTAGACAATAAAAATGTTGAATTTGCATTTTAAGATAAGGTTCTTTGGCAGCCTTTGTTTTTTGGTGTTGTTCAAACCCCTAATATTCTAGGAGATGATCTTCCTTTTTTAGAATAAAGGTATTATTTAAGGGTTTTATAGTACCCTTTGCCACTTCCTTTTCCATATATTTACTTTTGTAACTCATGTTGTTCAACCTTCTTTGGGTTTTATGTTCCTCTCCCACTTCTTATTTCTTATTGGCCTTCTTAGGAGGCAATTATGAAATTACCCTTCATCTTTACCTTTATTTTTGTCAAATACTTATTATTAGAAGAGCATTGACCTTATTATAGTGATAATTATTTTGAATTTAAGTCCTCTCACTAGGTATAAGGTGACTTGGGAGGCAATGATGGGATGAGAGATATTTTTGGAATGGTGTCAAAACTAGTCAGTATCTTTGCCAAGTTTTATGGGATGAAAGGATTCATAGGTGGACTAACTAAATCTATAGACTAATGAAGATGCAAACCTACTTCTTTACCTTTTTTAATTTTCCCATTTTTGTCGGTGGATGATTTAAGGCCTTATTATGGTGAAACCATGTCAGTCCTTTAGATCTATTTCTAGGAATAATGTATACATGAAATAGAAGAAACTTTAGCAAGTTTCTCTACAAATATTTAAGGTGAAAGCAGGGCCTTGAGAGAGCTAGTCAAGTTACAGTCAAGTGAAAGAAGGGTAGGTTCCATCATAGGGGTAGAGGATCCATCCTTGAGGGGATGATTCTTTGGTGGAAATTAATTAGTCTCAACACCTAAATTACTTGAAATTGGGGATATTAGGATAGGGGTCCTAGAAAAAGGTGTGAGTGGGGATACATTATCATCTTGAGAAGGTTAAGTGCTTATTCTAACCCACTAAGGGGTGATGGGTTGGGAGGGTCTTTTATAAATTGGATAATCCTTGGTTGTATAGCTTTATACATTATAGGTTTTATAAATCTATAAATATATATCATAGATAATTTTCTAATTCTAGATACCATACTTATATTTTATCTTGATTAAATGCAAAATAGGTTTGTTAACCAAGATGAACACACAAAATTTAGTCATGAGCAAACACCATCTAGATCTGGTAATTGGGTTGATTGAAACGGGTTGGTCAAGATATTTTAAGATACCCATGATGACTTTTCGTACTCAAATTCTAAAGGGAGATATAAGAGATTAACCCATATGGGTATATCCTCCATAATTATGCTACTTAGGTTTTTTTATAGCTTTCCACTTTCTGAGGCAAATATTTGATTTACCCTTAAACCATGAACCTCCTATTAGGATTCTAAAACAATACTATGGGTTTTTAGAGATAACCAACAAAAAGTTTTTTTTGCCATGTAAATGATGTCCACCTAGCCTTTAGGCCTCCACTTATGGTTGGCCCACTTCCTAAAGGTGTATATGTTTGGTTTTATACTAATAAATTTAGCCAAGAGAGAGTTTAAAGGTATGGAATCCACCCTTTAAACTACAATATTGGGAATGATAAGACATACCTCTTCATTATCACATGTGGGGACTAGGTAAGAATATTATTCCTCATTACTTAAAGGTCATTTTCTTAGAACTATATATAACCAAAATATTTATTTTCCCCACGGTTCTTACTCCTTTTCATTTCCATCTAAGAGTGCATGTTCTAGATGTGTTGACTTTGGAATCAACTCTTCTACACATGGGACTTTCTCCCCTGACTCCTTATTGATGATTTTAGGATCCATGGGTGTAAATTTAGTTAGATAATCCTCTATTTATAGATTACCATTTTCCCACCCATCACTTGAATTCAAAAAAATACTTTCTAAAACCATAATCACAATATGAGGTTATTAAGATCATTATGGAAATGAGTGATAATTAAACACTAATAAAATCAAACATTTGATCTTCATTTATTGGTAAATTATGAATAATGATGATTATATTCCTCATTATATGACAAATGAATAGTTGTGCAAGATTGGTTTTTATCCACTTAAGCATCTCTCACACAATCTATTAACAGGTATAATCTGTAGAACATATAAGTTAAATACCTTACTAGAGAATACAAAATCAAATATAGATAAAGGTAAGGAAAAGATAAAAAATGAACATGTGAATGTTTTCTATACAATCCACCATGCTTGGATAAAAGTTGTAAGTCAACCTCATAAGAGATAAATGTAGATACATCATGCTAACACTATGGAATCCTCACATAGGTCATGATAACATATTTTACAAATCACAATTTAATAATTTGATCTACACATATTATTTTCTATGTTAATTGAGCAAAATATGATATATTTAACTCTTAAAAGGCATATTTCAAGAGTTAGGATAGTACATACATAAGGATCACCATATTTTTATTCTCACAAGATCATTGGCCATGGTATAAATCATTATGAGGAATTACAAAACTAGATTTATAAGTACCAAAATTAAGGAAATATGTAGATTATTCAATAAAAAAAATCATCGATCTCCAAAACTTCAAAAGTGAAAGATTCAAAAGGGCATACTCTAAAACATTGAAGACAATAAAATCTAACTATTGCTTAAAATATTTATGGGTATTACTATATATATATATATATATATATATATATATATAGTAATACCCATAAATATTTTAAGCAATAGTTAGATTTTATTGTCTTCAATGTTTTAGAGTATGCCCTTTTGAATCTTTCACTTTTGAAGTTTTGGAGATCGATGATTTTTTTATTGAATAATCTACATATTTCCTTAATTTTGGTACATATATTGAAATTGATATAAATAATTGGGAATTGGTTTGAAGTGTTATAGTTTATGATAGTTTTAACATGGTATATATGAGTTACAACATTTTCCACTCTTTACAAAATCTCTTGGGTACATTATAGTACACATCTCATGCAAACCAAAATTAGTTGATACCACCATATGTATATTGAATCATAATATGGATTTTATGTTTCATTTTAGGAAGCATTGATTGAATGATATAAGGAAATAATGGATAAAAAATTTATGTGCTCATATTTTAATTTTATTATAAAAATATTTGCATTCCACATGATGGTTGTAGTCATATATTAATGACAATGACTTTTGATATCAAACTACCAAGAAACACCAAATAAGAGGTAATGATGTAACTTAAACAACTTTGGAAAATAGAAGACTTGACAAGATCAATAGGTAGCCCTTTACATCTCGAGTGTGAGGAATTTTAGGACTAGTTTTTTTAATCTAAAATATGCCAAATTTTAAATATGAAAAAATAAAAAAAATCAATAGAATACAAAAACATTCAAATAATTCAAAAAAATAAAAATAAAATTATCATACACATGTTTACTATATTTTTAATATATGTTTTTTACTTTATGTTAGTAAATAGCATATCATTTCATTTTAATACATACATATGTTTCCTGGATACTTGAGTGTGATACAAACATAAACTAGGTACATGATACATGAGCATACAAATGTTAGAGCTTTCCTCTACCCATGTAACTAACTACATTAGGGGATATTATAAATTTATCATGATTGATATAGGTTACATTATTTTATGATAACTTTTTAATATCATGTTATGATTATATACTAATGCTTACACGTGTCTATACTCATACTAACATATTACTCAATGTGTTATTTATGCTATGATTTATTATATTTTTCTAACAAATGTATATAGGGACTAGTATGATATGTTTATGTTGATTGCTTATATTTCACTTACTCATGTTATCATATGGCTTACTTAAGTGTACTTGTTTCATACCTTGTTTTGAATTTGGGATATTTAAATGTGTTCCTGGTTTGTTTCCCACATTTCCACTAAGTTTTTTTCTTTGGTGTATAGACATTTGAACATGCCTCTTGTTTATGGTATCCTTGACCTGATTTGTATGACATTGAATGATATTTTGTGTGTGATTAATTGTTTAATGAGATTATGATTTTTACTTATAAACATCTACATGATTTGTATCATGGATCTTAGGGATTGTTGTGATATGATACTATGAGCTTCATTTATAAATCTAATTATACATGATCCTACTATATGCTTGATTATAACATGACTGATATAGATATGACATGGTTATATTCTCATTTTGAGATAAGGTAACTATTAGGATGCATTCACCTCACCTCAAAATGGTTGACATATTGGTGGGCACATTTCATAGGCACATGATTCTAGACACATATAATTAGTATAATTGGAATAATTTTATACACTTTACATGATTTAGATATACACTTAGGATAAAATCTTACGCATTTAACACCTACTTTCATAGATTTGGGATATATTTTATATGTAGTTTATCGAGTAAAGGTTTAGTTTTGAATATACTTCAACTTGAGACATATTTAAGGTTGATATTCCATGCAAATTCACAAAATCACATATACACATTAATAATATACACCATTTATAATATATTTGATGAGGGGGCATGAACATGGTTCATTCTTTTCTCATCACACATTGATACAATGAATTTTCCATGATGAACTAATTAAGATTTTACCTATCTACATCAATTATCACCCTTGAGTAGTGTAGTTGAGATTCAACACCCTTTAAGACCTTGTCACTACTTCCCTTTCAATTTGAGAAGGTTAAACCATTTGACCTTCACTACATTGGCTATATTATGTTTATGCTTGAGTTTTTTGATTTAAAGTTAATTCTCTCAATATCCTTGGCATAATTCACCCTTGCACCAAATTGGTGGGATAATCATCATTTAATTCCCATATCCAAGGTTTAGTTACAAACCTATCTCTCTAATTCTTCAGTAGATAAGAATCATCACCAAATAAAAGTACCAAGGGGAAGAATCGTTACATTGACACATATTTGTATCACTTCCTTTCTCTCTTTACTTTTAAGAATTTAAACTATTTAATTTTCAAATTATATGCACTAATTACACTATAACATATTATTGGTTTCTAGTATAAATAAACATCTAATTTAAACAAGGCTAAATAAAGATGTGTTTTACACACCATGGTACACATTTTTTTCCTCCAACCTATTAATTTCATCCTTATGCAATACTAGTTTAAAGTAAAGGGGGGCCAAATGTATATAGTCAAATTGGATTTTATATGACATGATAGTGTTTTACACTTGATATACACCAATCATGGCTAAAAATTTTAGCTTATGACCTTCCCACTAAAAAAATGCTCATGTTTTCCATCTCACTTTGCCTAATTTCCTCTCTTATACTTTGACCCTAACATTTTGATGACATAGATCACCTATAATGTAAATTTTGCATAAAACTTGACTTTCATCATTCACAAATAATTATATATCTTAAATATATTTTCACCCTAAAAAAAACTAGAATCTATATTAAGATACTAATATCGACACTAGTGTCCCAAATTTGACACTAGTGTCCCTAATTTGCAAACAATCAAATTAAAAAATATATCAATATGTATAGGTCAAACTATTTGTATTATTTAGCCCTCCCATAAGATAATTTCAAAGTGTGTGGTATAAATATAAATTGAGGGTCATTCATTATCAATAAAGTAATATCCAAGCAATCACATCTAAAGCTCACACTACACTACTAAAAATTGAGCTATACTACCTTATTCTTATGTAGACATAAGATTAAACTTCTTATAAGTATGAACCATTTTAATATCATTCCATGAATAATATTAATTAAGATACAATTTATAAAAATCTATGCACCTGTATATTTTTAACACAAAAGCCCACATAATGGGGATACATTAGTCTGAAAACATATTCATAGTATATGGCTATGTAGGTAGAGCTCATTAATAGAGTGGTATTTGAGGTCAACTCAACTTCACTTGAGCCCACTAAACCCTATTATACATATTAACATGTCCTCATTGGAAGATTTAGGGTTTTAAGCAAAAGACTAAGTTTAAGAACCTATGTGTATGATTCTAACTAATAACATCTAATGTGATATTGAACCCTAATAGGAAAAACTGACTATTTAGAGAAAGATCCATATTCATAGCCAAATAAAATGATTGAAATTTAGACATAAGCATTGACACTTGTGTCCCAACTAACATAAAGTTAATTTAGAGAATCTGATGAATTAAGGCAAATCTTCAAATTGTCTTATTTTGAAACTATGTCTATCAAATATTCTTGCACAACATTTATTAAGTGTTATTTATCCTTCACATTTTTATTTTGATAATATTTTTTGGTAGAATTACTTTTATATATTTAACATATTCTAAAATTTAGTATATTTATTATAATATTTTAAATCAGAATTATTTAATTGACCTAGTTTAGAATAGTTTATTCCATGTTTTATTAGACTATTACCCAAAAAATTCATCCCAAAAAAGGATAAACATGAACCTCCTCTCATGTAGGAACCATTGAAACCCTGTTAAGGAGGTAGACTTTCTAAATTTATTTTTTAATGTGTTTAATGTGCAAGATAACACCAAACACACATACCCCCTTCTCTGGTATAAGTTAATCTCAATGTCTTTACTATGGAAGGGGACAAATCCCTTGGCACAGATGTATTCCTCCAACCAATATTTATAGGGCATTATTTAGGTGGATGTTATAGTAGTAATAACAAAATGTTTTCACTCTAAAAGCATTTTTAAGGAGATTAATAGTACATTTTTGGTACTCATTCCAAATAATTTGGGAGATAGAATCCTATTTATGTTATACCCATTAACCTTCGTAACATAATTTATAAAAACCTTTCAAATAATTTTTCTCTTAGACTCCAAGGTCTAATTCCTAACATTATTTATACTCATGAAAGGGCATTCATGGATGGATTCTAGATTATATACAACATTATTATGGTGCATGAGGCCTTAAAATCCATTATTAATTTTAAGAGATATGTTATTTTATTTAATATCAAATTTAAAAGGGATTATGATAGAGTTTCATGGGAATTTTTGGATAGATTCTAGATAGACTTGGTTCTCTCCCTAAATTTAGTCAAATCATAGCTTCATGTACCTCCACCCCTAAATTTTTGGTCATAATAAATGGATCTCTAGTGGGTTTATTCTCATTGGAAATAAGGTTATTATAAGGTCATCATATCTCCCATTTCATGTTCATGATTATGGATGAATCCATAGGAATAAGTTTTAAGGTAGTCAGGTCTTTAGGATCTTTGATGGGTCTTTAAATATCTCATACTATGGACCCTATTACCCACCATTAATTTTTATATGATACCTTTGCATTATAGTAGGACTTATTGGAAGAAGCTAAACTCATCAAAAATATTCTAAAATAATATGTGGAGACTATAGGTCAAGTGATCAATTTAAATAATAGCTCCATTTATTTCATGAATATTATAAAAGGTAAAAAAATGATAATTGCGAACATTCTAAATTTAAAAATCCAATTTATTCCTTCATCCTATCTGGGGATGACCGTGCTTAATTTAAATATGGTTTCTAGCATTTGTAACCTTGTATTATATAGGTTCTAACACAAATTAATTAGATAGAAGGGTAGGTTACCCAACAAGGAAAACTATAGATGCTAAAAAGATCCATCTAAAGTTTACATATATACTTAGTGTCTCACTTAAATATTATTATAAAAGTGGCCAATAGGATTGATAAAATTTAGAGGATAATTATTTTTTCTAGTTCTAAAGTTAAGAAAAAAATTCCCTTAGTAGTGTGGGATAATGCTTTTCTTCTCAAAGACTAGGGGGTTTAAGACTAAGTATATTCAAAAGTATGAATAAATATCTTATAATTAAGTGGGTTAGAATATTATTTTTAAGGATTATCTTTGTATTAACACCATCAAATATAAATACTTTGAAGTAAGGGACACTGACCATTTCCTAAATTTGGACTTGCCTCTGAATGTGTTTTATTTTTAGAATGTAATGGTTAAAAGTAGTAAAATATTGTCTAAAGGGTGTAAATAAAACTTAGGAGATGGTAATATTGCCTATTTGTAGGTGTATACACTAAATATAAATTATATGGAACCTTGTCTTATATATTTTTGAAATAACTATCATGGATGTACCCTTCACTTCTAAGACCTTCCTGATGCTGAAAGGCTCATGTCCTCTACTCATTATACCAAATCAATTTATCTATTACTCTAAATATATGCTATTCTAATGACTATGACTTATATACTATGAAAAATTCTATAAACCTAATCATTATCCTTCTCTACTAGTTTAGATGTGCACCTATTTTATATCTTCCCAAACACTTATGTCCCAACTAGATGCATGCATCAATGAAAGTGCATGTGTTCTAAATAAGTATTTAGTGCCCAAAATCCATCCACTTTGAAAATGTAACATATACATATGGTCAGCCTAAGTTCTTTAGTGTGATATATTTTCATAAGGGATTGGTATATATAAAAGATAAAACCTCATTCATTCACCACCTATAAAAATATTGGGAACTTAAGGCAACTTACTAAGAAACACTCAATAAAGAATTTAAGTGAGAAAACATTCCCTATTCATACCTATTTCTATATTAATAATATAAGTAATATTCTCACATTTCTAAAGTACTAGAGGAGTATCCCATGAGACATATTTTATAATTTGAAAATTAGGTCATTGTATGTACATTATTATCACATATTTAATCCTTATGAAAACACAATCCAACACATAGGGGAGAAATATACAAGTCTAAGGCCTTCTTTAGAGTTTTTTTTATGTAGTTAGTACCTCTTTATAAATGTAGCCTTAGGACAAATTGACACTATGTGCCCATGAACCCATTTTTTACATAGTCACTCTATGGGTGAGGAAGATATCGTTTGATCATTTCAAAAAGAGTGAAAACATTTACATGATCTATATTCATCAAAATAAAGATAATAAAAAATCTAGAAGGCTCCAGTTGGTTGCATCTAAATCTAATCAACATTCTATATAGGACACTTGTGTCAAGATTAGATTCATGTGTCAACACAACTTTATAGATCCAACATAATCATCTAAGGCCATATAATTACCATAATGTGATGATTATTCTAAGATCATGATCTAGTAAACTTGTATCTTGTTTTAGCTTAGATCTGCATGCACACAATAAACTAGTTAAATACTCTTATTTTTAATTTATTAGAATATCAATCAATGATTATACTTTATTTTTTGGCTTATCTTATTATTTAAATTTATAATATTATCTTATTTACAAATTAATTATCCTATTATATATCTATTTATCATCCTTATGCTTAATCATTTCTATATTATTAACCCCAAATACCCCATATCATTCAATTTGGACCTAAGATGACTATTCTAGGATCATGATCCAATACACTTCCATCATGTTTTATCCTATATCTAAAATGTGCATATTAAACCAACTAAGTACTCTTATTTCTAATTTATCGTAATATCAATCAATAGTTATACTTTTTATTTTTGGTATATCTTAGTATTTAAATTTAAAATATTATTTAGCCAAGTTTGAAAATTACCTAGCTTGATATAAATATGTTTATCACCCTTTTGATTAATATTTTATATATTATTAACCCTAGATACATCATAAATCTAAATGTAGGGTTAAACATTTGGTGAACCCAGTGTCGGGTTCACCAAATGTTTAACCCTACATTTAGATTTATGATGTATCTAGGGTTAATAATATATAAAATATTAATCAAAAGGGTGATAAACATATTTATATCAAGCTAGGTAATTTTCAAACTTGGCTAAATAATATTTTAAATTTAAATACTAAGATATACCAAAAATAAAAAGTATAACTATTGATTGATACTACGATAAATTAGAAATAAGAGTACTTGGTTTAATATGCAAATTTTGGATATAGGATAAAACATGATGGAAGTGTACTAGATCATGATCCTAGAATAGTCATCATTATTTAAGATTGTGTATTATGTGGCCTCAAACATTTGCATCATATCTAGACAATTAAGTTGATGTAGGTATCTAATTTGGACATAGGTTTCCTATATAGAATATTGATCAAATCTTGATGTGACCAAATAGATCCTTATGATTTTTTATCACCTTTATTCTGATGTATATAGATCATGTGCATAGGTTATCTCTCTTAATAAAATGATCAAATATAGCTTCCTTACCCTTGGAATGATTATGGGGGAAATGGGTTAGTGTTCACATGGTGTTAATCTATCCCAAGGACCCTTATATCAATAGGAGATACTTACATATACAATACCTTGAATAGGGCCTCATAATTATGTATTTATCACCTGCACATTGGCTTGTGTGCATATACGGATGTAATATGTGAAAATCAAGTACATACAATGACCTAGCTTGTAACTTTTAAAATATGGCTCATGGGCTACTCCTTTAATACTTCATACCTATGGTAATACTAATATTATGAATTATATATAAATATTTATGAATAGGTTAGGATTACTTGAATGCTTTATTGAGTGTTTCTTGATAAGTTTCCTTGTTAGTTCTTGATATTTTTATAGGTGGTGAATGGATGAGGGTTGATATTTTGTATATACCAATCCATTTTGAAAATTGAAAATATCTCACTCTAATTATTAGGTTGAAAATAAGGATAAAATACATTTGTAAGTTGGAAGACTTTCAGGCATGAGACACTTATTTGGAATAGGCACACTAGTATTGACATAGGCATCTAGCTATGACACAAGTGTTAGGAAAGCTAGAAAATAGTTAAATGATCAAAGAATGTAGAGAAGGATAATGATTAGGTTTAGATAATTTTTAAAAATATATAATGAATGGTCATTAATATAACATATCGTAAAACTAAGAGATATAAAATTTAGCACAAAGAGAAAGAAGACATGATAGTTTTAGTAGTGGGGAGGTCTTAGAACTAAAAGGTATAACCATGATAGGTATATACCAAGTGTACAATATTGAGGTGCCATAAAATTCATATTTTTTTTTACATTTACCATCTTTACTTTATTAAAAAAAATTATTGTTTAAAGGAAAATAAATGTTTACCTACGTGTGTATAACACACCTTATCTTTATGTGAGACTAACTTGAGTGTTTTACTAGTGACTGACTTGTAACAAAGAGCATGTTACAGTATATAATCAGTGTATGAAATCTAAAATTGAATTAATTTTAAATTATTTAAAGTAAATATAGGTAGGTTAGGAGTACACCTATAAGTTAATGAAACCATATTGCCTTTTGGAAATGATTTAAAGAGATTCTTCATTATGAAGCATTGGATCCAAGATTAGTATAATTTTGAAACTTACATGTTCATACATATATACATATGTTTGAGGGAAAAATACAGCCAATCTTGGTAAAAAATTAAATTTTCACATGGCCACTAAGCTTATCTCAACCATGCACCCCAATCATACTTATAGCATGGTGAGTGTGACTGTAGTCAAATCACACTATATATCTAGTGAGGGTGGATAACTTAATCACTCCATCTTATTAACATGGTTAAGTTAGATTATTTAATCAAGTTTAACTTATAAAATAGGTAAAATTGAGTGATTTAATCACCTCAAAATTCCAAAAGGTGAACCAAATACTAAAATAAATTAGCTCAATAAAAGTCTGTAAAAGTCCATACTAGGTATGATAATAGTCCATAACAGTATTTTAAATTTTTAAACTAATGTTATTTTATAACTTTAGGTTCTCTATGCATGTAATATGCACCTCATATATGTCTCAAGCTAAAACTTTGGTATAAAAATGGTGCCAATGTATATAATGCTACCAAAAATGTGTATCTAAATCATATAACTATGAAATTTGATCAAATTTTAATTTTTTTCAAGTGTGGAAGACATGTTTCCAAGACATCCCCCACTGAGTTTGAAGAGTCTGAGAATTGGATTAATTCTAAAGAGCATGTTTCCATAATGTGCCTCCACTTTAATTTGGAGATGTTGACTATTGAATAAGTGTGGAGATCATGCCCTTTTTGATATACCCCCACTAAAATATGAAATTGTGAAAATGTGGAAGTCATGCCTCTATGACATGAACCCAATGATATACCCCCTTTTGAGGTGAGGGGAAATATAAATTTATAGTTAATTTACCTCAAAAGGATAATATAATTTTATAATATATATATATGAATCATGTAGCATGCATAGGTTGATATAGCAATGAGGTACATAGTATGAAATCACATTAATTCCTAATATTAATATGTAAATCATGAATACATCTAGAAAGTAGAAATACAAGATTAGAAAGCAATCAAACACACACATAAGAGTACTCAAAATAAAAATAAAAGGCAACGGTCTAAGGAGACATGATACAAGGGGCATGTTCAAATGCTACACAATTGAAAGGATGTAACTTAGTCAAATGTCCAAAAATCATAAAATGACATATTCAAATGTCCACATGAAATAAATTATGACATTTTTAAATGTCATAATAAGTAAAAAATGGTATGGGGGCCAAAAGTAATGGAGAATATTCAAATTCTCAAATAAAAAAGACAAGAGTAAGCAAGTCAAGATACTCAAGGAAGTGTAAACAATAAACAGTGAAATCATAAGCAACCAACACAAGCATAACATGCTAGTCCTTTGATATATGTGTTAGTAAAAAATGTTAAGTACATATGATATCAAGTGTAGTATGAAAGATATCAACATGGATAAAGGCATGTGTAAGTACATAAGTTCAAACATGATACCATACAATGATCATAGAATAATGTAACATGGGTGTATTTTGATCAAAGAAGTGGATGCCCTCAACATATTAATAATGTGAGGAGAGGGAAGGCCCAACATCTATATGTGTATATATTATATGTTTGGGTATAATTGTAACACACTCAAATGATGGATGAAACATATGTGTGTATATAGATAAATGATATGTTATTTACCGACATGGAACCTATTATACCCTATTGGCAATTTGATTGTCATTAATGTGAAAAGGGACATTATGAACATGTCATTGTTGTCAAAAGGAGATTATGAATTCCATTGATGCTTAGGGTAGATTATGGTGATTTGAGTATGTGAAAAAAATATTATCATAGGTCAAGGATGATAGAAGTACTTAAGTTCATGAGTGAAATTCATCCAATTCTTCACATTGATCATCTAGACATTTTGAGTCTATGACATAAAAGATGAGAAGAAATTTTGATGATGTCACTATTACCATGTGTGAATTAGTATGGGGGAGATGGTCACATGGTTATGATTACATTAGTCCCTAGTTATTATGCACTAGATTTGAAGACATAAGATGAAATATAATTAAAGTTATGAGGATGCAAAGTTGTCTACTAAGATAAAATCCACTAAGTTTCCATACTTAGCCAAATTTGAAAAAAGGGCTAAACAGAGCCAAGAAATCATATTGATTAGGTCAAAATTTTCATGCATGGAAGTGATAGGATAAAATAATTACATGGGTCTACTCATTTTTGTGCCTAGTTTATATGCGCTAAATCTAAGATCACATGATGTAGTATGAAAAAATATATGCTTGAGCAAAGTAAGGCTCCAAGGTATTTTGACTTTGTTTTCTAATACTTTTATAATTCCATATCTTACATGAATAAAGGCTTCTAGAATAAATGGATATATGGATGGAATCCCCTATGTAATAATATCATATGTGCTAATTTATAGGTCATCTAAATAAGTGAAATAAGATTTATGTAAGTACAAAGTTATCCTCCCAGGCATAAATGAAATGGTCTCCATACTCAGATAAAATATGCACAAGGTCATGCAAAGTTTCCATGCTTTTACAAAGATCATATATGGACATTTGCAAAGGAAATAGATGGTAGATATGCTATGGGTTTTTCATGAGCATCATGAATATATGGAATGTAGGTTTAATTAAGAAGGAATGAGCTCAAAATTGAATTATCTTTACTCTCAGATCAAATAGGGTTTCTTAGTAAAGCCTTAAGGGTTTAAGTCATGGTGTGAATATGCAGTTTCTATTTTGAGGGTGACTAGCTATAACTTAGACATATTAGCTAAAGTTATAACTTAAGCCTTTATTATCATTGTAAAACTAGCCCCTCAGTGTAGCAATTACTAGTTCAAAGGACTTAATATTTCCTAAGTCTTATACTTTATATTATGTCTTAGTTTGATCAATGACATGTGCTTCATTGTATATAGATGATCCAATGGAGTTAATTAAATTCAAGTTGTCAAAAGGTTCTCTGAGTGAATGTGCAAGTGACAAGTGTCACATTTATAAAGTTTGTCAAACAAAGACCCAATGAACATAAGCTTGTTAGAGTTAATGAATGAGTTAGTTGGAAGATCAATGGTTCATTCTTAATCAAAAATTGAAGATATAATGAAGTGTAATGAAGTAAAAGTGTCAAAGGTCCCTCGGATGAATTTGCTAATGCCAGGTGCCACAAGAACATGATTCCATCAGATAGAGGACCAATGAGAGTGAGCTTGCAAGATATAATTATCAATATTTTCAAAAGATATGACATCATATAGAAGGATGGATGAGTAGATCCAATAGATTGAATGGACTCAAATGCAATAAATTGATCAATGTTTATTGACATAACATCAAGTGATCAATGTTTATCGACATAGAATTAGGTTAAGGACTAAGCAGGTTCAAGAAGATTGATGGAGTGAAAGTGATCCAAAGATATATGAAGCAATGAGATGAGGTTAAAGTGTCAAATTTTAACAACTAGTCAAGGTAAAGGTTATGCATCTTTGAAGATTAAACAATGTGTGGGAGCTAGGATTTGGAGATCAATGGATGTGTTTTAAATTAAAGTTTAGTAGCATACAAAGATCCAACCAAGTGAGAGATCTTGGATATGGCATGAAGAAAGAGATCAAAGGCTAGTATTTAAAGTATTTGAATATAAATTGTAACATGTAGGAACATGTAGGAACTTATGTATAAGCCATGAATCTTTACATAGACAATGATATTAATCGATCCAACTGATCAAATATACATTAAAGAGCCTATGCATCAAAACTTGAGTCTAATAGATGTTATAGATATTAAAGAGACCTAAAATTATGATGTGATCCATAGAATCAAGATGCGAGAAACTTATAGTTCATGTCTTAATGAACTAAAGTCCAAAATTTCCATGATGTGTTATAATTTGAGTGTGAACACATAAAATATATGGAACTCAAGATCATTTTTCTATATATATGATATCTAGGATAAAGGAAAATGGTGTTGGTGTAGTCAAATTTTGTCAAACAAAAAATATAAACATATAACCAAAGGGCAGAGAGAAAAAGAAGAGGCTATAGAGAGAGATGAAGCGTGTTAAATATCATGCACTTTTAGGTATTAGTACTCCTCAAACTCGTAAGCTAGTGGGTTTCTTGAATAAATAGAAGGTGAATGTGTTAATTGACTTTGGGAGTACACATAAATTCATTAATAGTAAGTTGTATACTCATTTGAATTATTTCATTTACCTAGCTCCAAACTTTCAAGTCATGATTTTAGATGGTGGTATGATCAACTATTCTAGAATATGCCATAACATTAAGCTTGTTATGGGAGATTATTTTTTAGATTCCCCTATCTTTGTTATTCCCATGGAAGGAGATGACATTATTTTGTAAGTACAATGGCTCACCACTTTAGTCACTATTGAGATTAATCTACAATAATTATTCACGAGGTTACATTCAAAAGGCAAGACTTTTAAATTACATGGATTATGAGCTAAATCTCCATAATTGGTTAGTTCTCACTAGATGATGAAGATTCTCAGAAAAGGTGTAGAAGGTTTTATGGCATGATTATTTTCAATAGAGGTTCAATCAACAAAGGAGTCTACACATCCTAATTTGTAAAGTGTGCAAGATGAGCATTTTGTTATTTTTTGTGATATGCCAAAAGGACTTATTATAAGTTGTACACATGATCATGACATTAGATTCATTCCAATAAGTACACCACCTAATATTAGACCTTATAGGTATCCTTATTCCCAAAAGAGTGAAATTTAAAATATGGTATAAGAGATGTTGAAGGCAGGGATCATCTGATAGTCAAAGTGAATATTCCTTCCCAATGGCCATGGTGTGAAAGAAAGATGATAATTAAAAGATGTACCTAGACTATAGAAAACTCAACAAATAAAACATCAAAGATAAATTTACTATTATAGTAATTGATGATTTTATAGATGAATTACATGGTGTTATTTATTTTACCAAGTTAGACCTTCACTCTGGATATCATTAGGTTCACATCCATGATGAAGACATACCTAAAACAACTTTCATAATTTATGAATGCTATTATGAATTTATGGTCATGTTTATTGGCCTCGCAAATGCACCATCTAAATTTTAGAGTCTGATTAATATTATTTTTAGGCAATTTTTGAGAAATTTTGTACTAGTGTTTTTTGATGATATCTTCATCTATAATAAAAATTGGGAAGACCATTTGAGGCATGTGAAATAGGTGCTTTTAGTTATAAAAAAACATCAACATTGTGCCAAACCTTCCAAATTTGATTTTGGTGTCTAATATGTGGATTAATTGGGTCATATTATTTCACATGAAGGATTGAAATATGATCCTAATAAAATCCAAGTGATGATAGAGTGGTTGGTTCTTAAGACCGCCAAGAACCTCCAATGATTTCTAGAGATAACACGTTACTATCATAGGTTTATCAAAAATTATGGTAGCATTGTATCTCCACTCACATATTTTATAAAAATAGACTCCTTCTATTGGAACTACCAAGGCATTTGAATAGTTTAAAATGGTTATGTGCCCAACTCTAGTTTTGGTTACTCCTAATTTTTCTAAAATGTTTGTTATGGAGTGTGATGCATTAGGATATGCAATGGGGATATAATCATGCAAGAAGGAAGACCACTAACATTTGAATGTTTCCAAATGAAATGAAAAAATAAGATAAAACCAATATATGAGAAATATATGATGGTTATTTTTTATGTAGTGAAGTAATGAAGACCTTATCTTATGGGTTGTCACTTTCAGGTAAAGACTGATCATGATAGCCTCAAATATTTTTTGAAACAATTATTATCAAATGAAGAAAAGCAAAAATTGGTGACTAAAATTTTAGGATGTGATTTTTAAATAGTGTATAAGAAAATAAAAGAGAATGTGGTGGAAAATTCCCTCTTTCGATAGGATGAATCAGTTGAGGCATTGTTATGTACCATGACCATATGGTAGGCAAATTGGTTAGAGGAAGAAAGATGTTATATACCTATGGATATGATATATTAATGTATATGGATTGATGTATATCCTTACATATATCACACATCCCTCTTATTTAGGTATATGAGTCTAATATATTAAGATAATTGAGTAACTTATGAAATTAGTGCATTGGGTAATGGTCGGCCTACATTAGGATTAGGAGGTTATCCATCCATTTTTAGTTAGATAAAGGTATGTATAAAGTAGATTATTATCATTATAAATTAATAAAGTAAGCATTTAGTTTTCTATTGTAAGAGGTTATTGGAGGTTATCCCTTTGAAGAGACATTGTGGTGTTTCCCTACCTTAAAGGTATTCTATTTCTATATATATTGAATATTTAGGAATATTGTCCCACCAATGATTATTGTGTTGAGTTTATCTACATTATATTCTACATAATTACAATTATTATAAGTGTGGATCTTAACAAGTGGTATCAGAGCTTCGATTTGGGAAATTTGTGTGTAGTGAAACCCTAGTTTTTTTGAATCATTAATATATTTCAATCAATAGAAAATTTTTATACAATTTTTTTACTGGATCTGGAGAATTATAAGGAAATCATATCAAAAATATTGAGGTTTTATGATCTATTTTGAGGGATTTATTTCTATTTTAGATTTTGTAATAAATTCACCATATCTATCGCAATATAAAGAGTATTTATTTGAATTTTTTACTAACAATGTATCAGCAACAAGGGAGATAAAATGAAAATTTAGTAAATTTTTGAAACATTTTTAGTTATTTATTATAATTTTATGATTTTTCATAGATTCGATCTATAGGCCAAAACTTTTAGAAAATTTTCACAAAATTTTTAGTGAAGTTTCAATATCATACTTGGAATCTACAGTAACAATTTTGGACAATTTTGAATGAGTTATTGACATTTTAGGGTATTTCATTAACCTTAGTTTTTTTTTGTGGATCATAAAGTTAAAAGTATTTTTAGGGGAGGATGTTATTGATGCTGGAGAATGGTATCTCCTTTTTAAGGAGAATAATACTAAATTTTTTTTTGTGGCAAAAATTCTTGTCTCTTTCTTTTTTGGGGCTTGCATAACATTGGTTTAAAAATTTAAGCTTCACACAAAGGTATTTTTCATGGGAAGAAATGGCATAGGTTTTCCTAGATCGATGGTATATAAAAGAAAATGAGTTTACATAAGAGGAAGAAAATAATGATGTTAATGAAGAAGATAATGGAGATGATTAATAAGAAAAATTAGTAGAATAAAATAATGATAATGAGGATGAACATGCAAGTGATGATGAAGAATAAGAAATTGATCAAAATGGTAATGAGGAGAGTATAGATGGTGCAAAAGGAGATAGAGGATCTCGAGGAAGAAGAAGAAGAAGAAGAAGAAGAAGAAGAAGAAGAAGAAGAAGAAGAAGAAGAAGAAGAAGAAGAAGAAGAAGATAAGGCTTTAAATAATTTTGATCCAAATAAATTTTATTACATTTTTTAGTTTCATTGATGCATTCAAAAGAAGAAGGTTATTGTGTCCATAAACCCTACTAGCAAGTATAAATTCATCAACATGAATGTGGCCCAACATCTACATGTTCAAGAAAATAATATAAGGAGGTTTAAATATATGGTAAGAATATTCCAATGTTTGAATATTTTAACCTCACTATTTAAAAATATGTTTTTCATTCAAATTTTTATGCTTTGGATAAGGATGGTGTGGAAATGTTTCTTGGATATCCATAGTTATAAACTTTAAGAACAATTAATATTAATGTTCAGAATAATTTCATGAGGTTTTGGTATAAGAAAAATAAGGTCACTTTACATGATATCATAGTGGTAAATTCACCATTATTATTCAAGGTATACCATGAGGATGAGATTGAAATAGGTGACCAGGAACATGAGGAAGATTAAAATGACATAGATGAAGAAATAATACAATTAGAAATGGACACTTCATCTACTCAAGAGACAAATAAGAAAAAGGTGTAAGAGGTAGAATAAAATGTGGGTAAGGTCAAAGTATTAGAAAAATTTGAGGTATATAGTCAGCCACATCATCATAAGAGGAAAAAATCATGAATCCATGTGAGGGAGTGTCATAAGAATAGGCACTTTACCTATACAATAAATTAGAATTCTAATAACTATGGTTATGCATGGAAGCCAAAGAAGAACTACTATGGTCAGGAATGGAATTAGAGTATCACAATGGCCTATAGAACATGGAATAAATGTGGAAATCACTATGACTATGAAAGGAATAATAACTATTATGGTCATGAATGGAATCAAAGTAGCACAGTGGAATATGGTACATGGAATCAAATGAGGAATAAGTATTCATAGACACCAAGGTAGTATAGTTATGATCATTAATGGAATCAGAGTAACACATTAGAATTTGGAAACAAGGTTGGAAATCTATCACCTACCAGGATCACATATGGGTGGTTGGATGATTGATCTTGGAGACAAGTGTATAATGATTTGAAGCAAAATCATTATTTAGTTTTTTCCTATGTTTTAGGGATGAAACATGTTAAGGAGGGATGAAATATTGTGTATCTATGAATATGATATATTAATACATATGGGTTGATAGAGATTCCAACATGTGTCACACATCCCCCTTAGTTATATGAGTCTAATATATTAAGATAATTGATTAACTTATGGAATTAGTGCATTGGGTAATGGTAAACCTACATTAGGATTAAGAGGTTACCCATCCATTTTTATTTAGATAGAGATCTATATAAATGAGATGATTATAATTGTAAAGAAATCAAGTAAGCATTGAGTCTTATATTATAAGAGGATATTGTAGGTTTTCCCCTTGAAGAGAATTGTGGAGTTATTCCCTCATAAAGGAGTATTGTATGGTGTTACCCTATTTTAAGGGTATTTTATTTATACATATATTGAATATTTGATAATCTTGGCCCACTAATGTCTATTGTGTTGAGTTGATCTACACTATATTTTGCATATTTCTAATTATAAGTGTGGATCTTAACACAAGATTAGAATGGGAGAATGACAATGCTACTAAGAATTTGATTAACAATCTTTAGTAGGGGTCAAATGAATATTAAAAAATTTACTTAGAAGGGAAACACATTGTGGTATAAAGATAGATTATAGTTTTGTAAGCATTCTCTCATCAAACATAAAATTATTTAATAACTCCATTCCTCTCCACTTGGAGGTCATTATAGATTTCTAAAAACATGTCATATAATCAAGGAAGATTTTTTTTGGGAAGCACTCAAGGGGGATGTTTATAAATATATGGTTGAATGCATATGTCAAAAAAATAAAGGTGAAACCATTAAGACCCCAGGTCTTTGTAGCCTTTATCCAGTCTTAGCTAGCATTTGGAAGAGGTTTCCATGGATTTCATTATGGGGTTACCATAGTCTAAGGGTAAATTTTTTATTATGGTAGTTGTGGATCAACTCACCAAGTATGCTCATTTTTTCTCCTTATCATAGCCATTTTTTCTAGTAAAATAGATTTTTCTTTTCTAAATACAATTCAAAAATTGCATGATACTCTAAATATCATTGTAAGTGATCAAGTTCCCATATTTAATAGTAATTTTTGGACTAAATTCTTTGCATGTTTGGGTACCCAATTAGCTCATAACTCATCCTATCATCATCAACTTGATGGAAAAATAGAGGTAGTCAACAAATGTCTTGAAGGGTATCTTTTTTTTTTTTTGATAAATAAGACAAATAGGTTCATTGGTTACCACTTGTTGAATGGTGGTATAACACTTCTTTTCACACTTCTTACAAAATATCTCTCTTTTTTTAATTGTATGTGTATCACCCCCAATCCATCACTTCAAATTTGCTAATGCATCTTATGGTTTGATTTATTGAGGAACACATTTACCACTAATAAGAGGTGTTAGTTTATGAGAGAATTTAGCAATGGTACAAGATTGAATGAAGCAATAAGTAGACCAACACCATAATGATAGGAATTTTGATATAGGTGATTGGGTCTTTATTCATTTGAATCCATATAAGCATATGTCTCTGAAGAAAAAAAGGATAACAAGCTATCACCTAAGTATTATATCCCTTATCAGATCTTTCAAAAAATTGGTAGTGTGGCTTATAAGCTAGAATTACCACCATCCACTCACATACATCTAGCATTCCATGTATCTTACCTAAAGAGATTAATTAGATATAGATTTTTCACCAAAACTAAGTTACTTTAATTGGATGAATAATTCCATGTTATTTTGGATCTTGAAGAGATAATTCACATGCACACTAATAAACTATGGACCAAAGCCATTAAATAACATTTGATCAAATGGAAGAACTCACATTCTAAATATATAACATGGGAGGATGAAGCATTCCTAAAACATCCTTGTTTGATTCAACATTTAAGACAACATGGTTTGAAATGGCAGGGGCATGTTATGCCCTTAAAATATAATATATTTAGGGATATGTGTGGCTAACTTATGGCTTACACACCTTCATATTATCTTGTTACAATTATTTATGTTCTTAATATGGTCGGCCAATAGAATAACCATGGATAAGTAGAGTATATATAGGAGGTAGTGATTAGTCTTTATAATCATATTTTGAATTTTGTTATTATTTCATTATTGTGGAGGTTGCCACTTGGAAGTGGCTCAGTCATAATATTTAAATATTTTACTCTTTCACCAATTTTGTTATGATATTATTACTCTACTTTTAATTCTTCCATATATATTTTTATTATTATGAATCATTTAAGTAATTTTCTTACACTTATTTTGGGTAGCTTTGTGATTATTATATTTGGCTTTTGATAATCCTTTGACCCTAAATCATTTGCCCACTTTGGGATGACCAATTGGGTTGGGTTGGTTGGTTGAATGTCCTTGACTGTAGTCTCAATAAATATTTATTCTTATAATTATTTAAAATCCTCTTCAATTACTTGGTTGAGAATATAATGCCAAATGATATTAAACCAATCTACTCCCCCATGTTGAGGCAATGGGTGAACTATGTATACTGGTTTCTTCTTCCTAGTTTTGTGTGACGATGTCATAGTGGTGCATTTAGAAGAGATGGAGGAAGGCATTAACAAGTCTATTTCAATTAATTATAAATGAATTTGGGAACTTGCCAATGTTCCCTTGAATTTCTTGGAGGCCTTTCTTTTAGCTTTAAGGGGTGTTGGGGTAGTGGTAAAAGTAGATAGAGAAGTATTGAAGGAAACTAAGGATGTGAATATAAATGGTGGAGTGGAAATAGTTGGGAAAGTGGATACAATAGGGATAGAGGAGACATACTCTACTTTGGGAGTGACCAGGGGTGGTTGTGAAATAGAATCAAGAGGAATTGAATCAACTGTAGAAAGAGAAGTAAAAGAGAAAATTAGAGTAGCAAAGGCTAAGGGATTTTTATCTTTGAAACTCATTCTCTTCATTTGACTCTCTTTCTTCACTGATATACTTCCCTTTAGTAGCATGTTTTTGAGCTAAAGGAGCTCCTGATGGTTATTCCCCAATAGTTGATTTCTTAAGAAGAGGATGAGCCCTTAGTTTCCTCTTATAACAAATTGTATCCTTTTCAACAGTCATGGAGGCCTCTTGAATTGGTTCATATGAAACCAATTGATGATTGAAATTATTACATAAATGAATATTCATTTCAGCTATCATAAAATTTAAATTGGAATCATACCAATCTAATTGTAAAGGTCTAATAGGTCACAAAGGATCTAAAATATGTGCAAGGGTTTTTTTAAGCTCTTGTAATTAATAAGTCAAAAACTAAACCATGATTCACTATATATTATAAATCAATATTCTTTTTTAATTTTAAGGAAATAGATATAAATATGTAATCAATCTTATCCAACAGAGAAGATCTATGAATAATATAATTTCTTGAAGGAAATATTTTTGTTTTTGATAAATATTGCTACTTCATTTAAATGCCTTAAAAATTTACGAAGTACTTTAGATTAGATCAAAAAAAAAAAGTAACACAAATATCTAAAAGATATAAATGAAATATTACAATGAATTCCAAAGAAAGAAATTGAAATAAAAACTAACATAATCACACAAAGAAATAAAACTAAAAAACAATAAATATATTAGAAACTAAAAAAATCTAAGAATAAACATAAACTAAACAAATTTAGAAATAAAATTAAACTAAACAACTATAGAAAATAAACTTTAATTAAATAAATTCAACAATATAATACTTTAAAAAAATCTAAAACAATAACTAATTATATGTTAGCAGTTAATCTAAGCTTAAACATAAATAAGGAATGAAAGAATAACCTAGAAAATAGAATTAAGATCTAAACTAATAAACAAATTTAACAAATAAATCAACTATATAAGAAAAATTAAGAAATATAATAAACACTAAAATTTAGATTAAATGAAGACTAAACAAAATAGAAACTAACTAATCTAATTTAAAGTATTACTAAATTAACAATAAGTAAAATAAATAAATAAAATGAAAAATAAAATGAAATATTGTGAGTCGATGAGAGAGTCATATTAGCAAAGATGAAATGAAATGTTATTGAGAAACATAATATTCAGTATAAAATCTTCGATATAACAATCAAATAATATGAATGAATCAAAAACATCACTGCCAGTGATGTATTCATCAATATTCAGGGTAAGTAGTTCAAATTACACTCATGTGATAGTAATTCTATAATAATCATAATATGTTAAACCTAACAACTTTTAGATAATCAATTTATAAACTAAGCCATGAAACCTAGATATACATGTGCTAATTCATCATCATACTTAACTGTCATAGAATTTGTCTTTGATTTATCTTCAAAATTTGCTTTATCTCAAAGATGTTGCATAGAAAGAAGTATTATGATGAACTTTGAAGAAAATCATAGTCTTTAAAAATGCTTGTGTAATGTTCCTCCTTTCATATGTCACCTTGATCTTCTTATAAATAATCTCTTAAAGAGATATTTGAATAATAAATCATTACTAACTTTACTTAGTTATTATTTAAGTATAATTTACTTTTAAATAAAGCTAATTAAGTTTATAACTTAACTTATTTTAAGACTTAAATAAGTCTTCAAAGATCAAAATAAAATATTAATAGACCAACTATAAACAAAATTTAAATGGATGGGGGGCCTTACACATTTCTAACATTAAATAATTAAAATATATTAAATATTAATATAAAATAATCAATTTAAATAAAACTAAATACATATAAAACTAAATCCATATGAATTAATCCATTTAATTTCAGTAATATATGTTCAAATCCAAAATATCAACTGATGTCAAGCATAAAATATAAATATCCATTATAACTATTTGAATCTGATATGCCAACATTTCAATGTATAATACAATGATATATGTATTTTTATTGAAACACAATATCTCAACCACTAATCAATTTGACAACCAATCAACAAACATCTTGAAATGTTCAACATTAATACTGTGAACAATAATTACATTAAATATTTACTTTATATATATTGGCCCACATATCTATATCATTCATGATATTAGTTCAAAATTTTGAATGCAAATGTAAACCTTATATCTATAATAAAAATAATAAAAGTCATTAAATATGTATCCCATCGAATACACATTATTTGTGAAACAAAACACCATAAATATGATTGTACTCATAACAATTGTGTGTCAAACTAGAAAATCTAAAAGATTAGAATATCATGATTCTAAAATAATCTTCGTTCAAATTTAAAAATCATTTTATAAATTTAATGATTAGGTTAAATTTTATTTTCAAATGGTCATCATACTATTAAAAATATGGACTATTGTGATGGTTATTTGGACATCAAATTTAACATACTAAATTTTTATATAGGTGCACAAATATAGATTTGTACAGTAGAAGTAATTTCAATCAATTTTAAAAATAAAATATGAACCCATCATTATACCTTTAAAACATAGTTTTATTATACTAAAACTCCTTCAACCAACCATATAGAATAAGAATTTTTTATAGGAAGACATCATTGATAACATATAATGATTATGCAACTATGACATTTTTCACTATCAAACCTTAAAATATCTAAGCATATAACCAATATTCAGCCATTATTTGATATGCCATCTATTACCAAATTTAAAATAGATAAACAACATGAAAAATAATTAGTCTAATAACTTCCAGTCAAATCTCAAGTTGTCTTCATAGTTTTATCAAAAATCCAAATCAATATGTAAGTATAAAATTTTGGAATCACATAGGCTTATTTTAATAGAATAATGGACTCATGCAACTAGTATCAAACCTAAGCTTATTCAAAAATAATTTCTATGTTACCAACTATGAATTCAAGGCATGTAATTCAAAATAATGCATCTTTATATAATCAAATATATTTTATATTTTCCATGTAGAGCAACTATAATTTCCAACTTTAACTCTAAACTTTGAAAACAAATTAATTTCATAAATGTATTACCTTGTCTACACAAGCACACAATTTTATTTATTTCCTTTCAAGCTTTATTCTCACTTGTATAATGTTTTTACCACCCAAATATTTCCAAATAATGGTATTTAATTGAATTAAATCTCTTTTGTATTGCTTATAGAATCATTAACTACATTATTTATATGTTAAAATTTGATTAGCTTTTAATTTTATTGGTACCATTCTGATAGTTTAGTCAAATTTTATTACATTATGATAAATATGTCCATAGCCAAACTAAATATCAATCACTCTACTAAATTAATTTATTTGATGCATGTACATTGAAATAAATGAAATCAAATCCATGAAATACAACCAAATCCCAACAACTCTGCCAAAATTCAATAAATCTTGTTACATTAAAAAATATTACAATCTTTTACCAGCTAACATGATTCATAAACTTTGTTTAAACTTGAGTTAACTTAATATCATTAAGTCACATCTTAGGTTACCATTAAATCATTTAATTTCCACCAAATTTAAATATTTAATACCACTTCCATAAATTAATTTGTAGGTCCACCAAAAAATTTGACCTTTAGGACTTAGGTTAGAAAATAGTTAAATTTAAATACCATCCAAACCTAAATAAAATAATCACATCCAATGTTTATATGTTTCATTTATCTAATTAAACCCATAAATGATAAAATATTAAAAATATTATCAATATGATCTATACTAAATGCATATTATCTCCATCTCTATTGGCATTTTGAAAGTTGAAAACTCAACTAATAAAACAAGTTGTGAACCATGTAAATAATTCCTATATTCCAAGATCAATGCCTCTAAAAATTATTAAATCTATGAATTATTCCTTTAATATCAACAAACATATAACTAGAAGTATCATACTCATAAGATCAAATCAATTATTCCCAGCAACATTTTGCACATTATCCATATATACTAAATATTTTTATTATATCAACTCATGATTTCAAAACCAATTTATAGTGTTATAATAAAAATTATATTAAATGCAACATTCATACTAACAATCAACATAATAATGAATACTCAAATGAAGAAATGAACTAAGACCCCCACACTAGTAGTTTTAAATGTTACGACGTGAGTCATCAATATGATATAACAATTTAACTTGAATTTTTAAAAAAGAAAAGGGGTGTCAAAAATAGGCATAATATTGGCAACCTTATTGGCTAATCTTAGTAATAATATGAGCAAATAATAAATTACCTATTTAAAGACATTACTTGAGAGTGTGATCTAGGTTCAATCATTTATCAAACATCTATACATGAACCCATTTAATAGGATAAATTTTAAGGGATGAAGTGTTCAGTTAGCATGGCATAAAGAAGAGGATAAACTAGATAAAAAAAATTAGGATGTATATACAATTAAATACAAAATCCTCAAACATAAATTTTGGAAACTAGTAATGTTTTCAACTCATTAATAACTAGTTCATACTAATTTATAAGAAAAAATCTAAATTATATCATGTAAAATATCTTACCATCATTGTATACCTATATTGATATCGCAGTCTCCATATTATTTTCCTTCATACTAATGAAAACCTTGATGATGTAACCAAAATTGATCCAATTAAATAAAACAATAGAAAGAAAACAAACCAAAAATAAAACAATGAATATATATATATATAAATTAAAGAGAAATATAACAACTAACTGACATCAAAAATATTCTATTGTGAGATAAAATGAAGGATAAACTATTATTGAAAGATAGAAAAAGTAAAGAAATAAGGCTTAACCCATAAAATGAACAATTGAATAAAAGGTATGTGATTTATTTCAGAACCATCATAATGTAAGTTTATGCTTTTCAACATGACTAAATTCATCATACATCAAAATATAAGCCTTAAGCACAATAAGACAACATGATAGACATATCATATATCCTTGAATAAGTAGAATTGAATCATGACTATATGAGGTTTTAGCTATTTCTCAGTCTTGAAACATATTATCTTTCTAATTTGAAAAGAGATGAAGATTTTTGAGGTAAGGATAGAGAGAATCTAGATCAATAATTTTTTTTTGTTTAGGTATTTATAAATAATTTTGAATATTTTATAATTTTACACATTTAATAGAAATTATTGTTTCAAACTCTAGAGAGTCATGAAATTTGAAACATTAATAGTCGACATTATTTATCAAGTATTTTGATTTAGATAAAGAAGAATAATGAAATGTGTCATACTTATTGATATCTCAGTGTGATATGCACAATATGGAAAATCAAAACTTTCAAATTTGACCTCTGTTAATCTATTACTTAATCATGTATCCACAACATCAAGGTCTTAAACATTCTTTTTTGTTGTTATAGTATTAAATCTAGTATTGCATAGATCAAAACATTCATATTTAGTATAATTGTTTTAATCAAACATGAGAGGAAAATTATCAAAAGAATATAAATTTGATATGATCTTGTTATATACACCATTAAAATCATAAGGATAGGTATTATTTCTATTGAGAAAATAAGCAAATTCTAATTTCAAAGGGATTTCCATATCTAAGTCAAGGTTTTCCAATTCAAAAATCTTCAAAACATCACCATATTCTACATTAATGGGAATAGTCATGTCTTATAAAATATTTTCATTAGAAAGTAAATCAAAATTAAGATAAATAACATTATTAGATGATTAATCAAGTAGATTGAATGAATCAGATTGCTTTAATTCTAAATTTTATAAAAAATCTAAACAAAAACATTGAAATGAAGAATTTGAACTGTAATCAAATTCCCAATAATCATTTTCAATATCTTGTGACATGATGTAATCATAAACATAATATATATATATATATATATATATATATATATATATATATATATATATATGAAATTTATGTTTAATTTATAACATTAAAGTAGAGAATTGTTATCATTTAAACATGTCATGCTCAAGTGAGTAAAGATTACAAAAAACTTGATTTTGTCTTTGAATGTGAGTAAATCTCAAGGCCGAGCTAAATTCAACAATACCAATTTTATGAATAATTTGAATATAATTATTAGGTAGATTATTCTTCCAATAGAGAAATAAAATTTCACCATTTAGATTGAAATAAATAGGGATTTTATTTAATTTCCAAAGAAATCACAATAAATATTTCTTTATGGATTCATTTTATTCCAAATAATGTGTAAACTAGGCTATTATATTTTGGTCTACTTAATTTTTTATTAGGCTTTTGATGTAAAACTATCTTGAGTGAACTCATCCATATTTTTCATAATTATGCAAGAAATAATTACTAAACTAGAATCAAAATCTTGGTTACTAGCTAATAAAATTATGAACTAAAAATTGGTGACTAGTTATGATAGTGTGAATCATTGAAAACAAGATTGAATAATTATAGAAAGAAATAAACTTGATAAAAAAAAAAGAATCCCCATCTAAGATACCAAATTTATTGATGGTTGAAATTCTTACGTCAACAAATCATCCCTTTCACCTATTGTGAAGGTTAAATTGAAATCATACCAGTCTAATAGGTCATAAAGGATATAAAAGATGCACAAGGATTTTTTAATGTTATGGGAATTTATAAGTCAAATATTGAACCATACTTCATTATATTTTAAAAATCAATATTATTTTTAAATCTAAAAGAAATAGATATGAATATGTAATCAATCCTATCTGATAGAGAAGATATATGATTAAGATAATCTCTTGAAGGAAATCTTTTTGTTCATTATAAATATTTATACTTCATTCAAATGCCTTAAAACTTTACCAAACACTTTAGAAAAGATCAAATGAAAAGTAACACAAATATTTGAATGACACAAATTAAAAATTAAAATGAATGCCAAAGAAATAAATTGAAATAACAACTAACATAGTCATAGAAGTAAATAAAATTGAATAATAATAAATAAATTAGAAACTAAACAAACCAAATTATGATCATAAACTAAATAAATCTAAGAATAAACATAAACTAAACAACTTTAAAAATAAACTTAAACTAAACAACTATAGAAACAAACTTTAATTAAATAACTTCAACAATATAATACTTTAATAGAAATCTAAAACAACAACTAATTATATGCTAACAATTAATCTAAGCTTAAACATAAATAAGGAGTAAAAGAATAAGCTAGAAAATATAATTAAGATCTAAACTAAAAAACAAATTTAACAAATAAATCAATTATTTAAGAAAATTTAAGAAATCTAATAAACACAAACATTTAGATTAAACAAAAGAGAAACTAACTAATCTAATTTAAAGTATTACTAAATTAATAACAAGTAAAATAAGTAAATAAAATAAAATATTCTGAGTCTACAAGAGAGTCATCTTAGCAAAGATGAAATGAATTTTTATTGAGAAACAAAATATTTAGTGTAAAATATTTGATATAATAATCAAAAAATATAAATGAATCAAAAACATGTCACTTCGAGTGATGTATTCATCAGTATTCAGGGTAAGTAGTTCAGATTACACTCATATGAAAGTAATTCTTTAATCATCATAAGATATTATAGTTAACAAATTTTAGATAATTGGTTTATAAATAAATAATGAAACATGGATATACCTGTGCTAATTAAGCATCATACTTAAGTGTCAGAGGATGTGTCCTTGATCTATCTTCAAAAGTTTTTTTAATCTTAGAGATTTTGCATAGAAAGAAGTATTATGATGAACTTTGAAGCAAATTAGAGTCTTGAAAAAGACCTATGTAATGTTCTTCCTTCCATATGTCACCTTAATCTTCTTATATAATCATCCCTTAAAGAAATAGTTGAATAATAAGTTATTAGTAAGTTTAGTTAGTTATTAGTTAAGTCTAATTGACTTCTAAATAAAGTCAATTAAATTTATAACTTAACTTATTTTAAGACTTAAATAAGTATTCAAAGATTAAAATAAAATATTAATAGACTGACTACAAACAAAATTTAAATGGGTGGGGGCCCTTAGACATCACTAACATTAAATAATCAAAAAATGCTAAACATTAATATGAAAAAAGTAATTTAAATAAACTTAAATACATCTAACACTAGATCCATATGCATTAATCCATTTAATTCAATAATATATATTCAAATATAAAATATCAACTGATGTTAAGTATAAAATATAAATATTCACTATAACTATTTAAATCTAATATGCCAACATTTCAATGTCTAATGAAATGATATATGTATTTTGATTGAAACATAGTATCTCAACCATTGATCAATATGAGAACAAATCAATAAACATCTTGAAATGTTCAACATTAATATTGTAAACAATAAATATATTAAATATTTTCTATATATATTAGCCCATATATATGTATCATTCATGATATCACATTAAATATTTTGACTACAACTATAAACCTTATATCCATAAGAAAAAGAATCAAAATCACTGAATTTGTATCTTATCGAATACCCATTTCTTATCAAACAAAACACCAAAAATCTATCTATGCTTCTTATAATAATTATGTGTCAAAATGGAAAATCTAAAAGATTAAAATATCATGACTCTAAAATAACCTTCATTCCACTTTAAAAATCATTTTATTAGGTTTGATGATCAGGTTAAATTTGACACTCAAATGGCCATCATACTGTGAAAAAATTGGACTATTGTGATGGTCATTTAACCATCAAATTTAACATACTTAAATTTTTTGTAGGTGCACAAATATAAATTTTGTAAACCATAAGTAATTGTAGCCAAAATTTAAAATAAAATATGAAGCCATCATTGTACCTTCAAATCATAGTATTATTATAGTCAAACTCCTTCAACCGACCATAAAAATGAAGAAGTTTTTATAGGAAGACATCATTGATAACATATTTTTTAATTATTATGCAACTATGACATTTTTCACTATCAAACCTTAAAATATTTGAGTATATAACTATCATGTAGCCATTATTTGATATGCTATCTATTACCAGATGTAAAATAGATAACCAACACTAAAAAGAATTAGTCTCATAACTTCCAACCAGATCTCAAACTGTCTTCATAGTTTTATCAAAAATACAAATCAATCTATAAGTATAAACTTCTGGAATCACATAGTCTCATTTTAATATAATAATGGATTCATACAACTATTATCAAACCCAAGATTCTTCAAAAATAAATTATGTGCCACCAACTATGAATTCAAGGCATACAATTTAAAATCATGCATCTTTATAAACTTAGATTTTATATTTTCATGCATAGAAACTATAATTTCCAACTTCAACTCTAAATTTTAAAAACAAATTAATTTTAGAAATGTATTACCTCATCTTCACAAGCACATATTTTTCTTCATTTCCTTCCAATTTTTATTCTTACTTGTAGAATCCGCTTCCACCCAAAGATTTACAAATAATGGTGGTCAATTGAATGAAATCTTTGAGACTAATATACTAACACTCAACATAATAAGGAATTTTCAAATGAATAAATAAACTAAGACCCCCACACTAGCATTTTTAAATGTTATGACATGAGTGGTCAATATGATAGAATAACTTAGCTTACTCAAATTTTCAAAAAGAGAAGGGGTGTCAAAAATAGGCATAACAAAACCTCCACACTTGAAAGTTCTTCTATGGGTGGAGGAGCAAGATGGTTTGGGCCCTTTGAATTTGAGGAGTTAAGGAAAATTGGATTTTCATAAGTTCTTCTAAGTCCATATTCAATTGTATTGAGCTCCTTTTTGATAGATTTTAAAGTTTATGGAACTTCTTGAGAAGGATCTCCTTGTTCTATTAATGGATATGGAGGCTTGATGATCTAGAAATATGAGGTAGCCCATCCACTTAGGGGAGGGAGAATAAGTAATACATCTACAATAGAGATATAGGGCTTTCCTTGTATGATTTTTAGATGTTATTCCTTCAATATTTTTGTTTGTGCCCTTTCCAAGACCTAGGCATCATCCTTGGCATTCAAGAATAAATACTCATGATCATAAGGCTCATGTTGGTATGAAATATTGAGGCCCTCGATATGATTTTGAATTCATCCATGAGGATCCTAATCCCTATGAGGTAAGGTGGGTAATGAATAATACCCTCTCATTTTGGGTACTTCTCCAAAGTGCCTCTAGATTATGTAGTAGCTTTAGCCTATCATCAGATGAGATCTATAGAATTTACTTTTATCATTATTCTTTGTCAAATCCTCATCTACACTCCACAATAGTTGAATTATTATCTCATGTTTTTCCAACTTGTCTAATATGTACTTGGGAAGATGTAAGGGGTTAAACTTGTTACCAGTGATCATATCACTATGTAGTTTGGATATAACCAATAATCTCCCCATGGTGCCAATGTGTCTACAATTGATTTAGATACCTTGGGAAATGGGGCTTCATTAATGGCCTACCATACCTAGGGTTACACATCCTCTACAATACGAGTGATGTTCTTAGAAAATGTGTATGTATACATGAACTAATAATAATTACAAATGCAATTTTTGATGTATTCTAGAGTCAGGTCCCAAAGTGAACCATATTTCATAAATATAGTTCCTATCACAATGTATAAGAGGTATGTCATCATATATAAGTGGCCAATAGTAGGCTACTTATTCTTATGTAAAATTTGTTCTCACATCCTAATGTTGATTATCTCTCCCAAGGCAACAGTTTAGTCTAAGGTCATCATCATATCCAAAAGTGGAACCCATTCTAGGTGAAGAAAATGGATGTTTTAGAAACCATAAAGTCTGTTTAGGAGGGCCATCTCAATGCAAAACCCCGTCTTGAACTTGGTGATAGGTGCATGGTCTTTATCATTTGGGATGATAATCTCCCTAAGGATAAGACACTTAATTAGTGTTTTGCTGACTAAATTATTTTCTTTTCATCCTACCACACTGTGAAAATTGTAAGTAGTAGCTACAACTAGGGAATATAAATACCTTTGAAATGGATCTCCTGAGATGTAGGCCATAATGGTATTATGTTTTAGATGGTATAAATAGGTGTCACCCATTATCTTGATAATGAAGAAGAGATATTACAGTATGTATATGTATGGAATCATTTCAGGTTTGATTGTCATAAAGTGTATCCCTTGTCATTTGAGAGGAAGTAGGTCTTCCACCAATTGATTTTGTTCTAGTGTTAATCTCTCTTCATGAGAGTGGGCATCAACTACATCGATGTCATCCCACAGAGATGAATACTTAGTGTATTGATCATTGAAAATGTTGGATTCAAAAATAATATTAGTATACTCAATAGAGTCTTGATAAAGAACTATCATGGTGGAAAAACTCCTATGAATATTCTGGATGAAGAGGCCATTGTTAATTAACTGGTACTAGCTCTTAGACTTTGATGTCTAGGCTTTACTAGATTAAATTATATTATTAACATGCATATTGATAAGGATTTTTTTTTTTGGTATTAATTTAGCTCAAAGTTCACTTATGATCAATGATCACGTCAATGGTCTCAACTCATTGATATAGCTTTAGCATTCAATTCTAGTTTGTGTACCATTAATGTCTGACATCTATGAACTCTCTTTACTTGTGTAATTTGAATTTTAACACTTTATTTTGCATGTATGCCACATCACTATATTTTTATAAGTATCATTGAGTCTTCTTCATCTACTTTATTGGTTATTCCAAGTAAGATTTTGGTAGTTGGGGATCTAGTTTTGTGTTACAAAATTGACCAATTCTCATAAATTAGGGATTTCAAACATAAATTACAAACAAAAATCCAAATGACCAAAATCATATATGCCAAAATGACAATCACAAGTACTGATAATAAATATTAAACACTTTTGTTGAAGATAAAAAACTAAAAAATATAATTATCAACCACCAATTTTGAATCATAAATTTAGATGTAATTTCCTGAAGAGTAAACTCCCAAACAAAAATACAAAACATAAAAACCAAAGACAAAATAGTGAGGGGTGAAATATTACAAGTAAATACTAAACATAAAAGCTAAAGACCAAATATATAAATAACAAGGAATTGCAAATAGAACCTATGAATAACAACTCTAAATAAAAAAATACATAATCAATGACTTTTTGAAGAATAGATTCTTTAAAATTTTTACTGAAGACCAAATTGAACTAAGAGAGAACCCAAAATAATTTTGATGAATAAAACATCTGAAAACTCAATCTGAAGACCAAATAGTGAAGTCCAAAATGTAAGATTTTTGAAGAGCCAAACTGGTGAACTAAATTCTTAAACACTTTTTTGAATACCAAGTTCTAAAGACTAAAAAGCATATGTTCCAAATAAACTTGTGCATATGCAAAAATTTAGAAGGAAATTAATAAGTTAGTCTAAAAAACAAAATGTATTCACCTATATTTCTCAGATGGAAAAAATTATATGAAACACATAATATTTATTATAATGAAGAACTTACAAAAAGGCTTAGATTTCTATAAGTCATAGCGGGTCCTTATTCCAAAAAAGTAATGGAGGTATGTTGAGTACAACACATGGCGATTTATAGGGGGAATACTCCCAAGTATTTGATATCCAAAAATTTTGGTTATCAACTTCAAACCAAACATGAACCATACCACAATAAAATATTTAAATTAGAGACATAAAAGTGACTCCTAACTACACCATACAACATATTTGAATTATTCATACCCTAGATCTATTTGTGATAAAGTGATTTTATTTTTCCCTTGTTATGAGGATTTAACAAAGCTTTAGATCAATTTTAGGTTTCATTATGGCTTCTTTGAAACACATTAAATCATGGAGCTTGATCATTACTCTGTTGCTAGGTAGGCATCCATAACCCTAATAGAGATACCTTTAGTTCCTCCTCTTCTTCTTCTCTCATATTTGGGTATGATGCATGGTACATTAACCTTATTTCATCATGTTAGATTTCAAACCCTTTTAGATTCATTTTGGGTTTTACAGATCACTCTTGTTAGAATGAATTGGCTCTTTTATTTTCTTTTTTATTGGAATACAAATGGAAGAAGGATAGAAAAAACTACTGTGAGATGATGTAGGTGAAAAACTTGTTCTACCAAAACATCCTTTCTAGTTACATCTACATTAATGGTTATTACCTTAAACAAGTATTAGTATGAGTGTGTTTTGCCCAAGGGAGTAAGAAAAATTTATTAATTTTGATTGAGTACTAAGAGAATTTTTTTAATACTTGGTAGAAATATTTAATTCCAATATAACCATGAATGAGTTCTTATTGCATACCTAAACCCTAAAGATCCTAGACACAAGGGTGTAAAACCTAAAAATAGAACCAAATTATATACTACTCTCTATTATATTTGCACATTCAATTTCAATATTAGACCCTTAAAATCCCAATGGATTAGATGTTCACTTCGTGATATCAGAAAAAAGTCAATCAGATGTCACAAAAAATTAAAAGAAACAACTAATTCTAGAAAGCAGGGAAACTAATCTAAGGAAAGCAAATTGCAAAAAGTTGGGAAAATAATCTATGAAAGTAGGTAAATTAATCTATGAAATAAGGAAAAATAATCTATAACTACCTCTACCACACCTCTATTCTCACTCTGGGACATCTCTAGATGGTACAATCATGAGTAATGCTTCAAAAAAATCCCATTGATTACATATGTTAATTCATTACACTATAGGTCCCTCAATTGAAAATTGTTATTACCTAGGATCATTTAAATTTTATAGGGTCCAATCCATAGTGGGGTAAATTTGTCATGTTGTCCTTTATTTTCATGAACTTTATCCCATAGAAGTAACAAGTTAGATATTTTGAAGGCTTTGAATTTTGCTCTTATGTCAAACCACCTTTTAATTACATCCTAATGTTTACTTAAAGTTTGCAAGGCTTCATTCCTTGAATCTTCCATCTCTATTATATTTAGTAATAAAGATTCCACTTTGTCATTTTAATCCATGTATTCTTGCATGAATTGATAATCTAGAAACTTGAGCATGATTGGGAATACTGATTGTCACCCATATACTAGAAAAAAAGCAAGGCCTTGAGGTATTGATTATTTCTTGTTCGGTTTACCCATAAGGCATACTTTTGTATATTATGCCAGTCTCTAGGTTTATTTTTAGCTAATTTGTTTTTGTGTCAATTAGGTTCTTATTTTTTAATCAGTCAATCCATTTTACTAAGGGCAATGGTTAGAATATGACTGGATGGTGATTTTATTATCATGGGCCCATCCCATAAATTTAGCTGATTAGAATCCTGACCCATTGTCATAAACTATAGAAATGGGGGTGACAAATCTAGTTGTGTTATGCTACTTTAGGAAATTGATTATATCTTACACTTTGGAATTTATAGTGACTACTTCTTCAGTCCAACTAGTACCATAATATGTGGTATTAAGCAAAAATTTATGGCCTACTAAAGAATTTGGTTTAATAAAAACAATTAGGTCCAACCCCATTGGGTAAATGGTCTTCCATCAATAACAAGTTATAATTAAATTGATGCATTTACCTCTCTTTTTTCCAAAAAAATGGCATTCATGACATGTTCTTACATGAGCATTGGCATCCTTGAAGATAGTTGTTTAGTAATAACCCATTCTAAGGATTTATGGGTTGTGGTATTTCTAGATAGATGACCACTACCTATATTATGATGTATATTTTCTATGATTTCTTGATCTTCTTTTTTTGATACACATTTTAGGTAGATTCCTTTGTTATTCTTTTTATAAAAAATCCCATTTCTAATCATGTAGTGAGAAGCTTTGAGCCTCAAATTTCTCTTTCATTCTCTGGTGAGTTTTAGGGAACAAGTACCTATTAAAAAATATTGAATCATTTCAGTATACCAATCACCTTGAGATACTTGGTTTTCATAAACCTCTTTAATGATAATGCATGGGTTGGGCTTAGTCATAAGCTAAATGATACCTTAACCTCTAAAAATCTTAGAAATCTTGATTTTTATATCAAACTACTATAACTTTTGATTCATTTACATATATGCTATCCCAATTCAATCTATGCCATAGTGAGCTTGACAATAGGGTAAGGCGCAATAATGATGGTATTATTCCTTAGGATGTAATGCTGAAATTTATTTACCACTTTTATAAAGGAAAAGATTTGATTATCAATCAAATAATACTTAAGCTTAGAATATTTAATATTTGTGCTCATAAATGCAATAGGGTGCTTCAATTCATCTTTCTTTTGAGTTAGCACAACAATGATTGTATGTTCTACAGAAAATGAGTACAAGTAGAAGTTATAGTGAAATATGGGTTGATCAATAATGGGGCTTGAGATATAGAATATTTGATGCCTTAGAAATATTTTTAGGCCTTTAGTGTCCATTCTACCTTAACATCCTTATTTATCATTGCATCCAAAGTTATGATAATTTCTACAAAACCTAAGATAAAATTCCTCACAAAACTTATTTTTCCAAAGAAAGACTTGAGATTATTCTTGATATTTGTGAATGAGATATTTGAAATCTCTTGGATTCTATTTGGATCTATGGTAATCCCCTCTTTGGTAATAATGTTCCCTAATATCTTACCTTCATCAAAACCAAATATACTCATTTTTGGGTTTAGAAAAATGCTAAACCTTTTACATCTCTCAAAGATTGATTATAGATGACCTATGTGGTTAGTTCTATTCTTTGAGAATACAGTGAGATTATCTATGTAAATGATTAGGCACTTACCTGTTAACCCTTAGAATGCATGATCCATTGCTCACTAAAAGGTAAATCATCCATTAATCAGGCTGAATGACATCCTCTTGTATTCATAGGTACCCAAATTTGTGGTAAATCGAGTCTTCATTCTATCTTTTGATTTAACTAAAACCTAGTTATAAACTAAAAAGCCATCCAAGAAGGACATCATTTTAGATCCACTTACTATCTGAATAACCTCATCCAAGAAAGGTAATGGATATTTATCCTTCTTATATGCATTATTTAGGTTTATAAAATCAATACATAGTATAATTTCCCCATTTTTATTCCTGACTAAAACCAAATTGGCCACCTAGGTGGAATGTTTGATCGAGAAAACTATTTTTTTACTCAATAACATTTCCACCTCTTTTTGAATAAGAGGCTCCAAGATAGGATTTAATAGCCTCTATTTTTGCCTAAATAGATTATGGTTTTGTTTTAGTGGATTATATGGGTCATGACCTTTAGGTTATAAACCTTTAAGTCTTCATACATCCATGCAATTACATCTTTATACTAGGTCAATAAATTCTTCACCTGCTACCTTTCCTCTAGAGTGAAATTATGACTAATGTTAACATAGCATGAATAACTTTCATCCCCTAGATTCTCCCTTTTAAACTTAAAATCACTAACTTTAGGTTGAATTTATTGTTTTGATTGGGGATCAATATCAAATGTCCTCTTTAAAGAAACCATTCCAAGTGGGAGATAGTTTTATTTAAGTTAAATGATAGCTTTCTCATCTGACTCTTCATATCACAAATAACTAATTTATCTATCATTGATGATTTGAGACTAAAATTTCCTTGAGTTAGTAAATAATTGGATGATTTATTGGTCATCATCAAATATGTGGAAATTATCTATGTTGTTAGGAATAAAAAGACATGGTGCTAGCTCAATAGAGAACCTATATACCTTGGATTCTTGTAGAGGTGATAAATTAGTATCTAAAGAAACAAATGAATCCATAGCTTGATTTTCTCTCTAGGGATAGCCACTATATTTAAGGCCTCAAAGGATTCAATAAAATCCCAAGCTTTGTGCTTGTATTTTTTTAGATATGATAGTTTTCACTAATATTTGTTCTTGACTTGATTGATCACCAGCTCTAAGTCTCCATATATCAACAATTACTTAACATTATTTTTTAGACTAAACTGTAATCCCAAAATTAGTGCTTCATATTCTTCCCTATTATTTGTATAAGGGAATTTTATCATGTATGTTGCTAGTAAATTATTTCCATGTGGATTAACTAATTCCATAATTAAGCTTGATCCTTACTTGGATATTGCAACATCAAAATAAAGGGTCCATAGTTGCGAAGGTCCTTGGCCTTCAAGTTTATATACTTCATACTATGTGGTAAAGGTGTAAAATCCAAGGCTAAGAGATTAATATCTTACCTATTCATTCTTGACATTGTACTCCATGATGGGATGCTTCATTTTGGGCTCTTGATTAATCCAAATCTAGTTTGGAAGGCCTCTCTATGGAAACTAAATGTGAGAAAAATCCATTTAAAGGTATATATTGAGAGTCTTTAACTAGTCTCTACTTAACAGTAGTCCATACCCTTTAGGAATGTCCACCACAAGTATATCAATGGTAATTTGTACTCATGGTTTAAATTCTACTTGAATGCGTACATCAGTTAGATCTCTAACCATATGTACCACTATTTTATCTAATTTCAAGATGGTCCTATTTGATGGTATTGGACTCAAGCCAATATTTTGATAAATGGAAGTAGGCATCATAGTGGTCGACACTTTAGAATCAACTAAATAACTGTGAATATTTTTTACAAATGCCTTGATAGTCATTAAGAAAGGAGGAACCTCAAGCTTGATTTTGTATATAATATTTGTGATGGATGCCTTTGCCTTCTCTATAGGGGTTTTCCCTCTGATAGATCTCCATAAGAGTTCTTTCTATTCAGCAATTTGGGACAATTCATGAAGAGTTATATTTGCTTTTATTTTCTTCATGTCTTCAACAATGTTATATCCTCTTTTTTTTCTTCCTCCTTGTTTTGGGGCTGCTCATTCCCTTTTGAGGGAGGTGGATTATTATTACCCTTTAGACTTAATAAAATAGTCATATTATTTGGAGAAGTATACATTATGAAGGGATACGTATTCCTTAGGTTGTAACTACCTTTATAATACTATTGGAAGGCATGGATCTCATCAGTATTATATTTTGGTCTATTTTCATCCCTATTGTTCCCCCAAAAATATCACTCATTTTGGGAACAACATTTTAACTATTTTGGTATTACAGACCAAAATTCTCTTCCCTTTTCGAAATTTGTCTTAGGCATTCAAATTCTTCAGTTTTCAAGCTTTTCAAAAATCTACGGACTCTATAGGCAGGTTCATTTCTACATGTTCAAAGACTTATGTAGGTGGTTTTAGTTAAACAAATCAATTTTCAACACTTAGTCATTTTTTGGGATTAGTTCAGTGCTTTAGTTCAAATAGAAATCTCCATCGACAAACATCAACAATAGGTTCAACATTTGGTTCATCCTTTGGTTCAACATCTTTTGGTTTAAAGGGTTTTTTCAAATCCTAGGTTCAATCAAAAATGTCTATCAACAAGCATTCAAGCAAAAAAGGCTTGAACCATTGAACTATTGAACCATTGAACCACTTTGGTTCAAAGGTTCAGCTGGTTCAAGGTTCAACAGGTTTAATGTCCTTGGCAAGAGTTAAGCGCTTCATCAAGGTTCAAAGTTCAATCGCTTCAATTGGTTCATCAGCTTCAAAACACTTAGCTAAATCAAGGTGGCTTGAAACATTGAACCATTGAACCACTTTGGTTCAAAGGTTCAATGGGTTCAAGGTTCAATGACGGGTTCAATCAAATGGTTCGTCAGTCGGTTCAAAGCTTTATTTGAACCGTTGAACCAAAACTTAGTTCAACAGTTGGTTCAATGTCTTGGTTCAATAAAAAGGTTCAAAATTTTGGTTCATCCACTTGGTTCATTTAGTTAGTTCATTTAATTGAACCATCGACTTGAACCATCAGCTTGAACCATTTTGGTTTAAAGCCTTGGTTCAACCGATTGGTTCAACAAAATAGTTTAACTGTTGGTTCAATGCCAAAGTTCAAAAGAGTGGTTCAATGCAAAAGGAAGCTTCCAAAAGGACAAGTGCCCTTGCAGAGGACACTTAATCGACAAAAGCACCCTTTGGAAGGGTCATTTTCAAGGAAGTTGAAAAGTAATTCTTTTACATTTTTGTTTAAGGCATTTAAAATTAGCTAAGACATAATTATTTCAAACTTTTGTTTGAAGGAATTCCTTCGAACAAAAAGTTTGAAAGAATTCAAGAAGTGAATGTAGGTAAAAAATTTGAAGAATTGTTCAAAGACTTGGTAGAAAAAATTTCTTTGGACTTTTCATCTGTCGGAATTTTCCCTGGACTTTTTGTCTACGAGAATTTTCCATAGGAAAAATGTCTATGGGAAAATACCCATGGAGAAAACCTAAGGGATAGTTTGCAAGGGAAAATGTGGGAGACTCTTAAGGAAAAGGTCGGTGAAGGACCCTGAAGGGCAGATGCCCTTGTGGGGGACTCTCAGTGGCCAAAGTTAAGGACATTTTCATGAAGCCTGAAAGAAGAATCTTAGTTACCTAGATGAAGCAAGAAGCCTGAAGGCCATTTGAAGACCACCTAGAAGGTAGAACCTTTGCAGAGGGGGGGCTCTTTCTGACCCAAGACAGATCATTCCTTAAGACCTGAAAGGGTAGATTCTTTCCAAAAAAGTGCCAAATAGAGAAGCTCAAGAAGGACCAATGGGTGACACGCCCAAAGACATCAAATTTAAGACAGTGAACTAGTCGTTGAGAGCACATCAACGGGTGTGGAACTTCAATTTTAAATCCCATAAAATAGTTGGTGATCCTTTAAATCTATAGACCAGAATGCATTCCCAAAATTCAAGGCCAAGACTAGCAGAAAGCGAGGAAGAAATAGAATAGCAAACTAAATCCAAGACCCATTTTAATTAACCAAAAAAGGAGGAATGATGAAGGTAAGATCAGATCACCAGGTGGACATTGAAAGTTGCACACTTTCAATAAGTGTGACTTGTTTCCCTACATTGATAAAATCAAATGGGTAAAATGCCCCTAAGTCTCAGCCTGTCTTCTTAACAGATTCCAACACAACATGATGAGTTAGTATTCTTGAGTTCTTCTTGAAATGGCTATATAAGGGACTCTCTTGTTATTGTAAAGGATCTCTTTTTTGACAATTAGAATGAACCTCTACCCAAATTGAAAGGCACTTTTGAGACTTTGAGCTCAGTTTGTTTATCATATTTTGTTATTGGAATAAGAAATCAAATGGTTTTTTAGACTTCGTGCTGTGATATCTTTGTTGTTAAGGAAACTATTCGTATGTCTTTTTCCTTGATCTATATTCTATTCCTTTAATTCATCAAGCAAGATTAGTGAAATAATAGTCAAAAAGCTATTCTGAAGAGTAAACTATGGATAGACTTTGTGCCCCCATAATTGTCTTTCAGTGTCTTTTCTTTTCATTTCTGTGTAAAGGACTTTGAGAAGACTTTGTGCTCTCATTATTCTTCATATCTTACTCTTAAGCAATCTAGGTGAAGACTTTGTGTTGCATCTCGATTTGCTGGTTATTACATCTTTTGATACATTTTGCTATTACTACTTGGAGTATTCTTGTGGCTTACTGAATAGTACTTTTGAAAGAAGAGGAGTGCTTTCTATCATTTTCCTTGAGTTTCTCCTATGATCTACACGCATCATCTCTAAAGAAAGAGAGATGGATGATTTGTCTTACCTTTGATTATTATTTTTTGTTTATATATATATATAGCATACCTATAGGGAACCTCCCCTTGATGAGAGGAGAGATCAATCTCCTTTTGATGTGGTAAAAACTGCACATTTGGATGACCAGTCTTCCTACTTTGGTTGATTAGACCTATTTTGTTTATCAGTACACTGATCGACAAAATATTCAACCAATAATTTTTAGCGACTACACTGGAGATATCATATCCATTATCCATTTATAATCTATCCATTCATCTCCTCATTAACTGGGAAAGAACACACAGTTTAAAGCCTCAAGCTTTTACTGAAGCAAGGTCAATTCTTTTCCACTTTTGTTTCACAATCTGGTAGATTCAAGGTATACACGAAGCCAAAGGGCTAAAGGGATTGTTGACCCTATATTCAAGTTGCTACATCAAAGTGATTTTAATATGTTTCCTTCACCGTCTCATCTCCAATGAACCAAGAGTTTTCCTCCTACTAAAACCAGATCTCCATTGCTAGATGAAGTATCTACTTCTATTATTGATAAAGCTATACCTATAATTACCCCTTTGAGATTTGTTATCCCTCCTTTTCATATTCCTACAATGGCAGTTCAAGGCCCCTAGGGCAATGCTTTTGGTCCTCTCAATCTTACTCCACCTTTACATGAGCTTCCATGCAGTTCTAGGAAGAACTTCCCCAAATTCTATGGTGATGGGAAAGTTCACCCTGATGAGCACATTACAGCTTTTAGCATAGCTTGTGGAGTAATCAGAGTAGAATTTGAATATGTAGCAGTTAGGATTTTTGTAGAGATATTACAAGGTGCTCTGCAGATTGGTTTTATCATCTACAAGCTTAATCTATGACTGATTGGAATACTCTCAAAGCTAAGTTTGAAGCTAGATTTAAACCTACAGAAGATGCACATACACTTCTGGCTCAACTTACATAGATGAAGAAAGAGCCTCATGAGCCCATGAGAGACTTCATAGCCAAATTTGACAAATTGAGAAACATAATCCTTGTAATTGCTAGACCTAGAGCTGAGAATCTCAAATGCTTTTCATTAATTCTCAACTACCTGAAGTCAATTTTCTCTTGAGATGTGCTGGTCAAATAAATCTTACTACAGCTCAACTTTTGGCCATTGAGGTAGAAGATGATCTCATTTTAGCAAGGAAAATAAGAAGAGATCCAAATAGAAATAGAGCTTCATCATCTTTTGAATTTGCATCTACAAGCACCATAGATCCAATGGTGTAGAAATTGGCAAATGAGTTGATTACTCTCAAAAAGCAAATGGCTCAAGGAATGTCTTCTACTCCTTCATACAGAAGGGCATTCCCATATCAATCATATCAGGGCAATGCTACTAGGAATGAAGGGTAATAAAATCACCTTCCTCCTCCACAAGGGAAACTTACCCTAGAAGCTCCTCCAACTAATTCAACAATGGGATATCTTGAAGCAGAATCAAAATTCTCTTATCATCCTGAATTAAATCAAGAAAATGACGCTAATCTTCTTGAAAACAATCAAGAAGAATCAACTGGTGACTCCCATATTGGTTTTCTAAACTACTAGGATGAACCTGAAAGCAAAAGAGAAGCTTTTAATGGATCATATACAGTGTTTATCTAGTCCAAAAACCAATCAATCCAATAGGCTGATAAACAGAAGATAGAAGAGCAACCATAGCCAATAGTCATAATTGCTAAACCTGGAAGCACTCTACCTTTTCAGCCAAAAGATTTGGTAATCACCCAAAAGGTAAATACATCAATTGCACCTTCCCCTTCTACTTCTAATTCGCAAACTAGCCCACCTCCCATCCCTCCTAAAATTTATAAAGTTGAATTACCTTTCTCTATACCTAGCTTGATTCAGCCATTTGACATAATCAATCATGTCAAAAAGACAAAAATACAAATGTCTGAGTTCAAATATTTATAGTCAAATCTGGATCAATTGAATAAACTGGTCCAATATGTCAAAAACCAAACCATCCCTATATGACAAAAGACTAAAAAGGTACCTCTTTATTCTCCAAAGAACACGCCTATTCCAAATAATTTGGTCATTACTCCTCCAACTACTCTTAGAAAAATAGAAACTTTCTATGTTTCCTTGTTAATTAATGGTCACAAGCTGAGTAACTGTATTATAGACTCATGCACATTTGATAATGTCATGTCAGCTAAAGTAGCTAAGTCTCTTGGTATCACACTAACCAAGACATTTGGGAGATGTTTCTCCATGGAAAACAAGCAAGTACCATTGCTGGGGCAAATCAAAGATGCCCAATTTGCATTTGTAGCCTTTCCAGACAAGAGAATCAAGATGACTATCTTGGTCACTGACATTCCAGCATCTTATGGCATTTTGCTTAGATGAAATTTTTTCAAGGACATGGGTGGAGAATTAAACATGGATATATCTAAGGCAAGGATCCATATCCAAGGCATGATGAAGAGGTTGCTCCCTAAAAAGGAAGCAAAGTATGTAGTCACCCAGACATCAGCCCCTAAAGCTCAAATCCTTTTTGAATCTATAGGTATGGGTAACTATTTTTTGTCTATAGATGAACCACATGAAACACTTGAGAGTATTAACTTAGAAATCAATTCTACAAGAACAAAAGAAGAAAAATTGATAGGCTATAGTATAGACCAAGAAGGATTCACCATTTTTGATAAAGGAAAGTCTAAAGAAAAATTAGTATCAGATGAGATATGGACTTTGGAATTTAATGGCAGTTGTTCCTTTACCAGTTCAAGAGTTGGGATTGTCTTGATGTCACATCAAGGAGATATGTTCCCTTCATCTTACAAATTACAATTTAGTAACACTAACAATATAACTGAATACAAATCTCTATTGCTGGGCATGAAGGTTGCTCAAGAAAAAGGCATCAAGTTTCTTCATGCCAAAGGGGATGCTGAATTAGTAGTTTGTCAAGTGAAGAATTTATACCAAACTAAGAATGAAAGATTGCACCATTACCATAACTTGGTTTGGGACTAAATTGAAATCTTTGATGCTTTTAACATTTTTGCCACACCCAGAGAGTCTAATGATAGAGCTGATGCACTTATTATTTCAGGAACTCTCTTAGTTCCTCATTCAGATTTCAAAAAAGATAGGTATACCATTGAGCTAGTTTATAGACCAAGTGTTCCTGACAATGCTGATCATTGGCAAGTGTTTAATGATGATCATCAAATCATTGCCTTTTTGGAATGAAAAGATAATTTTAAACAGCTATGTTTTGAAGGTAGTGAACTTTAGAAGAATGAATCTGTGTCTGAATCCAGCTCAGAAATAAATGAAGAATTCTTGCAGTTGAAAGGAAACAAAATTCCTAAAGGCCTAGTTTCTCTTGAAAATTTGTTTGACAAACATGATAGATTCATTCAACAATAGAAAATAGACTTGAGTTTCTCTCAAGGATTTGATCAAGTGAATCTATCTATTAAAGAAAATCCCAAGATGATCAATATTGGTAAGAGCTGCACCCCTGAAGAAAGATTCAAGTTCACCTCTTTACTCTGTCAATACATGGATGTCTTAGCATATTCTTATGAAGACTTGAAGTCTCTTAGACTAGATGAAATCTACCATAACATTCCTCTCAAGGCTAACTCAATGCCATACAAGCAAAAATCCAAATAGTATAATCTGAAAATATTAGGTATTGTTTTATCTGAGATACAAAAGATGTTAAATGCTAGAATCATCTTTCCAATTCATCATTCTACATGGATTGTGAACATAGTGCTTGTAAGGAAGAAGAATGGTGAAATATGCATTTGTGTAGATTTTAGAAATTTGAATCAAGCATCTTTGAAGGATAATTATCCTTTGCCAATTATGGATCAAGTGCTTCAAACAGTGACAGGTGCAGAGATGTTATCAATGTTGGATGGCTTTTCAGGTTATAATCAAGTTGAAGTTGGTGAGGCAGACCAACACAAGACTACATTCACCATGCCTTGGGGTACATTTGCATATAAGAGAATGCCTTTTGGTCTAATAAATGCTAGTGCTACCTTTCAGAGAGCTATGGATTTGGCTTTCAAAGATGAGATTGGTAAATTCATAGTGGTATACCTTGACAATTTGACTATCTTTTCAAAGCATCGATCTGATCATGTACGCCACCTACAACAAGTGTTGGAGTGTTGCCACTAGAATGGTATTTCCTTAAATCCTAAAAAGTCTATTTTTGGAGTAACAGAGGGGAAAATCCTTGGACACATTGTGTCTAAAGAAGGCATAAAGATTGACTCAAATAGAGTCAAGTCTATTCAAGAGCTTAATCTACCTACAAGTAATAATATTGTTCATTCTTTCTTCAGAAAGATGAATTTATTACGGAGATTCATCCCTAAATTTGCTGAGAAGACTAGACATATTGTGAACATGATGAAAGGGAATACTATCTTCAGCTGGACTAAAGAAGGTAAATCAGCATTTTAGGATATCAAAAATGCCATTGTTCATGCCCCTACCTTGGTTTGCCCAGATTACAACAAGAATTTCATCATTTATAGCTATGCATCTGAACACACTCTTTCAATGATTCTTGTTCAACAGGATAAGGAAGGTATGGAATCTCCTATTTCTTTCATGATTTGCCCTCTCAAAACTCATGAGATGAAGTATTCAAATATAGAGAAGCATGTTTATGCCTTGGTAAAAGTAGTCAAACATTTCCACTTCTATATTCTGAATTCACATACTATTGCCCTAGTACCTAACACTACAGTCAAGTCTATATTAACTCAGCAGGAGTTTGGCACAAAAAGAGGTAATTGGATTACAAAGATCCAAGAGTTTTATCTAGACATCAAGCTGACAAAGCTGGTCAAGGGTAAAGGCTTATGCCAATTAATTACTGACAATAAGCTAGAAGACACATAATGTGAAGAAATTAAAGTGGAAGAGACACCAACATTCTTTTTTGTCTCCACTACCAATGAGTGCTATTTAGGTATCACTCATTTCCTTATGGTGAATGTCCTACTCATTTGTCTCACAAAGAAAGGAGGACTATCAAATTGAAAGCTGCAAATTTTGTCCTTTTAGATAACGGCCTGTACAAGAAAAGCATAGATGGAGTATTCTTTCACTGTGTAGACAAAGAGAAACAAACCCATCTTTTGAAATCTTTCCATAATCTGGCCTATGGAGGACATTTTTCTACTCCTGTGACTACTCAAAAGATTCTACAAGATAGGTATTACTGGCCAACTCTTTTCCAATATGCCCATAAGTGGGTGAGAAAATGTGAACTCTGTCAGCAATTTGTTGGAAGACCCAAGTTAGTTGCTATGCCTCTCAAGCCAGTAATCATAGAAGAACCTTTCCAACAATGGGGGCTTGATTTTATTGGAACAATAAACCCATCTTCAAGTGGTGGACATGATTATGTCCTTACAGCAAATAATTATTTCACCAAGTGGGTAGAAGCAATCCCAACTAAGCATGCTACTTCAGAAGTTATATGCAACTTCCTCAAAGAGAATATCATTTCCAGGTTTGGAGTTCCAATCAAAATTGTTACTGATAATGCAACATGTTTCACCTCTCAAGAGATTACACAATTTTGTTTCCATTTTGGAATTACACTCTCTCACTCTTCTAATTATTTTCCACAAGGGAATGGACAAGCTGAATCTAGTAATAAGAATCTGGTAACTATTATCAAGAAGCTAGCAGATGACAATCAGAGAACATGGCATAAAGCATTGGTTGATGCTCTATGGGTAGATAGAATCACACCAAAGAGGACAATTGGTATGTCTCCTTTTTGACTTCTTTATGGTATCAATGCTAAAATACCAATCACCTTAGAATTTCCAGCCTTGAAATTGACAAAGGCAATTGAAGATTAGACATATGAAAGTTCTCTTGATAAAAGAATCATGTGCCTAGCTGAGTTGGAGGAATAGAGAACCATGGTGGTGGATAGAATTGTTGCTCATCAAATTCTGGTAAAGAAACTCTTTGATTAGAAGGCCAAAAATCATGATTTCTACATTGGGGATCAAGTCTTGTTGTGGGACAAAAGGATAAAACCAAAGGGGATGCATGGACAGTTTGACTTCCTTTGGAGAGGCCCATTTATAATTCATCAACACATTGGTGAAAACAACTTTTTATTGAAATATCAAGATGGCACACTTTTTTCTTTGCCCCACAATGGGCAGCATCTGAAACATTTCAACTCTTGAAGTGTCCATCTTTGCATTTGTATATATGTATATTTATACAATTTTCAATTCTGTTTTGTTTTGTTTGTTTCCATTTTTGATACCTTTCATTTCTAGGTAGCATGACTCCATAACCTAATGGTACATGTGAAGACACTGGAGGTTTTGGATTCTACTCCTTTCAATTCTTTTTGCAATTGACAAAAGTTCCCCAACTGGAGCTAGCTATTGTTCCCCAAAAAATATCACTCATTTTTGGGACAACATTTGAACTATTTTGGTATTACAGACCAAAATTGTCTCTTCCCTTCTCGAAATTTGTCTTAGGCATTCAATTTTTTTAATTTTCAAGCTTTTTAGAAATCTATAGACTCTACAGGTAGGTTCATTTCTATAGGTTCAAAGACTTATATAGGTGGTCTCAGTCAAAAGAATCAATTTTTAACACTTAGTCATTTTTTGGGATTACTTCAGTGCTTTGGTTCAAATAAAAATCTACATCAACAAACATCAACAACAGGTTCAACATTTGGTTCATCCTTTGGTTCAACATCTTTTGATTCAAAGGGTTGGTTCAAAGCCTAGGTTCAATTAGAAATGTCTATCAGCAAGCATTCAAGCAAAAAAGGCTTGAACCATTAAACCATTAAACCACTTTGGTTCAAAGGTTCAAATGGTTCAAGGTTCAATAGGTTTAATGTCTTTGGCAAGAGTTAAGCGCTTCATCAAGGTTCAAAGTTCAATCACTTCAATTGGTTCATCAGCTTCAAAACACTTAGCTAAATCAAGGCAGCTTGAACCATTGAACCATTAAACCATTGAACCACTTTGGTTCAAAGGTTCAATGGATTCAAGTTTTAATAGTGGGTTCAATCAAATGGTTTGTCAGTCAGTTCAAAGCTTTATTTGAATCATTGAACCAAAACTTGGTTCAACAGTTGGTTCAATGTCTTGGTTCAACAAAAAGGTTCAACATTTTGGTTCATCCACTTGGTTCATTCAATTGGTTCATTCAATTAAACCATCGACTTGAACCATCGGCTTAACCCATTTTAGTTCAAAGCGTTGGTTTAACCGATTGGTTCAATGAAATGATTCAACTGTTGGTTCATCGCCAAAGTTTAAAAGGGTGGTTCAATGTAAAAGGAAGCTACCCAAAGGACAAGTGCCCTTGTGGAAGACACTTAATCGACAAAAGCACCCTTTAAAAGGGTCATTTTCAAGGAAGCTAAAAGGTAATTCTTTCAGATTTTTGTTTAAGGCATTTAAAATTGGCTAAGACATAATTCTTTCAGAATTTTGTCTGAAGGAATTCCTTCGAACAAAAAGTCTGAAAGAATTCAAGAAGTGAATGTGGGCAAAAAATCTAAAGACTTGTTCAAAGACTTGGCGAAACAAATTTCTGTGGACTTTCCATCCATGGGAATTTTCCTCAGACTTTTTGTCTGTGGGAATTTTCCCCGAGGAAAATGTCCACGGGAAAATACCTGCGGTGAAAACCTGAGGGATAGTCTACGGGGGGAAATGCGGGAGACTCTTAAGGAAAATGTCGTTGAAGGACCCTGAAGGGTAGGTTTCCTTGTGGGGGACTCTCGATGGCCAAAGTAAAGGACATTTTCATGAAGTCCAAAAGAAGAATCTTAGTTACTCATATGAAGCAAGAAGCTCGAAGGCCATTTGAAGACCACCCAAAAGGCAGATACCTTTGCAGAGGGGGGGCTCTTTTTGACCCAAGGGAGATCATTCCTCAAGACCCAAAAGGGTAGATTCTTTCTAAAAAAGTGCCAAATAGAGAAGTCAAAGGACTAAGGGGTGATGTGCCCAAAGATGTCAAATTTAAGATAGTGAACTAGCCGTCGAGAGCACATCGATGGGCGTGTGAACATCAATTTTAAAGCCCATAAAATAGCTATTAATCCTTTGAATCTATAGACTAGAATGCATTCCTAGAATTCAAGGCCAAGACTAGCAAAAAGTGAGGAAGAAATAGAACAGCAAACTGAATCCAAGACCCAGTTCAATTAACCAGAAAAGGAGGAATGATGAAGGTAAGATCAGATCGCCAGGTGGACATTGAAAGTTTCACACTTTCAATAAACATGACTTGTTTCCCTACATTGATAAAATCAAATGGGTAAAATGCCCCTAAGTCCCAGCCTATCTTCTTAAGAGATTCCAATGCAACATGATGTGTTACTATTCCTGAGTTCTTGAAATGGCTATATAAGGGACTCTCTTGTTATTGTAAAGGATCTCTTTTTTGACAATTAGAATGAACCTTCGCCCAAATTGAAAGGCACTTCTGAGACTTTGAGCTCAGTTTGTTTATCATATTTTGTTATTGGAATAAGAAAACAAATGGTTTTTTAAACTTTGTGCTGTGATATCTTTGTTGTTAAGGAAAATGTTCTTATGTCTTTTTCCTTGATGTATTTTCTGTTCCTTTAATTCAACAAGCAAGATTAGTGAAATTAGTCAAAAAGATATCCTGAAGAGTTGACTGTGGAGAGACTTTGTGCCCCCATAATTGCCTTTTAGTGTGTTTTCTTTTCATTTCTATGTAAAGGACTTTGAGAAGACTTTGTGCTCTCATTATTCTTCATATCTTACTCTTGAGCAATCTAGGTGAAGACTTTGTGTTGCATCTCGATTTGTTGGTTATTACATCTTTTGATACATTGTGTTGTTACTACTTGGAGTATTCTTGTGGCTTGCTGAATAGTACTTCTAAAAGAAGAGGAGTGTTTTCTATCATTTTCCTTGAGTTTTTCCTGTGATCTACACGCATCATCTCTGAAGAAAGAGAGATGGATGATTTGTCCTACCCTTGAGTATTATTTTCTATTAATATATATATATATATAGGGAACCTCCCCTTGATGAGAGGAGAGATCAATATCCTTTTTATGTGGTAAAAACTACACATTTAGATGGCCAGTCTTCCTACTTTGGCCGATCAGACCTATTTTGTTTATCAGTACACTGATCGACAAAATATTCAACCAGCAATCCCCACATGGGAAAAGAAGCTCATGAGTTTCAAAAACCATAGTAGTGTTTAAATACCCTAATTCATGGTGTAATTTTGGTGGGTTATTCATCAAATATTACCTCATGATCTCCCTTTGATAAATCTTAAAAGCTACACAAAATTAAATACAATCAAGTTCACCATGTTGAGATGTATTATAAATTTTTCACTAATTGGGTAAGGATATCTCCACTATATTGATTTCTAGAAGTTTGTTATACTACTCTATGTTATTTGTAGACCTATTAAAAGTTATATTATATCTAAAAAACCTATAATTCTAATTTTTATTTTGGCCATTAGCATTACCTATTTTTCTCTACATGCCCAAGAAGTCATTACTTAATTTTTGGAAGATTAGTTGTATAGAGTCTAGCTCTACTTTGGTGGAATCCATGCATTGAGAAATTGTATTATTGGATGGAATGAAATGTTGGTTCTATTGGTGACCATTAATCTAATAATGATTTTTCAATTAATTATAATTTTGATTTGATGTTTGCATCAAAGGAGCCAGTGTGTACAATTCATTTTGGTTGAATTTAGGAACATTTTGATTCACATGAGGAATTTGATTCAAAGATGGTAAACCAACATTGATGCTAGGGGTGCCTAGTACATGAAGATTGAGTTTTCCATCAATGTTCATGGCCTCTTCATATGATAATGCTAGAGTGTTGATAGTAGCAACTCTTCACAAAAATACTACAATAATTGAGTCTAAAGCATTATTGTACATCTCCAATACCAAAGCTTGTTCTAGTTTATATGTTGTGCTTAACTAGGTGTACATATTTTAAAATATTTAATTAAAATCTTAGATTGGTTTATTGGGCTCCCTCTTCATTATGGTAAAGTGCTAGTACACCAAACTAGGACTAGTGACCTACCTAAATTTGGTAAGAAAAGTGGTTTGACACTCATTCCAAGAAGTAATTGAATTATCCTTCAGCTTGAGGTACCAATAATAATTTTCATCCTATAATGTAAAAGGTAAAATCTTGCATGCAACATCTTCATTAGTGACATTCATTAACCTCAAAGTAACCTTGAAATACTTGATGTGCTCTTCTATCATTATCCCTCCTAAAAGGGAAAAAAAAAGGTAAATATTTTTCTTAATTCCTTAATAAATTTTACACATCCCCTGGGATGGAAATAGTATACCCAATAAACCAAGGAATTTTTTGAGCCATAAGAGGATTAATAGGTAGAGTGTTATTTACTAAGGAAGGTGTTCTAGTTTAGGGAACTTTAGGCACAATCGATGAATATCTAGGCCTTCTATGATTTTTCAAAGGTGAAAGTAATAGACTAGCCTAGAACCTAGACCTAGTCACTCTTTTGGGTGTCTCCAAAATAACTCAAACATAAGGTTTAACCTATTTTATTAATAATGTTAATCCATCCTTCTAACATCAACTTTATTTTTGTTGACGTGGGTTTTATGCACACCCTAAAATTTAACAAGGTGATCTCTAAATTTTTAGGATCCCAATGTAGGTAAGCTCCACTCTAGGGCATGATATGTGGGTTGGTTTAAAAAATAAGGTGGTATAATAGTAGGCTGAGTATGTAGGTTGTTAATTGAGTTGTTCATGTAGTAAAATGAATCCTAAAAGAAATCAAACCTAAGTGGGTGGTTGGATGGGTGGATATTAATATAAAATGGGTAGATCAAAAAATAAAATCTAAAATAGAGAATGGTAGATCAAAAAAAAGGTTGTATGTCCTCAAGGATTACCCCCTAAATTGGTTTCTATTATGGATGAGTGTTTCTAGAATGGGTGCTTACTTTTTGTAGCTATTTCACACTTATAGGCAAACACAATTAAAGAGTCTGGGAATAAAGAATATAAAATTAATGATCTCAATTGAAATTTTTTTTCCTTTTAGATTTAATTTTTCATGCCCTTATTGAGGATATTACATCTCAGAGCAAGATGTGTCTAGGGTAGCTATAACACACACCTAGATGACTATACTAGAAAGAAAACACTCTTGTGTACCATAGAATGTTAACATAGTTTGAACTAATAATTTTGACCAATAAAAACTACTAACTTTTAATAAATTCTACACATATAGAATTGGGATATATCAATGATAAAAATTAGAATTATATGTATCTTTTCAAACTTTTAATTTTTTAGTTAACAGAACTAAGAAAATAAAACCTTAATAGCATAGAGATGGAAATAAAGACCATCAACATAGTTAAGTGATAATTAAAATTATTTAATCCTATATTAATAAAATAACTTTTTCCAATACTTTGGAATGAGGTTAATACATGTATAAATAGACTTGGGGGGTATTATCATCCTCCAATTTCATGAAAACTCATAATTACATTAGATAATTAGAACCTCGATTCTAATTTGAGTCTCAAAACTACATGTATGCATACATATAGTTAGATATCATTATGTCTAAACATAAGTCAACCTGTATAATTAAATGTAGTGTGTGCATGATCATAGACATTCCAAGAAATTTTTACATTCAATTTATAAATACAACTAAACTATGAGTACAAGACTTATTACTTTTTGCATGTATATGTATAAAATTAGCCTTCAACTCAAGGTTAACTAGATTTTTGCATGGCACTACTAATTATTGGATGCATTGAAGTGGATATGGGGTTTGAACTAGAATTTGAAGTGCCAACTTTATTCTTCACTTCCAAAACTTGAAAATTCTTGGCCCCAAGGTCATGCTTCTACTAGATAATATCCATATTTAACAATGGATGTCTATGAACCCTTTTTACTTGTTCTAAGAACCTTGCATGATCAGTTTTTGTATTTCTAAAGTTTATTACAAAAATATCCACCTCTATCACCTTCTTCATTAAAAAAATTAGCTTGACCTCAATCTCTTCTAATGAAAGTCCCTAAATACTTTTCTTGAATTTAGAAGAAGTCTATTGAAGAAGCTGATAAACAGTGATTCTACTTATAAGCCTACACACTAATTATCTTATGAGAGATTTAGTTCTTTTAGGATCTACAAAATGAGAGTTTCATGTTTAGTGTATTTAGGTATTATTGCCTCAACTATAATAATCCACTCCCTAGTTTTTTGTGTCCTGGTGACCACCAATTTGTGAGCATTTTAAGCCTTTAATGTTGCCATTAGATCAAGGTGGTTGTATTCTTTATTTTGTATAAATAATAATTATTTTTAGTTTATTCTCATCCTACTTCAAAATTTTAAATATTTTGTGGGTGTCAACCAAATGAGGGGTCAACTTTTCCCTCATTGAAATAATGGCCTCAAGAATATTTCCTAATTTGAAAGTAACTTTTGAGACATAAGTGTCAATTTCTAGAGGAACATGAATTATTCATTAATGTTATTTTATTTATTCCAAATCTTTAAAATGGTATTTCTTTACTTTTTCTAATTCATGCTTAAGCTCTTGCCTAACCATTTACATTCCTTCATGACATTCCAACAAGGCATCCTTCTATGTCTCAAGATAGGACTTGTATTTCTCTATGTATGAGGATTTCCACAATTTCCTATTCTTTCTCTTAGAAAAGGTAAATACCTCTTGTCTCTCTTCTAGGATTATACCTCTTCTAGTGTGATATTTTAATTTTCTCCTTCTTACCCTTTGGACACTCCCTATAGATTTATAAAATATATAACTTATTGTGTGCAGTTATATGATTATGAGATTTGGCTTCTAAGAATCCTTTGACCCTAAATCAACTGCCCACTAAGGAATGACCAATTGGGCTAGGTTGGTTAGTTGAGTATGCTTAGTTGTAGTCTCAACTAATGTTTCTTTTGGTGATTGTTTCAAAGCCTCTTCAATTACTTGGTCTGGAAGGGAAGGCAAATGATCTTAGACCAATCCACTCCCCTATTTCTAGGTAGTGGGTGGACTGTGTATACTATTTTATTATTTACATTTTTCCCTAGGATGTCATAGTGGTACATTAAGAAGAGCTAGAGGAAGGCATTGACAAGTCTATGATTTAATGATACATGAATTTGGAAACTTGTTAATGCTCCATTGAATTTCTTAGAGGCCTTTATTTTGGATTTAGGGGGTGTTAGGGTAATGGCAGAAGTAGATAAAGAAGTAGTGGAGGAAATTAAGAATGTTAATATAACTGGTGGATTGGAAAAAATTGGAAAAGTGGAGAGAGTAGGGATAGAAGAGACATTGTATGCCTTGGGAATGACCATAGGTGGTTAGGAAATGCAATCAAGAAGAACTAAACCAACTATAGAAAGGGAAGCAAAAGAGAAATCTTGAGTATCAGAGACAAAAGATGTCATCTCCTCACCTAATTGATTATCATCTAGAGGTACCTTTCCTTTAATGTAGTGGACACTAATGGATTTTTCTCTCTATAACTCCTCTTCATATGGATCTCTTTCTTCACTAATATACTTTCCTTAAGTAGCATGTTTTTGAGTTGAAATATTTCTTAATAATTTTTACCCAAAAACTAGGTTATTTGGAAGAGGATGAGCCTTTGGTTTCCTCTTATAATAAATTGTAGCCTTTTTAGCTATGGAGAAGGCCTCTTGAATTGGTTTAGATGAAACATACACACTTGTGAGTTCTTGTAGGGGTGGAGGTGCTAGATGGTTTGGTCTCTCTAAATTTAAAGAGTTAAGGAAAATTAGATCTCCTTGAGCTCTTCTAGGTCCATATTAAATTATATCAAGTTTTTTTTAAATGGATTTCAATGTATATGGAACTTATTAAGAAGGATATCCTTATTCTAGTAATGGCTATGGAGGCCTCCTAATCTATAAATTTTAGGGAGCCCATCTACCTGGGGATGAGACCCTAAGTCATGCATTGACAATAGAAATAGATGGATCTCCTTGTATGATTTTCATATGCTCTTCCCTCAATCCTTTTGTTCGTTCCCTTTCCAAGACCTAGGCAGCATACTTGGCATTTAAAAATAAAAATTCATGATCACAGGGTTCATGTAGGTATGGAATATCAAGGCCCTTGATATGATTTTGAATTTTTCCATGAGTGTCCAAATCCCTGTGAGGTAAGGTAGGTAATGAATAGTACCCTCTAATTTTTCCTAGTTCTATAAAATGCCTCTAGATTATGTATCACATTCAACCTATCATCAGATCAAAGCTATAGAATGTAATTTTCTTCTTCTTATTCAAATACTCACATACACTCCACCATATTTTAAATGTTATATCTTGTTCTTCTAACTTATCTGGCATGTACTTGAGAAGATGTAAGGGATTAGCCTTATTACTAATGACCATAATCACTATGTAGTCTGGATATAACCAATAGTCATTTATGGTGTTAATGGGTACACATACTTTTCAATGTGAGTGATACTCTTAGCAAATGTGTATATATGCAAGAATGAATAATAATTACAAATGTGATTTTTTATGTAGTCTAGAGCCAGGTCCTAGAGTGACCCATAATGCATATATACTTTTCCCATCATAGTGTCTAAGAGGTATGACATCATATCGAAATGTCCACCAACAAGTTCTATATCCTTGTATAAAACTTGTTCTCACAACCTGACACTTATTATCTCCCCCAAGGCAAAGTTAAGTCTAAGGTCATCTTCATATCTAAAAGTGGAACCCATTATAGGTGAATAAAATGGATTCTTAGGACACCATAAAGTTTATTTAGGAGGGCCATCCCAATGTGAACCCCCATCCTAACTTTGATGATAGGTATGGGGTCCTTATCCTTTAGGAAGATAATCTCCCTAGGGATAATCCACTTACTCAGTGTTTTGTCTACTAAATTATTTTATTCCATCTTACCATATTGTGATGTTAACATATTCAATTGAAAAATATAAATACCTTTGAAATACATCTCCTGATATATAATCCATGACAATATTATATTCAATACGTTTCAAGTAGGTGTCCCCTATTATCTTTCTAATGAAGAAGTGATTTTGTAGCAGGTCTATGCATGGCATCACTTTGGGTTTGGTCATTGTAAAGTGTAGCCATTATTGTTTGAGAAGAATTAGGTCTACCACTAATTGCTTGTGTGTTGGTGTTAATCTCTCCTCCTAAGTGTGGGCATGAAATGCGTCAATGTCATCCCATAGAGATGAATACTTAGTGTATTTATCATTAAAAATAGTTAAGTTAAAAAATAATATCAGTGTACTCAGTAGAGTCCTTAATTAAGAATTGGCATGGTGTCAAAAATCCTCAAAATGTTCTAGATGAAGAGGCCATTGTTAATTGACCATTATTATTGGAGGTACAATCACTGAGAGGGGGGCTACATCAATGAGCCCAAATAATTTAAATTTAATTTCAATATTTTCAAGATCTTAATAAATTATCACAAGCATTCATGAAATATACACATCATTCATAATAATGAACAAGAAAAATAATGCAAGATCAAACACATAACACATGACATATGTGGGAAACCATCTTGGGGAGAAAAACCCACTAGAACCTACAATTGGAATAACATCCTATAATAACAAGAAATAATTTAGATAAACTAAAACTGATCAAGGAACTACCATCCTTTATTTTAGTGAGACTACAATCCCATAAGGAACTATGACACCTGTCTAGATGAGATGCCACACCAACTAGACCTTTAGCAAGTTTCACCTTACAAAGAGGCTGTAACCCCCTAGATGTTGAGTAGAAATAAAAAAAACTATGAACACATCTCTTGAAAACTTATTTCCTACCAATATAATAGAGATAAGAATCATATAAGCTCTCATCAACTTTGCACACTCAAAGCATCCAAAATAACCTCTTGGATCACACTCAACCTCTTCACTTATACTCAACCTACAAGATCACTATTGTAACATCAAAAACATGACCCACATGTCATACACATAGTCCTCAATCCTATATACTTAGTAAATCATCTATTGGGCACTCTCCCTCTCCTTCACTTCATAACTCTCACATACACAATCCTCTAGCAAGTCTAGAAACCATTACATTTGGTTTCACTATTTATAGAGCATTCATGATCATCACCATCTTGGTTGAACAATAGGAATTAATTAACCCTTAAGGATTATTTATAATAAAAATATGGATAAAAAAAATCTTCTTAGGTTTTCCATAGAATCTATGGGTCACCCTTAAGCAACTACACCTTTCAATTAGGCCCTTATAGCTCTTATAGGTCTCATGGAGACCAATTCACCCATTTAGAACTTTATCTTGAAAAAAATAACATAGGACCACTTTCAAATACATGGGTCCACTCCTTATGTCCCCTTCATCATCCATAAATGATTATAGTCATCTTTACTCACCTATGTGTATGCTCAATCAACTCAAACAATGACCTTGTACATAAAAACATCATAAACGGACACACACTCAACTTGTTAAGCATTGTTCTTACTAAAGATAGATTGATCACACCTCTAATATATATATATATATATATATATATATATATATATATATATATATATATATGACTCGAGAAGGATAATTGATTTTATGTTGATTTTATTTTGATGTTTCATGATGACTTAACTATTTTATAATGTTTTAGAATCCATATATATATATATATATATATATTCCTATATATATATATATGATCCTATATATATATAGGATCATATAGGAATATATATATATATATATATATATATGGATTCTAAAACATTATAAAATAGTTAAGTCATCATGAAACATCAAAACAAAATCAACATAAACTCAATTTTGATGTTTCATGATGACTTAACTATTTTATAATGTTTTAGAATCCATTAGGATCATATATATATATATATATATATATATATATATATGATCCTAATGTATTCTAAAACATTATAAAATAGTTAAGTCATCATGAAACATCAAAATTGAGTTTATGTTGATTTTGTTTTGATGTTTCATGATGAATTAACTATTTTATAATGTTTTAGAATCCATTAGGATCATATATATATATATATATATATATATATATATATATATGATCCTAATGGATTCTAAAACATTATAAAATAGTTAAGTCATCATGAAACATCAAAATTGAGTTTATGTTGATTTTGTTTTGATGTTTCATGATGACTTAACTATTTTATAATGTTTTAGAATCCATTAGGATCATATATATATATATATATATATATATATATATATATATATGGATTCTAAAACATTATAAAATAGTTAAGTCATCATGAAACATCAAAATAAAATCAACATAAACTCAATTATCCTTCTCAAGTTACTTATAGTCCATGGTCAAACACATAGTCAAATTTTAAGCTTCATAACTTTCACTATACACACTTTTAAAACTTAAAATATATATTTATATATGTTCGATGGAGATATCTACATATTTTATTTTTACACTATGGTAAAATTATGCATATATAGAAAGATATAACACAAATATTAAGCACTAGGTTTTTTTTCACAAATTTGAATATTTAAATCCAAACAGTCACAATTAAACTTTGAACACCTTGTCCTCATCTTGTGTCCTCACTGCTTACATAAATCATACACTATAAATATTATTTTAAGGAGATGAAACTTTATTTTTTTAAACAACTATCACTTTTACCACTTTGATTTCACTCGCACCATTAGATCAATAACTTGTAGTTCCTCTTAACCAATGAACTTATCTATACTAATTTTTTATTATTATATTAGGCACACAAACTTTATTATCCACATTAAAATTATTTCCTAAGAAACATAGCCATAAATAACATATTTCATAATGTCCTAAAATGGTGTAAAACTAGGAGTTTCCCACAACTCCTCATATTCCTTCTTCTCCTTGGTCATCTGATACTTATATTTCTTATTATGATTAGGCTTAATATAATCAACATGCTCATCCACTACAAATTCTCCTTTTCTTCTAGAATTGGATTGACAATACATGGAGACAACATAGATTTATGGCATACCTTTTCATCTAAAGAATCCACCTTATTACTGGGAACCTCATCACTAGAGACTAAAAATTGATGTTTTTTTCATGATACATTCTCAATAATGGTAAGATTTTCACTTGGATCCATACACATCTCATAACTAGCCTCAACCAGTACCTTGGTCCTCTCCTTGAGCTTGGTATCTTTATCCACAACATGAGTAGACAATGAGGTCTCTTGATAATATTTAACTTCTATAAAATTCTCCACCATAACAAATAAATTATTTAGACCAGTGGACCCATCATAAATCATACTTACCACCTTTGGGTTTTTTAAGTTAACCTTCCTTTTTCCTTGCACTCTAGGAGCCTGATTGAACTCATTTTGACTTGATGGCCTTTACTTGAACAATCTAGCAATGTGACCAATCTTATCATATTTGTAGAAAACAATACTCCTTGATGGAAACATAATTTGTCTTACATTATTTGGATATAAAATTGTAATGTGTTCTATGTCATGACAAACAAAACAACCTCCTCTTTTTGAAGAGGACTCACTTTGTCTAACCTTATGTGGACAATGGTTTGCAAAGTGTCCCACATCAAGATACTTGAAGCATTTAATTTTGTTCACACATTATGACTAATGATCCCCATAATAGTTCTATGTAAAATCATTTCTAACAAGTCTCTTACATTCTTTAGATTTATACCCAAATTGATTACATGTGTAACAATGACCATTGAAACTTACATACCTCATGGTATTTGGATTTCTGATCTGATTTGTCTTCATTCTACCACCACCTTCATTCCTTGTCTAATAATTTGTCTTCAAATTATGATTCTCTTTGTTCAAATTAGTCTTCATCTTGTCTTGAGTTGCATTCTCTTGTTCTTATTTGTATCCAATACTAGTTATATCACTTATATGCTTCTGATCATTCAAAATATTATCTAGAACACCCAAGCTCTTTTAAAATCTAAAAAATGACTTCACCTTACTAGATGTCTTCTCTAACTCAGATTTGAATGACTCATTTGTAATTACACACCTTGAACATTCATATTCTTTAGCTTTCAAGATTATAGATAGGATTTCTAATTGATAAGTAAGATGCTTGACTATATCTTCATGTTCCTTTGTATCTTCATTCATTCTTTCCTCATACACCCTAAATTACTCCTCATAATATTTGAGTTGAGACTTCATCTTATTGTTAATATTATTCTCAATTTTTATTTCTTTAAGAGATTTTATCAATGCAGTATCATAGTCCACCTCATCTTCATCATCATATGAATCACTCTAAATAGACTCTTTTTAATGTGAGAAACTTCCTTCTTCAGCCATAAAGGGCTTCATCTTCAATAGGACCATCATCTTCATAATCACACTTTAAGTGACTATCTTCACTCTCAGCTGATGAGCTATAGTCTTTATTGGTGGAGAGACTCTTCTTGTTATTGAATACCTTCTTATTATTTTCATATTTTATGAAACCTTTCTTCCTCTTATCATACCTATATGTCGTATTATCTTCATCTTGGTCCTCGTGATTCTCTTCATCATCATACTTATGAGGGAACTTACTAGCAAATTGTCTTATCTCTCCACAATTGAAGAATTTGAAGGGTAGTTTATACTTATACTCATTTTAACCTATTTTTAATTTCCTTGTAAACAAATTAATTAGTTTATCCTCATGAATATCAAAAATGTCATCCTCCTTGGGTTTCTTACCTTGGAACTTCTTTTTAGGATTCATCTCTATCTTGAATGTTACTTCCTTCTTCTATGGTATATCATCATTCTTCCTCATCTCATAGGTAGTAAGGATGTCATGTGATTCATCCAAATTTAGTTTCATAAGATCATGACTTTCTTCTATAGTAGATACTTTAGGATCAAAATTAAGAGAGAAGGACCTTAATAAATTTTGAACTATAGTAGTCTTATTCAAGGTTAACTCCAAGACCTATGATGGTGTTCACAATATCATCAACTCTCTATATAAAATATGCCACAAAATATTTTTTCCTTCATCTTAAGACTCTCAAATTATCTTCAGTGAGTCTACAACTTTACCAACTTAACTTTTGAGTTTCCTTTATAAATAGTCTTCACTTTATCCCACATTTCCTTGGTAGATGTACAAGAGATTACCTTTGTGTATTCAATATCTAAAAGACCACAATTGATAGCATTCATTGCCTTATAATTGTTCTTAAAAAATATTTTATCTACAATATTGGATGGAAGAGTAGTACATGAAGAATAACTATCCATAATAGATTGCCAAATGTCAAACCCTAGGGACATGATATAGGTCCTCATCTTTACACTCCAAAAAGCATAATTGGATCCATTAGACATAATTTATTTCTTAATAGAGAAACCTCCTTGATGACTACCTATATTGTACCTTGGATCACCTTCAAGTTGTCAAGACTTTACCAAAGGACCTACTCTATTACAAATTTTTAGAGGTACAATCACTAAGAGGGGGGGTGAATCAGTGAGCACAAATAATCTAACTTTAGTTTCAATCCTTTCAAATTCTTAATCAATTATCACAAGCATTCATGAAGCATACACATCATTCATATCAATTAACAAGAGAAATAATGTAAGATCAAGCACATAACACATGACATATGTGGGAAACCCTCTTGGGGGAGAAAACCAATTGGAACATGTAATTGGAATAATATCCTATAATAACAATAACCAATTTATACTAGTTTTAATTGATAAAGTAATTGCCATCCCTTATTTTAGTGAGACTACAATTCCATAAAGAGATATTACACCTATCTCATTGAGTTTCCATAACAACTAAACCTTTAAAAAGTTTCACCTTGAAAGAAGGCTACAACCCCCTAGATGTTGAGTAGCCACAATAACACCTATGAACATAACATCTCATAAACACTGATTTCCTACCAATCTAATGGAGATAAGAAGTATATCATCTTTCATCAAATCTACACACTCAAAGCATCCAAAAAACCTTTTGGATCACACTAGACCTCTTCACACATCCTTAACCTACGTGCACTCTATTCTAACATAAAAAACATGAAAAACATGTCATACACATATTTATATACTATATATACTCATAAAATCATCTACTAGGCACTCTCCCTCTTTTTCACTCCACAACTCTCACATACACACTCCTCTAGCAAGTCTAAAAACCATCACATTTGGTTTCACTATTTATAGAGTATTCATGATCATCACCATATTTGTTAGACAAAGGCATGATTTAACCCTTAATTATTATCTCTCATTAATATAAATATCAAAAACAATCTTCAGAGGTCAGCCATATCATCTATGGGTCACCATTAAGTAGCTACACCTTTTAATTAGGCCCATATGGCTCTTATAGGTCTCATGGATACCTATTCACCCATTTAGAATTTAATCAAGAAAAAAAGGAATACATGACCACTTTAAAATAAATTTTTACACTCATTATTTACCTTTCATCATCCTCAAATTATTATAGTCATCTTTACTCAACTCTACATATGCTCAATCAACTCAAACAATGACCTTGTAAATATGAACACCATAAATGAACATAGAGTCAAATTATTAAGAATTGTTCATAATAAATATAGATTTATCACACATATAAAATACATATATATGATCCTAATTCATTATAAAACACTCTCCAATAACTAAGTCATCATGAAACATCTAAACAACATCAACACAAGCTCAATTATCCTTCTCAAGTTACTTAGAGTCCATGGTCCAACACATAGTCAACTTTAAAGATTCATAAATTTTACTATAAATAATTTAAGACCTTAAAATATATATTTATATATTTTTAATATATTCCTCTACATATTCAATTTTTACACCATGAGTAAATTTTTCATAGATCAAAAGATATAACACAAAAATTGAGCACTAGTTTTTTCCTTCACAAATTTGAATATTTAAATCCAAAGGGTCACAGTTAAACTTCAAACACCTTGTCCTCATATCCTATCCTAATTGATTAGATAAATCATGAACCATTTTTATTATTATAATTATATTTACTCTTAACTTTTTTAAAAAACTATCACTTTGACCACTTTGACTCCACTCGCACAGTTATATCAATCTATATGATTATATGTGAACCGTTCGATCTTTATCCTTTACCTTTGATTAGTGTTAAACTTAGAACAATTTGAACTCATATCACTTAATAAAAACCATTTATATATATTTTTATGAGCACCCACTCACCATTATATCTTCATTTGGTCATGATCTTTATCTCTTACAAAATTTCTTAAGTATGGGAACCATTACAGTCTGCCTAAAAGGCCAACTTTGGACCTTAATGAATTTTATTATGTTAATATGCATGATCTAAAACTTGGAACATATTATATATTAACATAGGATAATCCAACCATATATAAATATACTCATTATACCCTCGTGTGTGTGAGATATAATACCATTAATATTCTCACTCATATTTTTCTGCCATAGAGCCAACTATGCCTTGAACTGCCTGAAAGGGCAACTTTGCACATACATATATTTTTATGTGCTTCATCACATGAAATTAAATTTATTTCATGTAAAATAGTAAAAAAATTAAATAAATCCATATGGTTAACTCATTTATAAACTTCCACATGTGTGAAGTATGACTACATCCACATTAAAATTTGGTATGGGAAAATACTATCAAAATAATATCTTCTCTCATAAGTTAATTCATCCATATATCAATTTTCTCCTAAAAATTTTGTACGTGTGAAATATGATGTCACCAAACTACGTATTCAATTATGTTTGAACATAGAAAACACTATTAAAATGCCTAGGAACCCAAATTTACACACACATATATTCGGATAAACTTCATCACATGAATTTATAATTGGACCATATTAACTTGGGACTAATTTAATCAAAACCATAAGACCAAATCCCCTTGACTCATCCACACATGGTAATTATGATGTCAGCAAATTGCCTACTTAGATTTTCTACCACTAGACCCAAAATGTCTAGATGAAAATAATGATCAATCAAATGAAATCAAATCATTAACACAAGAACTCAAAACTTATAAAACCTATTATATGACCCCTTACACATGATCACTACTTCAAACTCATCCCTAGTCATCTCTAAATAGTCAAACTCTAAAGATCAACCAAGCCTACTTCAAGCATACTAGGATAAACATATTGCACACTTTGTCATTGTCACTTAAGCTATATTTCACACTTTATCATTATCACTTAGGATATAAATTCACTTCATCCACTCACCAAGACACATTAATGACATCACCATGACATCATTGACAACTCTCCAATAGGTATTATTTCTTAAACTTTGATGGTTATGATTTATTGGATTCACTTTTATGATTAGCATGCAGATTGTTAGGACTTGTTTGTAAGGTAGTAATTTATCCCAAATTTTGTTTATGATCACTAATAATATCAATTATTTTAATTAAATGATATAAATTTAGCATTCAATTCTAGTTTATGCACCATTAATGTCCAAAGTCAATGAACTCTCTTTACTTGTGTAATTCAAATTTTAACACTTTATTCGGTAGGTATGCCATGTCACTATATTTTTACAATGTCATTAAGTCTTCTTCTTCAATTTATTAGTTATGCCAAGTAGGCTTTCAATATTTAGGGATTATGTTTTGTGTTGGTATCTAACTAACCAATTCTTGAAAATCAAAGATTTTAAACACAAACTCCAAATAAAAATTTTGATGACAAAACTCATCTACACCAAAATCTTGGTCAAAATTACTAACAAGAAATACCAAACACTTTTACTGAAGATGAAAATCTTAAAAATCTAACTATTGACCACAAATTCCTAAATTTTGACATAATTTCCCAAAGGATAAACTCCAAAATGTAAATATTGAACATAAAAATTGAAGACCAAATAGTGAGGGGTAAAATATACCAAGTAAATACTAAACATAATATCAAAATACCAATTTTTTTATGAGCAAGCAATTATAAACATAACTTGAAAAAAGAAATTGGAAAAAAAATACATAATTAATGACTTACCAAATAATTAATTATCAAACACTTTTACCAAGGACCAAATTGAACCAAGAAAAAAATCCAAACAATTTTGCTATAGAAAACCTCTAAAGGCTTGATCTGAAGACCAAATAGTGAATGCCAAAATTCAAGATTTTTGAAGAAATGAATTGGTAAATAAAATTCTTGAACACTTTTTTTGAATACCAAATTTTGGAGACTAAAATGCATATTTTCCAAATAAAATTGTGTAGATTTAAAACTTCTAAAGTAAATTAATAAGTTTGTTTGAAATGAAAAATGCATTCTCTTGTATTTCCAAAATGGTGAATTTTAGATGCAACACGTGATCATTCTTAGAATGAAGACCTTAGAAAAGGCTTGGACTTCTATAATGTATAGTGGGTCCCTATCCCAAAAAAGGAATGGGGGTATGTTGATTAAAATAGACTAATGATCTATATAAACTATATTTCCTATTTGAATTTGATTTTATGGCATTGAATTTCATGGTGTTTTTTTTGACACATGGCACTTTGTCATTTCATTTGGTAGATTAGTCATTCATTGAAGTTTTAAAGTGCCCAATTATATTTTAAAATTTTCATGATATCACTTGATAGTAATCTTCCTTTTATTTATTATTCATATATGACTATTTTCATATTAATACATGGCCTTTGATTTGGTGTAATGGGACACATGGTGGAATTTCACCTATTCTCTTGAATAGTCTTCAAATTTATCTTTGAATTCTATCAATGTATAAAGTATTGAGGTGATGACAAATGGAATGAAGGGAAAATGTAAGTGGGTTATACTTAAAAAAACATGGGTATGGAAAGGTTAATTGGTTTATTAGTTGTGGAAAATTAGGTAGGAAGGTGAATAATCACAAAGGTGAAAATGATGTGATATCTGATGTATATTTTTCATGATATGTTTATGCTTGAACTTGTTTTGTTTAAACTTTAGATGACCAAACCTAGGAAAACATGTGATTGACTGAATATTTTATATAGTTGTTTGAAATCTCTAGATGATCATCTAAATCCTTTAGATGGCCATCTAGACATTGCTTTAAATGATCACCTGATCAGTCCAAACAATCATCTAGTTATTCAAGCTGATAATATAGATGCCTTCTCAGATGATCTTCTAGCATCTTTATATGATCATTTTTATGTCACCTTATATGATCATTTGGTGTCTCCAAATGATAACTTTGTTTCCCTAGGTGATCATTTATTCATTCTAGATGATCATCTAGTGTTTCTAGATGATCATCTAAATGTTTTATTAGATGATCATCTAGAATATTTAGATAATCATGTGGATGCCACCTCATATGATTGTCTATCATCTTTGGATGATCATATAGTTTTTCTAGATGAACATTTATTTATTCTAACCGATCATCTAGTTGTCATTTCAAATAGTTGTTTATCTATTTTAGGCGATCGTCTAGTATTGGTGGATGGTTTTTTGTTCTCTCTAAATGTTTATCTTGGATTGTAGGGAAATTATCTCAATATTCAAGGCAACCATCTAGGAATTTTATTGAATTCTCATAATTAATTCCTCTACCCAAAAACATTAATTTTCACCATGGTCAGGTTTGCCTATAAATAATAACCTCAGCCCTCATTTTTCACAATTTTTTCACTCCATCCTCCACCTCTCTAAGACTTGGAAATAACCATCCCTTTAACTCTACACTTTTATCTTCCACCAAGCCTCCTTCATGTGAATTTACAACAATTTCTACTAGCCCATGCCCCTATGGCAAAGGAAAACCCTATTTTAAGAATATAATTTTCATCCTCATACTAAATCTTCTCTAGTAGGAAGACACATACTTGTAATAGATCAATAAATTTTGTTTTTAAGGGATTTTTAACATGTTTTCATATGATGCATATAGTCACTTTACATCTCATTTTTTATTATCTTTCAACACCTCATCATTGATATTCAATATCATTATCGATAGTTATTCTCTTTCTTTTGGAATTTCCCTAAGGAAATATATAGATTGATAGGGATTATTCATAGGAATGTCAACCCTTTTAATACAAAGATACAATAAATGAATGTGTAAAAAATACATGGAATCCCACCATGCCTCGCATCTAGATGGTAAGTGATGTGAATAATGATTTCAAGTTAAAAAATTTACTAGCAATTTTGAAAATGATGATGATGATAATATATTTTTCTATTTATAGCCACCTAGATTAAAAACAAAAGGGGGATAAAAACTAAATGTGTTTCAAATCCTTTTATACTCTCCATGATTGAGCTTCTAATCAAGATTATTTTTATAGGGAAGTCTGTCAAACATACCTTTTCAGGCTATTGTATATATCCTATGTACATTCAATGGATAACAATTTAATTGGTGTACCCATGTTTCCAATAGAATTAAGGATGATTTTATTATGGCTTGTGAAAATGAAAATGATTTATTTTATTTTACCAACTACATTATTGTATTTTAAAATGAGGCATTTTATCAATTTCAAGGCATAATGATTCCTACTAATTTTCATCAACAAATGGGTGTCCAGGCACTCTTCTTTGCTGACCAAGAGATAATTTTGTAATGCACTATTATACTATAGTTCTTTAAAATTACTATACAACATATTGAATTCAATTTTTTTTTAATATTACAAAAAAATTTTGTCAATCAATTACTCAAAGGAAGGAAACAATAAAGGGTCATCATCTAGCTAAGGCTTTTTCTAAAATATATGAGTAATAATCATCACCTATTCGCCCACTGATAAGAAAATGCATGAGGAGTTCAATTGTTCCTCCCCCATAATCTGATTATCAAGCTCAATTTAATGTTTTTGGTGTGATTTTTCATAATTTAATTCAATATTTTTTAGTTCATTAACAAAAAAATATAGTTTTATAATCATATTATTTTAATATTTTATAATTACTATCAAGATTTTCAAATGGACCCCAAACTCCATGTCCTCTAGTTCTACCAAGTTATTTATTCTAATGACCTATAATCTCTACTCAAAAATAAGGTATGTATTAATTTTAATTGGTATATAATGATTGATTTTTTATGTATGTCATGATATGTTACACTACTAATTGATTTGTCGTGTCAACTCCCACTCAGAGTAATTTTATACCACCACCACGATCACCCAATCTACCTCGTACTACACCACATGAGAAAGGTAAATGTTTAATGTATCCTACACCAAGTGGCATAAGATTCAAAACTACAAATTTAACATAATCATAGTTTCCTACATTTTATTTGAGTGGATTGAGGCTATAAGTAGAACTACATATCTTCAACATATAGAGATTTATGATGAGTTTCTAGGAATTGATAGTGGCATGAATGTGAATTTTTAAATCCAAAATCAATGATATAGGGTAGTTAGTCAAATGCCATTGATGATTTTCCTCAAAGGTAAAATATTCCCTCTCTTAATAGGGGAGCTTCCTTTGAATAAATTGATGTTCCCAAATCTGATGATCATATTAATTTTTTTCCTCTTAATACTTTATTAGCTAAGGATACTAAAGCATTAATTATTTATTTATTTTTAATGAACTTGATAATTGGAAATAGTGGGAGTATTAGGCCAAAGTTTTGATTCAAAAAATTAATGGACGTTTTCATAATCACTCCCAATGTAATCAATTATGTTCATTGGTTGAACATGAGCCATTCAAAATTGATGTTTTGATGAACCAGGGAGCTTCCAAAATTATTACTATGAGTAATAGTTTTAATGATAGAATTTTGGATATAATATTAAATAAGGTGAAAAATTTAAATGTGGAGGCCCAAGCTTATTTAAATGAATTGAAGAGAAATGAAGGTTATGTATCAACTATTGAGATAAAAAAAGAAAAACCTATGGTAAGTGTTTCTCTTTATTTTGAATTTTAAATTTATTTTTGTAATTTTTAAATAATTTTTTATTTGTAGTTAAAGTATACAAATTTGAAGAATGAAGTTGTTATCCTTGAGATGCATCTTATGAATGCACACAAAATTTTAACTTTAGCTATTACACTCAATGAATGACTTGTAATAATGAATAAGCAAAATAATACTTTAAAGATAATCATCAAGGAACATCGCATGAACTTGGAAATTTTGTTTAAAAATAAAGTTGATGTTGATCCTATTTTGTTTTTAGATAGAGATGTAGATCTAGATGAGCATGTGATGCTTGATAATATAAATATAGCATCTAAGGATCTTATCAAGTCATGGATCCTTAAATAAATATAAATCTAAGTATTAGTAAGTCTGAGTTAGGGGATGGAAAATAATCCAAAATAATGAGATAACCATTATTGGATTTTGCAAAAGTATTTAGTTTTTTAAATATGGGACAAATTTCTATAAGTTTTTAAAAAATGATACAGGCATTATTGGTAAAAGGATTTGACAAAAGTATTTATTTTTTTAAATATGGGATATTGATCCAAAACTCAAAAGCTTTGGTTGAAATATAATTCAAGAAATATGAACAACACAATAATAAAAATTCTATCTCTGAGAAGAGATGTTTTATTCACTAAATTTGTAGACCCAAACATATGCCTATCTCTGAGAAGAGATGTTTGATTTCCATTTCAGGCTACATATTCATTTATACATTTTTTGAAGGTGGGAGGAGTATGTGGAAGGTTACTAATATCGAGGGAGATTAATTGGTTCTAATTCCATGATTTACAATAATACAAAATTCGAGGAATTACTATTTTTAGAAACTTACTATTTTTAGACTGCACTATTAAAATTAAAATCTAAGGCACTTCCATTGGGTTTTATAGGGTAAAAATCCATTTATTAGATATCCATTCCATATCACTGCATTCTCCTCATTATTATCTTTCCAATGGTTTAAACGGTGAGTCAATTGAAGCTACAGTGCAAAATTTATGGCTCCCAGAAGTTCTGTCATCAATTGGGGTGGACCCGTCACCCGAATTGTCACCTGAATTGTTGCTCGGATCAGACATGTTTCTATAAGTTTTTTAAATATCAGATATCCATTGTTGGAAAAAGTATTTAGTATTTAGTAATTAGTATTTAATTTTTTAAACATGGAGAATTAAGTTTTAGCTATTGTATTATATATATATATATATATATATATATATATATATATATATATATTTTCAATTGTGTATTTTAGCTTGGATAATAATTATTTCTTACATTTACTATTTTGAGTGCTAGTTAAAATGGTTTGGATGTCTATGTGTATGCTTACTTTATCTATTTTAAGGCATATAGTGTGATCATCTTGGAAATTTAGATGTTCACCTTATTTTGAAGATTACGACAACATTTAAGAATATGAGGATGCATAGATTCTTTATTTACACCATGCATTGTGGTGCATAAAAAATATACTATATGTGTTTTCTTAATATGAAGAGTATTGTGTGTAAAATATATATATATATATAAAAGAGTAACACACACACACACACACACACACACACACACACACACACACATGTTACTCTTTTATAAGTTCAAATTTATAAAATTAATTGATGCATATTTAGTTACTGTACTTATCAGTTTTAAAATTTATTTCAAGCTATAAGAATTGAATAAGTGAGTTCAATTTTATCATGAAATTTACACTATTTCACACAATTTTAAAAGCATAAATTACATCTTATCTTTTGCACAACATAAAATAGATTCAAAAAAAATTAATGACCATCAAAACACATAATATAATTACTATTATATTTACATGTCATTGATTATATCAATTAACAAAAAGAATGCTTTACCAATTTAATTCCTCATAGTTCATACTAATTAACCAATTAATTATAAAAAATCATTATTATGAAAGAGTTAATAATAGATAATTCACTTGAATGAGTTGAGATTATGAAATTCAAATATATATAGAAATATGGTAGCTAAAACAATGCTTTTGATTTCATAAACTATTCGTCATAGTTACTATCAGTATGACCCACCCCATCTCAATTATATTTTAAATATCCCTTTTTATGGTTGTATTAGCGACCCTTTATTTTAGTGAGAGAAATCCAAATTTTAAATGCTCTTTCATATGTAAATTCATCTAATGAATAACATGACACATATATTCTCAAACATGCCTCTAAATTTTTATCCAGTCTATTTCAAAATTTTAATTTAATGAAATATAATGCATCAAAAACTTTTTCAACTTATATATACCCCAAAACAATTTTGGACCAATTCATATAATTTAACATACTCACTGATATTTTCTTGCAAAATAGTGTTAGGATATAATTTTTTCCATAGCCTTGTAACTGGACTACTCTCTATTGGTTCACTCAAGCAAAGATATTCATCCATCATTGTATATGCAAAATGTAGTGATTATTTTTTTATAAAGTCCTTTTGTAAAATACCCCTAACTTTAACTCCAATGATTTTCATAAACATACTAAAATGACTAATCATAATACCCATTTATTTGTGAAATTGTTTGCTTGTTACTTCTTCACTTTCTGGAATGTACCAAAATGCAAGATTCATCACTGCCATGGCTTCAAGAAATTCATCCATTTTAAAATGGTCTTGAATTTATGCTACTAAACATTGAGAAATATTTCTCAATTTCATCCTTGTATCATATATAATATTATTGAATAAAAGGCATGTTATAGGTAGTTCTTCAAGTTCTCCCACAACTAACTTAAGGAATTTTCATAAATAGTGGAGTGGAATCTCTTTCTCATCAACAAATAAATAGATATGATTAGGAATATTAAATCTTAAATAGCTATTGGGGTGATTAATATTTTTTAAAATTTCCCAATTGGTGAATATTGGTCCCTTAGAACTTTCTTGTGAGTTGTATAGCATATCTAGAGACTGCAAAAAACCCTTTTCCTTGACCATATGCAGTCAACAATATAAATGAATCTCTATTGAACATGTTTTATAAAATAATGCATTTGTTTCAACATTATAAGAATACCATATAATGTTAATAGATTTTCAAAATTTATTAAATGGTATAATAAATCTTTGTCCTTGTCCAATTACATCCTGTATTTAAAAATGAACCTTGTTAATGATGGATATTCTTCAAATATTTTATAAGTAGGTTCATATATTGATATCCATCATGTATCAACATCTTTAAAAAAATCCCATCAATCACTCCAATTGAAAACTTTTGGAATTCCAAAAACCTTTTTAGACTACTTTTCATATATGCATGCAGGTCAAAGATAAACTCCTCTACTTTTATGACATTTTAAAATGTGCTCATAATTTTGTATGCCAAATTAATTCTATGTAGCATGCATTGTATTTCAATCATGTATGGGGTAATGTTTTTTTTTTAGATTAATGATAGATAAGTTATATTTACTTGTATTACTACTACACCATCTGCACCAACACATACTAATTTTGTACCAATATCATGATTATCCATGCCATCAATATCCTTAAAAATAGAAAAAAACAATTTGTACAAGTTTTTTTGCATTATAATTTTCTATCATTTTATTTATATAAAGCAAGTGTGGTTTCCTGGAATGGTTTTAAAATTTTTATACATGCATAGAAACCCATGCCATGTTGTCAACCATTGTAAATTTGTCAATTGACAATGATATAAACTACATTTTTTTAACTTTTTCATTCAAGTCCTCCTTTTCAACCATTTCAAGGCATTTTTCCATTTCTCATGCACTTTTATTAGACCAATGTGACTACATAATTATTGAAGTAAAGCATATAAGCTTGTTTTAGGAGTTATTTTATTATTAGAGAGTTTATTCTATTTTGTGCACATATTTTTTGAATGCACAATAATAAATAGACAGTCATATTTTATAGGTTATTCATGAAATAATATTTTATTGCATGAAACAACCTACCTTTCCTATTTAATGGGCACTCCCATGTACGTTTTGACTTGGTCATCATGGAGACCCATATGGCCATTGTGAATATATTATTCAGAGACATTATTATGCATATTTTCTCTCTATGTACAATGCCTATGTTAGTGATGTTGTGGTAATGGTTTGAAGGAGAGATCCTTCTAGTTATGAGTGCTTTATGAAGTTATACATGATATCAAAGTAATTATAATAACCATTACTCAATATTTTGTGTCTCTATTCATTTTTTAGGTGTTCACATTGTCTTTATATTCCATTTGTTGTCCATGCTTAGCCATGCTAATTTGATATGTTGTATTATTTTTGGGCTGTATTTATGGGTTGTATTTGTCATTACAATGACCTTGATGGTTGCCTAACTACTAGAAATGTGATCTTTTTCCTAGTTTTTTCTTGATGTATTTACCCTACATGGTCACATTCTCTTTCATAAGGGTCTGTCACAATCAACACTCAGATATTTTTAGTGATGGCATAGTTTGATTCATTTAAATGTTGAAGTTGTGAATTATTATTGCACATAGAGCACATAGACTACTTTAAATTATTGAAGATTAATCATTTCATTATCCTTTCCTCATTATTAGGCTGGAATATTCAATCTACATTTTCATTTTGGAATAAAATTATACTTTTTTATCTATACCATTAAACTAGTCCCTTGTAGGTTTGTCTACATTGTGTTGATGCTAATCCTTGCTTCATTTTAGTGTTGATGAATACCAACCAATAGTAATAATGACACACTACATTAAGAGACTATTTTAGATCCTAAAAAACACCATTCTCAAGGTCACCATCCACGTGATTTCCTCATAGTGGGTTAGAAAATGACATTTAAGCCATTGTCCACATCGTCAACCTTCATGTAGACTTGGTCTTCTTCCAATCGATGGGCATAGTCCACAAATGATTATCATGGCCCACAACTTGATTATCTTCCAATGGCTTACTATTAATAACTTGGTTTTATGTCTATGTTAGATAAAGATCTTGATAGTTAAATTGAAAACATTTTCTAAAATTTCCATTTCCATTTGGAATCATCTTTTACCATTCACCAATCAACATCATTGACCTTGTACCATCATTCTTTGCCCAGATAATCATTCAAAGTTAATATCTCTCACACAGCCATCAAAGTCAAGATGATAATTGAGGTTAAACAACTGTATTGATATATTCTTTGTAGCATCCTACTTGGATGCCACTATCACCATCCATCAGCTGGCCATTCCTTCTACCTTGATAATCAAATGCCCCTTTGATTGACTTCAGATGTGACCCCTTCCTTTGACCTCCATTATAGGTAGTTTGTTTTTGTATTATTACCTGTGCCTTTCTTGGTACCTCCATCATTACCTAAGTTGTACGATCTTCATTTTTTGACATTGTATATTATTCATGGAATCTTTGACAAACACATTATTTACACCGTCGATGACTCTACCATAATTGGGTACCATATAGCAACCCACCACCTCTTAAGACTCTTAATATCGATCCATTCTAGTCAATTCACTACTAACTATTGGTGTTAAGAAACATAGTTGGTGTTTTATTTGGTGTTTACCTTGGCAATACGTGCATTAGGAAGACTTCAAATAAATTAGCATGTAAAATTGTAATAATGTTGGTCATTCATTTATAAATTGGCATCTTTATCAAATGGTGGTGAAATTTTTTATAGGGTTCATACATTTTGTTTTACATAAACACTAGTCCTTGGTAAGTGGCATTTTAATGTAAAGTAAAGGGGGTCTATAATTTTAAATAGTGGTATTATATTGTAAGGGGTATATTTTTTTTGGTAAATGGACTTTATAGTTTTTATTTTGTAAACACATTAAAGGGATATGTTTTTCCTTAATTTTCCTCTTTCACTATCACTTGTAAAAGATGGAGGGTGAGGTCCAGTCTCATAGATAGTGAGACCCCCTCGCAAAAAAAAATCAATTTTTGGTATGATTTGTACATAGGATGTATTTTTGGTAGAGTTAGATGTCCCATTTTAAGTGTGCATTTTTATGCCATTTTTATACTCACAGATGCATTTTTGTTAGATTCTAACAT